>OZ024903.1:14167401-14242291 GCA_964017125.1 Flabesymbios commensalis
ACATGTTGATTATGATAATCCAAATATCACGCACACGCCTGACATCCACAAGTACTTGTCCAAGAGCAAACATTATTACAGTTAAAAGTGTTTTGAAACTTTAAATAATAAAAGCTATTCAGTTTACGTACAAGGCCGTCCAATGATTGTTCTTGACGCAGATTCGTTGGTAATCTATTCCAAATACGGACCCCTCGATTTGAATAAAAACTTTTAAATGTCTTAGTTATGACTCGCCTCGGGAAAAAGAGTGATCCGCTCTGACTTGACCAAAGTCTACTGTCAGGTTTGTAGTCACTTTGTAGTCACACCTCTAGTCACAAATCTTAGGAGTCACATTTACCTCTTGTCATAGTTCATAGGAATCACACTTACCTCTAAGTCACAGTTCCAGCAAAATTCCTGTATATATCATATGGGAATCTAGTTATTTATTTTAAACAGGTAATACTTTTGTTTTTCTGTTTGGGTTGTGTTTTATGTTTAATGTCAGCCAAATTATTTTGAACACTGATGATGACTAGTATTTAAAATGTGTTGGGCCGTGCTTAGACTGATAATGTAAAGATACCTTATCTGATTTAGCCGTGCTTAGACAGATAATGTAAATATACCTTATCTGATTTAGCCGTGCTTAGACAGATAATGTAAAGATACCTTGTCTGATTTAGCCGTGTTTAGACAGATGATCTAAAGATACCTTGTCTGATCCTTGTCTGATTTAGCCGTGTTTAGACAGATAATCTAAAGATACCTTGTCTGATTTAGCCGTGCTCAGACAGATAATGTAAATATACCTTATCTGATTTAGCCGTGTTAAAAAACTGTACAAGCACAAAATACATTTGTGTCTGTGAAAAAGATTTCTAGACATATCCTCATATTAGACAATGTAAGTTATTATAAAGCACATTTCTATTGTATAAATCACCTTAGCTCAAATTTGATTAAAAAAACGTTACGCACGTTGTGTGGTCTACTGCTGCTCAGGCCGTGCTATGCACTGAATTAATTGAAACACTTTTGTACAATGTTGGACCAACGTCGAAGACGTTGGGCCGACGTTGTACAAATGTTATACAAATGTGTTGTGTTTGCTGGGTGGTGTATATTTCGTATTGTTTTGAGATTGTTCTAGGGGGCCTATTCATACACAATGACATGTATGTATTTATATGCTGGTATATATTTAACCTGCATGTTTGTATGTGTATTTTTATCACGTTTTGATGAGAAACTGGTATAGGGTTTGTAAAACCTTTTTTTTTGCACAGCAAGACCTATGCCAGTAACATATATTCTTGTATTATGCAAACGTTGTATTACTGTGTTGGTCAAAAGCATGATAAAATAAAATTTAAAAAAAACAGGACAGCAGATGGTCATACCATGTTTATCTTATACGTATACGCTGAGAGGATCCACTACGGGACGCTGATTATTTAATTTTCACCCACTTGAAGTTGTGGGCCGCGATAGCGAGACACAACTTCAAGTGGGTGAAGAATATATCATACGTTATCCCACCATATTTATCCTATGCGTATACACCGATAGGGTTCACTTCAGAATGCTGATCATAAATGCCATGGCTAAAATAATGCCTGATTTTCACAATTGTACACGTGATACACAAATCAAATTGTCTAAGTTAAAAGTTGAGCCACATCCTATTTCGCTTAATATGGTATAAAAAACTCATTTTCTTTTAACAGTGGCTTCCTGTAAACCGGTTTAAAGGAGAGAAGAAAACGCATTTCAAAATGAGAGCTGAAGTAAGAGTCTTACATGTACTGCTGATAATTCGTAAGTTTTATGTGTGAAATTTGCATATATCTACTTAGAGGCATCGTCATAATGCGTCATGTTTTACATGACTAGACGTAATATGTAATATAACCGGTTATATTTACGGGGCTAACCAGTTACATTATACAGTAGGCTAACTGGTTACATTGTACGGTCACATTGTGCGGTCCATGCAGGGAAAATGGGACCCTGCGACCGTATAATGTAACCAGTCCACAAAGAATGGTTTCCCAGATTTAAAATATATTCTGGAATGTTCTGGAAAAAACATATTAATAACATCTCTCTGACAATATTGGCCACTTGTTAAGGTTCGTAATGAATGAATGAATGAATGAATGAATGAATGAATGAATGAATGAATGAATGAATGAATAAATGAATGAATAACTGAATGAATGAATGAATGAATGAATGAATGAATAAATGAATGAATGAATGAATGAATGAATGAATGAATGAATGAATGAATGAATGAATGAATGAATGAATGAATGATTTCAGCATAATGTCAGCATACTGCTGCCAAGTGTCGGTACATGATTTTGTAAATACTTTTATAAATATTTTAAAATAGTATAATACAGGAGCAAAATAAATCGATGCAAAACACAATACAGATTATGTATCTACTGAGAGTACTTCAATACGATTCGCAGGCATTTTATTTTCCTTTTCCTCGGAGTTAAAAAATGTTATATTTGGAAATGTTAAATCCAGTCCAAAAATAATTGGCAAGAATAGGGGGTTGCATGGAGGGCATTTGATGTGCTCTGAAAATCCATAAAAAATTTCAAAGGGATCAAAATGCCCTCTGTTTTTTTCACTGACGGTCAATCACATCCCGGAACTTGACCCTATCAAAAAGTCATACCATCAAAAAGACCTTACAAGCTGCCTTAATGTAAGGTCTTACAAAATTATATTCCACATTTTCACCAAACGAATACCTACAGGGCTACATTTTGTTCTGGAGCTTAACACTAATGGAATGGTATTTTGTACCAGCATATTTTTTTCTGGTGTAAATATAACAATATAGGGGGCTAAGAGAGTTAGTTTCCTTAGCCACTGTTAGATGCTTTATGTCTATAGTGTACTTGTTTAATTTATTTTCAGTGATAGTCGGACCACCCAATGTTACGTCAGTAGAAGCGACAACACATGTAGTGACTGGTAGTGTACCTACAGATGACCCAGTGACAACTAGTATTGTCACAACAGACCATTCTGCCACACCTGTAGCAGTTTCTGACTCAGCAACAAATGCACCAAAAGATAATGTCTCTACAGTTGATTCAGTGACACATGTAGCAACTGGTAGTGGCCCGACAGATGACCCACTGACACATGTAGCAACTGGTAGTATCCCAACAGATGACACACTGACACATGTAGCAACTGGTAGTGTCCCAACAGATGACACACTGACAAATGCAGCAACTGGTAGTGTTCCAGCAGATGACCCACTGACAAATGCAGCAACTGGTAGTGTTCCAACAGATGACCCACTGACAAATGCAGCAACTGGTAGTGTTCCAACAGATGACCCAGTGACACATGTAGCAACCGGTAGTGTCCCAACAGATGATTCTGTGACACATGTAGCAACTGGTAGTGTCCCGACAGATGACCCAGTGACACATGTAGCAACTGGTAGTGTCCCAACAGATGATCCAGTGACTCATGTAGCAACTGGTAGTGTCCCAACAGATGATCCAGTGACACACGTAGCAACTGGTAGTGTTCCGACAGATGATTCAGCGACAAATGTAGCAACTGGTAGTATCCCAACAGATGATTCTGTGACACATGTAGCAACTGGTAGTGTCCCGACAGATGACCCAGTGACACATGTAGCAACTGGTAGTGTCCCAACAGATGATCCAGTGACTCGTGTAGCAACTGGTAGTGTCCCAACAGATGATTCTGTGACACATGTAGCAACTGGTAGTGTCCCGACAGATGACCCAGTGACACATGTAGCAACTGGTAGTGTCCCAACAGATGATCCAGTGACTCATGTAGCAACTGGTAGTGTCCCAACAGATGACCCAGTGACACACGTAGCAACTGGTAGTGTTCCAACATATGACCCAGTGACACATGTAGCAACTGGTAGTGTTCCGACAGATGATTCAGTGACACATGTAGCAACTGGTAGTGTCCCAACACATGAACAAGGGACACATGTAGCAACTGGTAGTGTCCCAACAGATGACCCAGTGACACATGTAGCAACTGGTGGTGTTCCAACAGATGACCCAGTGACACATGTAGGAACTGGTTGTGTCCCAACAGATGATTCAGTGACACATGTAGCAGCTGGTAGTGTTCCGACAGATGATTCAGTGACACATGTAGCAACTGGTAGTGTCCCAACAGATGAACAAGTGACACATGTAGCAACTGGTAGTGTTCCGACAGATGATTCAGTGACACATGTAGCAACTGGTAGTGTCCCAACAGATGAACAAGTGACACATGTAGCAACTGGTAGTGTTCCGACAGATGATTCAGTGACACATGTAGCAACTGGTAGTGTCCCAACAGATGATTCAGTGACACATGTAGCAACTGGTAGTGTCCCGACAGATGACACAGTGACACATGTAGCAACTGGTAGTGTCCCAACAGGTGAACAAATGACACATGTAGCAACTGGTAGTGTTCCAACAGATGATTCAGTGACGCATGTAGGAACTGGTAGTGTCCCAACAGATGATCCAGTGACACATGTAGCAACTGGTAGTGTCCCAACAGATGACCCAGTGACACATGTAGCAACTGGTAGTGTCCCAACAGGTGAACAAATGACACATGTAGCAACTGGTAGTGTTCCAACAGATGATTCAGTGACGCATGTAGGAACTGGTAGTGTCCCAACAGATGATCCAGTGACACATGTAGCAACTGGTAGTGTCCCAACAGATGACCCAGTGACACATGTAGCAACTGGTAGTGTCCCAACAGATGAACAAGTGACACATGTAGCAACTGGTAGTGTCCCAACACATGAACAAGTGACACATGTAGCAACTGGTAGTGTCCCGACAGATGATTTAGTGACACATGCAGCAACTGGTAGTGTCCCTACAGATGATTTAGTGACACATGTAACAACTGGTAGTGTTCCAACAGATGACCCAGTGACACATGTAGCAACAGGTAGTCTCCCTACAGATGATTCAGTGACACATGTAGCAACCGGAAGTGTTCCAACAGATGACCCAGTGACACATGTAGCAACTGGTAGTGTCCCGACAGATGACCCGGTGACACATGTAGCAACCGGTAGTGTCCCAACACATGAACAAGTGACACATGTGGCAACTGGTAGTGTTCCGACAGATGATTCAGTGACACATGTAGCAACTGGTAGTGTCCCGACAGATGACCCAGTGACACATGTAGCAACTGGTAGTGTTCCGACAGATGATTCAGTGACACATGTAGCAACTGGTAGTGTCCCAACAGATGAACAAGTGACACATGTAGCAACTGGTAGTGTTCCGACAGATGATTCAGTGACACATGTAGCAACTGGTAGTGTCCCAACAGATGAAAAAGTGACACATGTAGCAACTGGTAGTGTTCCGACAGTTGTTTCAGTGACACATGTAGCAACTGGTAGTGTCCCAACAGATGAACAAGTGACACATGTAGCAACTGGTAGTGTCCCAACAGATGATTCAGTGACGCATGTAGGAACTGGTAGTGTCCCAACAGATGATCCAGTGACTCATGTAGCAACTGGTAGTGTCCCAACACATGAACAAGTGACACATGTAGCAACTGGTAGTGTTCCGACAGATGATTCAGTGACACATGTAGCAACTGGTAGTGTCCCGACAGATGAACAAGTGACACATGTGGCAACTGGTAGTGTTCCGACAGATGAACAAGTGACACATGTAGCAACTGGTAGTGTCCCAACAGATGATTCAGTGACGCATGTAGGAACTGGTAGTGTCCCAACAGATGAACAAGTTACACATGTAGCAACTGGTAGTGTCCCAACAGATGATTCAGTGACGCATGTAGGAACTGGTAGTGTCCCAACAGATGATCCAGTGACTCATGTAGCAACTGGTAGTGTCCCAACACATGAACAAGTGACACATGTAGCAACTGGTAGTGTTCCGACAGATGATTCAGTGACACATGTAGCAACTGGTAGTGTCCCGACAGATGACCCAGTGACACATGTAGCAACTGGTAGTGTTCCGACAGATGATTCAGTGACACATGTAGCAACTGGTAGTGTCCCAACAGATGAACAAGTGACACATGTAGCAACTGGTAGTGTCCCAACAGATGATTCAGTGACGCATGTAGGAACTGGTAGTGTCCCAACAGATGAAAAAGTGACACATGTAGCAACTGGTAGTGTTCCGACAGATGTTTCAGTGACACATGTAGCAACTGGTAGTGTCCCAACAGATGAACAAGTGACACATGTAGCAACTGGTAGTGTCCCAACAGATGATTCAGTGACGCATGTAGGAACTGGTAGTGTCCCAACAGATGATCCAGTGACTCATGTAGCAACTGGTAGTGTCCCAACACATGAACAAGTGACACATGTAGCAACTGGTAGTGTCCCAACAAATGAACAAGTGACACATGTAGCAACTGGTAGTGTCCCAACAGATGACCCAGTAGCAACTGGTAGTGTCCCGACAGCTGACCCAGTGACACATGTAGCAACTGGTAGTGTCCCAACAGATGATTCTGTGACACATGTAGCAACTGATAGTGTCCCGACAGATGACCCAGTGACACATGTAGCAACTGGTAGTGTCCCAATAGATGATCCAGTGACTCATGTAGCAACTGGTATTGTCCCGACAGATGACCAAGTGACACATGTAGCAACTGGTAGTGTTCCGACAGATGATTCAGTGACGCATGTAGGAACTGGTAGTGTCCCAATAGATGATCCAGTGACTCATGTAGCAACTGGTAGTGTCCCGACAGATGACCCAGTGACACATGTAGCAACTGGTAGTGTCCCGACAGATGACCCAGTGACACATGTAGCAACTGGTAGTGTCCCAACAGATGATCCAGTGACTCATGTAGCAACTGGTAGTGTCCCAACAGATGATTCTGTGACAAATGTAGCAACTGGTAGTGTCCCAACAGATGACCCAGTGACACATGTAGCAACCGGTAGTGTCCCAACACATGAACAAGTGACACATGTGGCAACTGGTAGTGTTCCAACAGATGATTCAGTGACACATGTAGCAACTGGTAGTGTCCCAACAGATGAACAAGTGACACATGTAGCAACTGGTAGTGTTCCGACAGATGATTCAGTGACACATGTAGCAACTGGTAGTGTCCCGACAGATGAACAAGTGACACATGTAGCAACTGGTAGTGTCCCAACAGATGATTCTGTGACACATGTAGCAGCTGGTAGTGTCCCGACAGATGACCCAGTAACACATGTAGCAACTGGTAGTGTCCCAACAGATGATCCAGTGAAACACGTAGCAACTGGTGGTGTTCCGACAGATGATTCAGCGACAAATGTAGCAACTGGTAGTGTCCCAACAGATGATTCTGTGACACATGTAGCAGCTGGTAGTGTCCCGACAGATGACCCAGTGACACATGTAGCAACTGGTAGTGTCCCAACAGATGATCCAGTGACTCATGTAGCAACTGGTAGTGTCCCAACAGATGATTCTGTGACACATGTAGCAACTGGTAGTGTCCCGACAGATGACCCAGTGACACATGTAGCAACTGGTAGTGTCCCAACAGATGATCCAGTGACTCATGTAGCAACTGGTAGTGTCCCAACAGATGACCCAGTGACACACGTAGCAACTGGTAGTGTCCCAACAGATGATTCAGTGACGCATGTAGGAACTGGTAGTGTCCCAACAGATGATCCAGTGACTCATGTAGCAACTGGTAGTGTCCCAACACATGAACAAGTGACACATGTAGCAACTGGTAGTGTCCCAACAGATGACCCAGTAGCAACTGGTAGTGTCCCGACAGCTGACCCAGTGACACATGTAGCAACTGGTAGTGTCCCAACAGATGATTCTGTGACACATGTAGCAACTGGTAGTGTCCCGACAGATGACCCAGTGACACATGTAGCAACTGGTAGTGTCCCAATAGATGACCCAGTGACTCATGTAGCAACTGGTATTGTCCCGACAGATGACCAAGTGACACATGTAGCAACTGGTAGTGTTCCGACAGATGATTCAGTGACACATGTAGCAACTGGTAGTGTCCCAACAGATGAACAAGTGACACATGTAGCAACTGGTAGTGTTCCGACAGATGATTCAGTGACACATGTAGCAACTGGTAGTGTCCCAACAGATGAACAAGTGACACATGTAGCAACTGGTAGTGTTCCGACAGATGATTCAGTGACACATGTAGCAACTGGTAGTGTCCCAACAGATGAACAAGTGACACATGTAGCAACTGGTAGTGTTCCGACAGATGATTCAGTGACACATGTAGCAACTGGTAGTGTCCCAACAGATGATTCAGTGACACATGTAGCAACTGGTAGTGTCCCGACAGATGACACAGTGACACATGTAGCAACTGGTAGTGTCCCAACAGATGATCCAGTGACACACGTAGCAACTGGTAGTGTTCCAACATATGACCCAGTGACACATGTAGAAACTGGTAGTGTTCCGACAGATGTTTCAGTGACACATGTAGCAACTGGTAGTGTCCCAACAGATGAACAAGTGACACATGTAGCAACTGGTAGTGTCCCAACAGATGAACAAGTGACACATGTAGCAACTGGTAGTGTCCCAACAGGTGAACAAATGACAAATGTAGCAACTGGTAGTGTTCCAACAGATGATTCAGTGACGCATGTAGGAACTGGTAGTGTCCCAACAGATGATTCAGTGACACATGTAGCAACTGGTAGTGTCCCAACAGATGAACAAGTGACACATGTAGCAACTGGTAGTGTTCCGACAGATGATTCAGTGACACATGTAGCAACTGGTAGTGTCCCAACAGATGAACAAGTGACACATGTAGCAACTGGTAGTGTTCCGACAGATGATTCAGTGACACATGTAGCAACTGGTAGTGTCCCAACAGATGATTCAGTGACACATGTAGCAACTGATAGTGTCCCGACAGATGACACAGTGACACATGTAGCAACTGGTAGTGTCCCAACAGATGACCCAGTGACACACGTAGCAACTGGTAGTGTTCCAACATATGACCCAGTGACACATGTAGAAACTGGTAGTGTTCCGACAGATGATTCAGTGACACATGTAGCAACTGGTAGTGTCCCAACAGATGAACAAGTGACACATGTAGCAACTGGTAGTGTCCCAACAGATGAACAAGTGACACATGTAGCAACTGGTAGTGTCCCAACAGGTGAACAAATGACACATGTAGCAACTGGTAGTGTTCCAACAGATGATTCAGTGACGCATGTAGGAACTGGTAGTGTCCCAACAGATGATCCAGTGACACATGTAGCAACTGGTAGTGTCCCAACAGATGACCCAGTGACACATGTAGCAACTGGTAGTGTCCCAACAGATGAACAAGTGACACATGTAGCAACTGGTAGTGTCTCAACACATGAACAAGTGACAAATGTAGCAACTGGTAGTGTCCCGACAGCTGACCCAGTGACACATGTAGCAACTGGTAGTGTCCCAACAGATGATTCTGTGACACATGTAGCAACTGGTAGTGTCCCAACAGATGATCCAGTGACTCATGTAGCAACTGTTAGTGTCCCAACAGATGATTCTGTGACACATGTAGCAACTGGTAGTGTCCCGACAGATGACCCAGTGACACATGTAGCAACTGGTAGTGTCCCAGCGGATGATCCAGTGACTCATGTAGCAACTGGTAGTGTCCCAACAGATGACCCAGTGACACACGTAGCAACTGGTAGTGTTCCAACATATGACCCAGTGACACATGTAGCAACTGGTAGTGTTCCGACAGATGATTCAGTGACACATGTAGCAACTGGTAGTGTCTCAACAGATGACCCAGTGACACACGTAGCAACTGGTAGTGTTCCAACAGATGACCCAGTGACACATGTAGCAACTGGTAGTGTCCCAACAGATGAACAAGTGACACATGTAGCAACTGGTAGTGTTCCAACATATGACCCAGTGACACATGTAGCAGCTGGTAGTGTCCCAACAGATGAACAAGTGACACACGTAGCAACTGGTAGTGTCCCAACAGATGACCCAGTGACACACGTAGCAACTGGTAGTGTTCCAACAGATGACCTAGTGACACATGTAGCAACTGGTAGTGTCCCAATAGATGACCTAATGACACACGTGTCAACTGGTAGTGTCCCAACAGATGATCCAGTGACTCATGTAGCAACTGGTAGTGTCCCAGCAGATGACCCAGTGACACATGTAGCAACTGGTAGTGTTCCGACAGATGATTCAGCGACACATGTAGCAACTGGTAGTGTCCCAACAGATGAACAAGGGACACATGTAGCAACTGGTAGTGTCCCAACAGATGACCCAGTGACACATGTAGCAACTGGTAGTGTCCCGACAGACGACACAGTGACACATGTAGCAACTGCTAGTGTCCCAACAGATGATTCTGTGACACATGTTGCAACTGGTAGTGTCCCGACAGATGCCCCAGTGACACATGTAGCAACTGGTAGTGTCCCAATAGATGATCTGATGACACACGTGTCAACTGGTAGTGTCCCAACAGATGACCCAGTGACACATGTAGCAACTGGTAGTGTCACAACAGATGAACAAGGGACACATGTAGCAACTGGTAGTGTCCCAACAGATGACCCAGTGACACACGTAGCAACTGGTAGTGTTCTAACAGATGACCCAGTGACACATGTAGCAACTGGTAGTAGTGTCCCGACAGATGACCTAGTGACACATGTAGCAACTGGTAGTGTCCCAACAGATGACCTGATGACACACGTGTCAACTGGGAGTGTCCCAACAGATGACCCAGTGACACATGTAGCAACTGGTAGTGCCCCAACAGATGATTCAGTGACGCATGTAGCAACTGGTAGTGTCCCAACAGATGACCCAGTGACACACGTAGCAACTGGTGGTGTTCTAACAGATGACCCAGTGACACATGTAGCAACTGGTAGTGTCCCAACAGATGACCCAGTGACACACGTAGCAACTGGTGGTGTTCTAACAGATGAACCAGTAACACATGTAGCAACTGGTAGAAGTGTCCCGACAGATGACCTAGTGACACATGTAGCAACTGGTAGTGTCCCAACAGATGACCTGATGACACACGTGTCAACTGGTAGTGTCCCAACAGCTGACCCAGTGACACATGTAGCAACTGGTAGTGTCCCAACAGATGACGCAGTGACACATGTAGCAACTGGTAGTGCTCCGACAGATGACCCAGTGACACATGTAGCAACTGGTAGTAGTGTCCCGACAGATGAACAAGTGACACATGTAGCAACTGGTAGTGTCCCGACAGATGAACAAGTGACACATGTAGCAACTGGTAGTGTCCCAACAGATGACCCAGTGACACATGTAGCAACTGGTAGTGTTCCGACAGATGACCCAGTGACACATGTAGCAACTGGTAGTAGTGTCCCAACAGATGACCCAGTGACACATGTAGCAACTGGTAGTGTCCCGACAGATGACCCAGTGACACTCGTAGCAACTGGTAGTGTTCTAACAGATGACCCAGTGACACATGTAGCAACTGGTAGTAGTGTCCCGACAGATGACCCAGTGACACATGTAGCAACTGGTAGTAGTGTCCCGACAGATGACCTAGTGACACATGTAGCAACTGGTAGTGTCCTAACAGATGACCTGATGACACACGTGTCAACTGGTAGTGTCCCAACAGATGACCCACTGACACATGTAGCAACTGGTAGTGTTCCGACAGATGACCCAGTGACACATGTAGCAACTGGTAGTGTCCCAACAGATGAACAAGTGACACATGTAGCAACTGGTAGTGTTCCAACAGATGACCCAGTGACACATGTAGCAACTGGTAGTGTTCCAACAGATGACCCAGTGACACATGCAGCAACTGGTAGTGTCCCAACAGATGACCCAGTGACACATGTAGCAACTGGTAGTCTCCCTACAGATGACCCAGTGACACATGTAGCAGCTGGTAGTGTCCCAACAGATGACCCAGTGACACATGTAGCAACTGGTAGTGTCGCAACAGATGACCGAGTGACAGATGTAGCAACTGGTAGTGTCCCAACAGATGACCCAGTGACACATGTAGCAACTGGTAGTCTCCCTACAGATGACCCAGTGACACATGTAGCAGCTGGTAGTGTCCCAACAGATGACCCAGTGACACATGTAGCAACTGGTAGTGTCGCAACAGATGACCGAGTGACACATGTAGCAACTGGTAGTGTCCCAACAGATGACCCAGTGACACATGTAGCAACTGGTAGTCTCCCTACAGATGACCCAGTGACACATGTAGCAACTGGTAGTGTCGCAACAGATGACCGAGTGACACATGTAGCAACTGGTAGTGTCCCAACAGATGACCCAGTGACACATGTAGCAACTGGTAGTCTCCCTACAGATGACCCAGTGACACTTGAAGGGCCCTGTGACTCTTCCCCCTGCCTTAACGGAGGCACGTGTACCTCGACCAGCGGAGTGGAATACGTATGTGTATGTTATGGCAACACCACAGGACAACACTGTGATTTCGGTTTGTATTATTTATTAATGCATTATAGTTATTTCTTATTTATGGTGGGTTAAATAGATCACTGCACCTGAGATCTCACCAGTCTATGGTAAAACAGCAGATTTTGCTGCAGAGCTCTCTAGAAATATAAGGATTTATTTCATCTCATCTTTCACTCATGAGATTTTAATTTTTCTGGTTAAAATGAAAGAAAGTTAGGATAAGATTAATTTTAAAGTTATATATTTGCGTTATATTTTTGGATTCAATATTACAACTAAAACTATATTAGGGCTTATCCTAAAAAATAGCCAAATATGAATAATAATTCGAATACATTTCTTTCACGAATTAGTTTTGTCTGCTGGTTTAGCTGACTTATTTAATCCCATGATTGATCCTAATTTTGACTTCAATTTCAATTTTTTTTAATAGATTCACCAAACAGAATCATGCACCATGACATTTAAAATGTTATTTTTCTAGTATATTCTAAATCAATACCATAAACAATAAACGAATCTGTTCTGTGAATAGGACTGCACATTCATAAAAAATCACTGGCTAATGGGCGATAATAGATGAAATAAATCACCATTATCTTCGAAAATGGGTTTATAGGTTTGAATTTACTCAACGTATATTCAGATATACAAATCTATCGTATTTCGATCTATCTTTTTCACTTTGAGGGGGGGGGGGGGGGGTGATTTATTACACACTACACCATATATGATTCCATCAATTTCTCAGACCTATCTAATTATATATGCACAAAACCTATTTCGTTTGGAGATCAAATATTATGTATTTGTGAGACTTCCAAAAGTCATATTTACAAAATAGAATCAATAATGAAATGAATTTATTAGTTTAATAACAACAGTTGTAATTCTAATTTTTTACGTATGTTATGCAAATATATAAAATATCATCATGTGTAGCATCGTAAATTATTCCATGTATCTTACAAAAAAGATGTATCTGTCCCCTTTTGATGTAGAAGGATGTATCTGTCACCTTGTAAGGTAGAAGGATGTATCTGTCACCTTGTAAGGTAGAAGGATGTATCTGTCACCTTGTGAGGTAGAAGGATGTATCTGTCACCTTGTGAAGTAGAAGGATGTATCTGTCACCTTGTGATGTAGAAGGATGTATCTGTCACCTTGTGAAGTAGAAGGATGTATCTGTCACCTTGTGAAGTAGAAGGATGTATCCGACACCTTGTAAGGTAGAAGGTTGTATCTGTCGCCTTGTGAAGTAGAATGATGTATCTGTCACCTTGTGAGGTATAAGGATGTATCTGTCACCTTGTAAGATAGAAGGATGTATCTGTCGCCTTGTGAGGTAGAAGGATGTATCTGTCCCGTTGTGAGATATAAGGATGTATCTGTCATCTTGTAAGGTAGAAGGATGTAGCTCTCACCTTGTGAAGTAGAAGGATGTATCTGTCACCTTGTGAGATAGAAGGATGTATCTGTCACCTTGTGAAGTAGAAGGATGTATCTGTCACCTTGTGAGGTAGAAGGATGTATTTGTCACCTTGTGAGGTAGAAGGATGTATCTGTCACCCTGTGAGGTAGAAGGATGTATCTGTCACCTTGTGAAGTAGAACGATGTATCTGTCACCTTGTGAGGTAGAAGGATGTATCTGTCACCTTGTGAGGTAGAAGGATTTATCTGTCACATTGTGAGGTAGAAGGATGTATCTGTCACCTTGTGAGGTAGGATTATGTATATGTCACCTTGTGAGGTAGAAGAATGTATCTGTCGCCATGTGAAGTAGAAGGATGTATCTGTCACCTTGTGAGAGAGAAGGATGTATCTGTCACCTTGTGATGTAGAAGGATGTATCTGTCACCTTGTAGGGTAGAAGGATGTATCTGTCACCTTGTGAGGTAGAAGGATGCATCTGTCGCCTTGTGAGGTAGAAGGATGTATCTGTCACCTTGTGAGGTAGAAGTATGTATATGTCACCTTGTGAGGTAGAAGAATGTATCTGTCGCCATGTGAAGTAGAAGGATGTATCTGTCACCTTGTGAGAGAGAAGGATGTATCTGTCACCTTGTGATGTAGAAAGATGTATCTTTAATCTTGTAAGGTAGAAGGATGTATCTGTCACCTTGTGATGTAGAAGGATGTATCTGTCACCTTGTGAGATAGAAGGATGTATCTGTCACCTTGTGAAGTATAAGGATGTATCTGTCACCTTGTGAGGTAGAAGGATGTATCTGTCACCTTGTGAGGTAGAAGGATGTATCTGTCACCTTGTGAGATACAAGGATGTATCTGTCACCTTGTGATGTAGAATGATGTATCTGTCACCTTGTAAGGTAGAAGGATGTATCTGTCACCTTGTGAGGTAGAAGGATATATCTGTCACCTTGTGAAGTAGAAGGATGTATCTGTCACCTTGTAAGGTAGAAGAATGTATCTGTCACCTTGTGATGTAGAAGGATGTATCTGTCACCTTGTGAGGTAGAAGGATGTATCTGACACCTTGTGAGGTAGAAGGATGTATCTGTCACCTTGTGAAATAGAAGGATGTATATGTCACCTTGTGAAGTAGAAGGATGTATCTGTCACCTTGTGAGGCAGAAGGATGTATCTGTCACCTTGTGAGGTAAAAGGATGTATCTGTCACCTTGTGAGATAAAAGGATGTATCTGTCACCTTGTGATGTAGAAGGATGTATCTGTCACCTTGTAAGGTAGAAGGATGTATCTGTCACCTTGTGATGTATCAGGATGTATCAGTCACCTTGTGATGTAGAAGGATGTAATTGTCACCTTGTAAGGTAGAAGGATGTATCTGTCACCTTTTGATGTAGAATGATGTATTTGTCACCTTGTAAGGTAGAAGGATGTATCTGTCACCTTGTGATGTATCAGGATGTATCAGTCACCTTGTGATGTAGAAGGATGTAATTGTCACCTTGTAAGGTAGAAGGATGTATCTGTCACCTTGTGATGTAGAAGGATGTATCTGTCACTTTGTAAGGTAGAAAGATGTATCTGTCACCTTGTGATGTAGAATGATGTATCTGTCACCTTGTGAGGTATAAGGATGTATCTGTCACTTTGTGAAGTAGAAGGATGTATCTGTCGCCTTGTGAGGAAGAAGGATGCATCTGTCACCTTGTGAGGTAGAAGGATGTATCTGTCACCTTGTGAGGTAGAAGGATGTATCTGTCACCTTGTAAGGTGGAAGGATGTATCTTCACCTTGTGAAGTAGAAGGATGTATCTGTCACCTTGTGAAGTAGAAGGATGTATCCGACACCTTGTAAGGTAGAAGGTTGTATCTGTCGCCTTGTGAAGAAGAATGATGTATCTGTCACCTTGTGAGGTATAAGGATGTATCTGTCACCTTGTAAGATAGAAGGATGTATCTGTCGCCTAGTGAGGTAGAAGGATGTATCTGTCCCGTTGTGAGATATAAGGATGTATCTGTCATCTTGAAAGGTAGAAGGATGTAGCTCTCACCTTGTGAAGTAGAAGGATGTATCTGTCACCTTGTGAGATAGAAGGATGTATCTGTCACCTTGTGAAGTAGAAGGATGTATCTGTCACCTTGTGAGGTAGAAGGATGTATTTGTCACCTTGTGAGGTAGAAGGATGTATCTGTCACCCTGTGATGTAGAAGGATGTATCTGTCACCTTGTGAAGTAGAATGATGTATTTGTCACCTTGAGAGGTAGAAGGATGTATCTGTCACCTTGTGAGGTAGAAGGATTTATCTGTCACATTGTGAGGTAGAAGGATGTATCTGTCACCTTGTGAGAGAGAAGGATGTATCTGTCACCTTGTGATGTAGAAGGATGTATCTGTCACCTTGTAGGGTAGAAGGATGTATCTGTCACCTTGTGAGGTAGAAGGATGCATCTGTCGCCTTGTGAGGTAGAAGGATGTATCTGTCACCTTGTGAGGTAGAAGTATGTATATGTCACCTTGTGAGGTAGAAGAATGTATCTGTCGCCATGTGAAGTAGAAGGATGTATCTGTCACCTTGTGATGTAGAAGGATGTATAGAAGGATATATTATATTATACTTCTTGTGAAGTAGAAGAATGTATCTGTCACCTTGTGAGATAGAAGGATGTATCTGTCACCTTGTGAAGTAGAAGAATGTATCTTTCATCTTGTAAGGTAGAAGGATGTATCTGTCACCTTGTGATGTAGAAGGATGTATCTGTCACCTTGTGAAGTAGAAGGATGTATCTGTCACCTTGTGAGGTAGAAGGATGTATCTGTCACCTTGTGAGGTAGAAGGATGTATCTGTCACCTTGTGAGGTAGAAGGATGTATCTGTCACCTTGTGAGATAGAAGGATGTATCTGTCACCTTGTGATGTAGAAGGATGTATCTGTCACCTTGTAAGGTAGAAGGATGTATCTGTCACCTTGTGAGGTAGAAGGATATATCTGTCACCTTGTGAAGTAGAAGGATGTATCTGTCACCTTGTAAGGTAGAAGGATGTATCTGTCACCTTGTGATGTAGAAGGATGTATCTGTCCCCTTGTGAGGTAGAAGGATGTATCTGACACCTTGTGAGGTAGAAGGATGTATCTGTCACCTTGTGAAGTAGAAGGATGTATATGTCACTTTGTGAGGTAGAAGGATGCATCTGTCACCTTGTGAGGCAGAAGGATGTATCTGTCACCTTGTGAGGTAGAAGGATGTATCTGTCACCTTGTGAGATAAAAGGATGTATCTGTCACCTTGTGATGTAGAAAGATGTAGGCTATCTGTCACCTTCTAAGGTAGAAGGATGTATCTGTCACCTTTTGATGTAGAATGATGTATCTGTCACCTTGTAAGGTAGAAGGATGTATCTGTCACCTTGTGATGTATCAGGATGTATCAGTCACCTTGTGATGTAGAAGGATGTAATTGTCACCTTGTAAGGTAGAAGGATGTATCTGTCACCTTGTGATGTAGAAGGATGTATCTGTCACCTTGTGAGGCAGAAGGATGTATCTGTCACCTTGTGAGGTAAAAGGATGTATCTGTCACCTTGTGAGATAAAAGGATGTATCTGTCACCTTGTGATGTAGAAGGATGTATCTGTCACCTTGTAAGGTAGAAGGATGTATCTGTCACCTTGTGATGTATCAGGATGTATCAGTCACCTTGTGATGTAGAAGGATGTAATTGTCACCTTGTAAGGTAGAAGGATGTATCTGTCACCTTTTGATGTAGAATGATGTATTTGTCACCTTGTAAGGTAGAAGGATGTATCTGTCACCTTGTGATGTATCAGGATGTATCAGTCACCTTGTGATGTAGAAGGATGTAATTGTCACCTTGTAAGGTAGAAGGATGTATCTGTCACCTTGTGATGTAGAAGGATGTATCTGTCACTTTGTAAGGTAGAAAGATGTATCTGTCACCTTGTGATGTAGAATGATGTATCTGTCACCTTGTGAGGTATAAGGATGTATCTGTCACTTTGTGAAGTAGAAGGATGTATCTGTCGCCTTGTGAGGAAGAAGGATGCATCTGTCACCTTGTGAGGTAGAAGGATGTATCTGTCACCTTGTGAGGTAGAAGGATGTATCTGTCACCTTGTAAGGTGGAAGGATGTATCTTCACCTTGTGAAGTAGAAGGATGTATCTGTCACCTTGTGAAGTAGAAGGATGTATCCGACACCTTGTAAGGTAGAAGGTTGTATCTGTCGCCTTGTGAAGAAGAATGATGTATCTGTCACCTTGTGAGGTATAAGGATGTATCTGTCACCTTGTAAGATAGAAGGATGTATCTGTCGCCTAGTGAGGTAGAAGGATGTATCTGTCCCGTTGTGAGATATAAGGATGTATCTGTCATCTTGAAAGGTAGAAGGATGTAGCTCTCACCTTGTGAAGTAGAAGGATGTATCTGTCACCTTGTGAGATAGAAGGATGTATCTGTCACCTTGTGAAGTAGAAGGATGTATCTGTCACCTTGTGAGGTAGAAGGATGTATTTGTCACCTTGTGAGGTAGAAGGATGTATCTGTCACCCTGTGATGTAGAAGGATGTATCTGTCACCTTGTGAAGTAGAATGATGTATTTGTCACCTTGAGAGGTAGAAGGATGTATCTGTCACCTTGTGAGGTAGAAGGATTTATCTGTCACATTGTGAGGTAGAAGGATGTATCTGTCACCTTGTGAGAGAGAAGGATGTATCTGTCACCTTGTGATGTAGAAGGATGTATCTGTCACCTTGTAGGGTAGAAGGATGTATCTGTCACCTTGTGAGGTAGAAGGATGCATCTGTCGCCTTGTGAGGTAGAAGGATGTATCTGTCACCTTGTGAGGTAGAAGTATGTATATGTCACCTTGTGAGGTAGAAGAATGTATCTGTCGCCATGTGAAGTAGAAGGATGTATCTGTCACCTTGTGATGTAGAAGGATGTATAGAAGGATATATTATATTATACTTCTTGTGAAGTAGAAGAATGTATCTGTCACCTTGTGAGATAGAAGGATGTATCTGTCACCTTGTGAAGTAGAAGAATGTATCTTTCATCTTGTAAGGTAGAAGGATGTATCTGTCACCTTGTGATGTAGAAGGATGTATCTGTCACCTTGTGAAGTAGAAGGATGTATCTGTCACCTTGTGAGGTAGAAGGATGTATCTGTCACCTTGTGAGGTAGAAGGATGTATCTGTCACCTTGTGAGGTAGAAGGATGTATCTGTCACCTTGTGAGATAGAAGGATGTATCTGTCACCTTGTGATGTAGAAGGATGTATCTGTCACCTTGTAAGGTAGAAGGATGTATCTGTCACCTTGTGAGGTAGAAGGATATATCTGTCACCTTGTGAAGTAGAAGGATGTATCTGTCACCTTGTAAGGTAGAAGGATGTATCTGTCACCTTGTGATGTAGAAGGATGTATCTGTCCCCTTGTGAGGTAGAAGGATGTATCTGACACCTTGTGAGGTAGAAGGATGTATCTGTCACCTTGTGAAGTAGAAGGATGTATATGTCACTTTGTGAGGTAGAAGGATGCATCTGTCACCTTGTGAGGCAGAAGGATGTATCTGTCACCTTGTGAGGTAGAAGGATGTATCTGTCACCTTGTGAGATAAAAGGATGTATCTGTCACCTTGTGATGTAGAAAGATGTAGGCTATCTGTCACCTTCTAAGGTAGAAGGATGTATCTGTCACCTTTTGATGTAGAATGATGTATCTGTCACCTTGTAAGGTAGAAGGATGTATCTGTCACCTTGTGATGTATAAGGATGTATCTGTCACCTTGTGAGGTGGAAGGATATATCTGTCACCTTGTGATGTAGAAGGATGTATCTGTCGCCTTGTGAAGTAGAAGGATGTATCTGTCGCCTTGTGAAGTAGAAGGATGTATCTGTCACCTTGTCAGATAGAAGGATGTATCTGTCACCTTGTGAGGTAGAAGGATGTATCTGTCACGTTGTGAGATATAAGGATGTATCTGTCATCTTGCAAGGTAGAAGGATGTATCTGTCACCTTGTGATGTAGAAGGATGTAATTGTCACCTTGTAAGGTAGAAGGATGTATCTGTCACCTTGTGATGTAGAAGGATGTATCCGACACCTTGTAAGGTAGAAGGTTGTATCTGTCGCCTTGTGAAGTAGAATGATGTATCTGTCACCTTGTGAGGTATAAGGATGTATCTGTCACCTTGTAAGATAGAAGGATGTATCTGTCGCCTTGTGAGGTAGAAGGATGTATCTGTCCCGTTGTGAGATATAAGGATGTATCTGTCATCTTGAAAGGTAGAAGGATGTAGCTCTCACCTTGTGAAGTAGAAGGATGTATCTGTCACCTTGTGAGATAGAAGGATGTATCTGTCACCTTGTGAAGTAGAAGGATGTATCTGTCACCTTGTGAGGTAGAAGGATGTATTTGTCACCTTGTGAGGTAGAAGGATGTATCTGTCACCCTGTGATGTAGAAGGATGTATCTGTCACCTTGTGAAGTAGAACGATGTATCTGTCACCTTGAGAGGTAGAAGGATGTATCTGTCACCTTGTGAGGTAGAAGGATTTATCTGTCACATTGTGAGGTAGAAGGATGTATCTGTCACCTTGTGAGAGAGAAGGATGTATCTGTCACCTTGTGATGTAGAAGGATGTATCTGTCACCTTGTAGGGTAGAAGGATGTATCTGTCACCTTGTGAGGTAGAAGGATGCATCTGTCGCCTTGTGAGGTAGAAGGATGTATCTATCACCTTGTGAGGTAGAAGTATGTATATGTCACCTTGTGAGGTAGAAGAATGTATCTGTCGCCATGTGAAGTAAAAGGATGTATCTGTCACCTTGTGATGTAGAAAGATGTATAGAAGGATATATTATATTATACTTCTTGTGAAGTAGAAGAATGTATCTGTCACCTTGTGAGATAGAAGGATGTATCTGTCACCTTGTGAAGTAGAAGGATGTATCTTTCATCTTGTAAGGTAGAAGGATGTATCTGTCACCTTGTGATGTAGAAGGATGTATCTGTCACCTTGTGAAGTAGAAGGATGTATCTGTCACCTTGTGAGGTAGAAGGATGTATCTGTCACCTTGTGAGGTAGAAGGATATATCTGTCACCTTGTGAGGTAGAAGGATGTATCTGTCACCTTGTGAGATAGAAGGATGTATCTGTCACCTTGTGATGTAGAAGGATGTATCTGTCACCTTGTAAGGTAGAAGGATGTATCTGTCACCTTGTGAGGTAGAAGGATATATCTGTCACCTTGTGAAGTAGAAGGATGTATCTGTCACCTTGTAAGGTAGAAGGATGTATCTGTCACCTTGTGATGTGGAAGGATGTATCTGTCACCTTGTGAGGTAGAAGGATGTATCTGACACCTTGTGAGGTAGAAGGATGTATCTGTCACCTTGTGAAGTAGAAGGATGTATATGTCACCTTGTGAGGTAGAAGGATGCATCTGTCACCTTGTGAGGCAGAAGGATGTATCTGTCACCTTGTGAGGTAGAAGGATGTATCTGTCACCTTGTGAGATAAAAGGATGTATCTGTCACCTTGTGATGTAGAAAGATGTAGGCTATCTGTCACCTTCTAAGGTAGAAGGATGTATCTGTCACCTTTTGATGTAGAATGATGTATCTGTCACCTTGTAAGGTAGAAGGATGTATCTGTCACCTTGTGATGTATAAGGATGTATCTGTAACCTTGTGAGGTGGAAGGATGTATCTGTCACCTTGTGATGTAGAGGGATGTATCTGTCGCCTTGTGAAGTAGAAGGATGTATCTGTCGACTTGTGAAGTAGAAGGATGTATCTGTCACCTTGTCAGATAGAAGGATGTATCTGTCACCTTGTGAGGTAGAAGGATGTATCTGTCACGTTGTGAGATATAAGGATGTATCTGTCATCTTGCAAGGTAGAAGGATGTATCTGTCACCTTGTGATGTAGAAGGATGTAATTGTCACCTTGTAAGGTAGAGGGATGTATCTGTCACCTTGTGATGTAGAAGGATGTATCTGTCACCTTGTAAGGTATAAGGATGTATCTGTCACCTTGTGAGGTACAAGGATGTATCTGTCACCTTGTGAGGTGGAAGGATGTATCTGTCACGTTATGAGATATAAGGATGTATCTTTCATCTTGTACGGTAGAAGGATGTATCTGTCACCTTGTGATGTAGAAGGATATATCTGTCACCTTGTAAGGTAGAAGGATGTATCTGTCACCTTGTGATGTAGAATTATGTATCTGTCACCTTGTAAGGTAGAAGGATGTATCTGTCACCTTGTGATGTATAAGGATGTATCTGTCACCTTGTGAGGTGGAAGGATATATCTGTCACCTTGTGATGTAGAAGGATGTATCTGTCGCCTTGTGAAGTAGAAGGATGTATCTGTCGCCTTGTGAAGTAGAAGGATGTATCTGTCACCTTGTCAGATAGAAGGATGTATCTGTCACCTTGTGAGGTAGAAGGATGTATCTGTCACGTTGTGAGATATAAGGATGTATCTGTCATCTTGCAAGGTAGAAGGATGTATCTGTCACCTTGTGATGTAGAAGGATGTAATTGTCACCTTGTAAGGTAGAAGGATGTATCTGTCACCTTGTGATGTAGAAGGATGTATCCGACACCTTGTAAGGTAGAAGGTTGTATCTGTCGCCTTGTGAAGTAGAATGATGTATCTGTCACCTTGTGAGGTATAAGGATGTATCTGTCACCTTGTAAGATAGAAGGATGTATCTGTCGCCTTGTGAGGTAGAAGGATGTATCTGTCCCGTTGTGAGATATAAGGATGTATCTGTCATCTTGAAAGGTAGAAGGATGTAGCTCTCACCTTGTGAAGTAGAAGGATGTATCTGTCACCTTGTGAGATAGGAGGATGTATCTGTCACCTTGTGAAGTAGAAGGATGTATCTGTCACCTTGTGAGGTAGAAGGATGTATTTGTCACCTTGTGAGGTAGAAGGATGTATCTGTCACCCTGTGATGTAGAAGGATGTATCTGTCACCTTGTGAAGTAGAACGATGTATCTGTCACCTTGAGAGGTAGAAGGATGTATCTGTCACCTTGTGAGGTAGAAGGATTTATCTGTCACATTGTGAGGTAGAAGGATGTATCTGTCACCTTGTGAGAGAGAAGGATGTATCTGTCACCTTGTGATGTAGAAGGATGTATCTGTCACCTTGTAGGGTAGAAGGATGTATCTGTCACCTTGTGAGGTAGAAGGATGCATCTGTCGCCTTGTGAGGTAGAAGGATGTATCTATCACCTTGTGAGGTAGAAGTATGTATATGTCACCTTGTGAGGTAGAAGAATGTATCTGTCGCCATGTGAAGTAGAAGGATGTATCTGTCACCTTGTGATGTAGAAAGATGTATAGAAGGATATATTATATTATACTTCTTGTGAAGTAGAAGAATGTATCTGTCACCTTGTGAGATAGAAGGATGTATCTGTCACCTTGTGAAGTAGAAGGATGTATCTTTCATCTTGTAAGGTAGAAGGATGTATCTGTCACCTTGTGATGTAGAAGGATGTATCTGTCACCTTGTGAAGTAGAAGGATGTATCTGTCACCTTGTGAGGTAGAAGGATGTATCTGTCACCTTGTGAGGTAGAAGGATATATCTGTCACCTTGTGAGGTAGAAGGATGTATCTGTCACCTTGTGAGATAGAAGGATGTATCTGTCACCTTGTGATGTAGAAGGATGTATCTGTCACCTTGTAAGGTAGAAGGATGTATCTGTCACCTTGTGAGGTAGAAGGATATATCTGTCACCTTGTGAAGTAGAAGGATGTATCTGTCACCTTGTAAGGTAGAAGGATGTATCTGTCACCTTGTGATGTGGAAGGATGTATCTGTCACCTTGTGAGGTAGAAGGATGTATCTGACACCTTGTGAGGTAGAAGGATGTATCTGTCACCTTGTGAAGTAGAAGGATGTATATGTCACCTTGTGAGGTAGAAGGATGCATCTGTCACCTTGTGAGGCAGAAGGATGTATCTGTCACCTTGTGAGGTAGAAGGATGTATCTGTCACCTTGTGAGATAAAAGGATGTATCTGTCACCTTGTGATGTAGAAAGATGTAGGCTATCTGTCACCTTCTAAGGTAGAAGGATGTATCTGTCACCTTTTGATGTAGAATGATGTATCTGTCACCTTGTAAGGTAGAAGGATGTATCTGTCACCTTGTGATGTATAAGGATGTATCTGTAACCTTGTGAGGTGGAAGGATGTATCTGTCACCTTGTGATGTAGAGGGATGTATCTGTCGCCTTGTGAAGTAGAAGGATGTATCTGTCGACTTGTGAAGTAGAAGGATGTATCTGTCACCTTGTCAGATAGAAGGATGTATCTGTCACCTTGTGAGGTAGAAGGATGTATCTGTCACGTTGTGAGATATAAGGATGTATCTGTCATCTTGCAAGGTAGAAGGATGTATCTGTCACCTTGTGATGTAGAAGGATGTAATTGTCACCTTGTAAGGTAGAGGGATGTATCTGTCACCTTGTGATGTAGAAGGATGTATCTGTCACCTTGTAAGGTATAAGGATGTATCTGTCACCTTGTGAGGTACAAGGATGTATCTGTCACCTTGTGAGGTGGAAGGATGTATCTGTCACGTTATGAGATATAAGGATGTATCTTTCATCTTGTACGGTAGAAGGATGTATCTGTCACCTTGTGATGTAGAAGGATATATCTGTCACCTTGTAAGGTAGAAGGATGTATCTGTCACCTTGTGATGTAGAAGGATGTATCTGTCACCTTGTGAGGTAGAAGGATGTATCTGTCACCTTGTGATGTAGAAGGATGTATCTGTCACCTTGTGAGGTATAAGGATGTATCTATCACCTTGTAAGGTAGAAGGATGTATCTGTCACCTTGTGAGGTGGAAGGATGTATCTGTCACCTTGTGAAATCCAGATAGAAGGATGTATCTGTCGCCTTGTGAGGTAGAAGGATATATCTGTCACGTTGTGAGATATAAGGATGTATCTGTCATATTGACAGGTAGAAGGATGTATCTGTCGCCTTGTGAGATAGAAGGATGTATCTGTCACCCTGTGAGGTAGAAGGATGTATCTGTCACCTTGTGAGGTAGAAGAATGTATCTGTCACCTTGTGAGGTAGAAGGATGTATCTGTCACGTTGTGAGATATAAGAATGTATCTGTCATCTTGTAAGGTAGAAGAATGTATCTGTCGCCTTTTGAGATAGAACCTTGTGAAGTAGAAGGATGTATCTGTGACCTTGTGAGGTGGAAGGATGTATCTGTGTCGCCTTGTGAAGTAGAAGGATGTATCTGTCACCTTGTAAGGTAGAAGGATGTATCTGTCACCTTGTAAAGTAGAAGGATGTATCTGTCACCTTGTGATGTAGAAGGATGTAGCTCTCACCTTGTGAAGTAGAAGGATGTATCTGTCACCTTGTGAGATATAAGGATGTATCTGTCACCTTGTGAAGTAGAAGGATGTATCTGTCACCTTGTGAGGTAGAAGGATGTATCTGTCACCTTGTGAAGTAGAACGATGTATCTGTCACCTTGTGAGGTAGAAGGATGTATCTGTCACCTTGTGAGGTAGAAGGATTTATCTGTCACATTGTGAGGTAGAAGGATGTATCTGTCACCTTGTGAGAGAGAAGGATGTATCTGTCACCTTGTGATGTAGAAGGATGTATCTGTCACCTTGTAGGGTAGAAGGATGTATCTGTCATCTTGTGAGGTAGAAGGATGCATCTGTCGCCTTGTGAGGTAGAAGGATGTATCTGTCACCTTGTGAGGTAGAAGTATGTATATGTCACCTTGTGAGGTAGAAGAATGTATCTGTCGCCATGTGAAGTAGAAGGATGTATCTGTCACCTTGTGATGTAGAAGGATGTATAGAAGGATATATTATATTATACTTCTTGTGAAGTAGAAGGATGTATCTGTCACCTTGTGAGATAGAATGATGTATCTGTCACCTTGTGAAGTAGAAGGATGTATCTTTCATCTTGTAAGGTAGAAGGATGTATCTGTCACCTTGTGATGTAGAAGGATGTATCTGTCACCTTGTGAAGTAGAAGGATGTATCTGTCACCTTGTGAGGTAGAAGAGGTAGAAGGATGCATCTGTCACCTTGTGAGGTAGAAGGATGTATCTGTCGCCTTGTGAAGTAGAAGGATGTATCTGTCAACTTGTAAGGTAGAATGATGTATCTGTCACCTTGTGATGTAGAAGGATGTATCTGTCATCTTGTGAGGTAGAAGGATTTATCTGTCACCTTGTGAGGTAGAAGGATGTATCAGTCACGTTGTGAGATATAAGAATGTATCTATCACCTTGTAAGGTAGAAGGATGTATCTGTCACCTTGTGATGTAGAAGGATATATCTGTCACCTTGTAAGGTAGAAGGATGTATCTGTCACCTTGTGATGTAGAAGGATGTATCTGTCACCTTGTAAGGTAGAAGGATGTATCTGTCACCTTGTGATGTAGAAGGATGTATCTGTCACCTTGTGAGGTATAAGGATGTATCTATCACCTTGTAAGGTAGAAGGATGTATCTGTCACCTTGTGAGGTGGAAGGATGTATCTGTCACCTTGTGAAATCCAGATAGAAGGATGTATCTGTCGCCTTGTGAGGTAGAAGGATATATCTGTCACGTTGTGAGATATAAGGATGTATCTGTCATATTGACAGGTAGAAGGATGTATCTGTCGCCTTGTGAGATAGAAGGATGTATCTGTCACCCTGTGAGGTAGAAGGATGTATCTGTCACCTTGTGAGGTAGAAGAATGTATCTGTCACCTTGTGAGGTAGAAGGATGTATCTGTCACGTTGTGAGATATAAGAATGTATCTGTCATCTTGTAAGGTAGAAGAATGTATCTGTCGCCTTTTGAGATAGAACCTTGTGAAGTAGAAGGATGTATCTGTGACCTTGTGAGGTGGAAGGATGTATCTGTGTCGCCTTGTGAAGTAGAAGGATGTATCTGTCACCTTGTAAGGTAGAAGGATGTATCTGTCACCTTGTAAAGTAGAAGGATGTATCTGTCACCTTGTGATGTAGAAGGATGTAGCTCTCACCTTGTGAAGTAGAAGGATGTATCTGTCACCTTGTGAGATATAAGGATGTATCTGTCACCTTGTGAAGTAGAAGGATGTATCTGTCACCTTGTGAGGTAGAAGGATGTATCTGTCACCTTGTGAAGTAGAACGATGTATCTGTCACCTTGTGAGGTAGAAGGATGTATCTGTCACCTTGTGAGGTAGAAGGATTTATCTGTCACATTGTGAGGTAGAAGGATGTATCTGTCACCTTGTGAGAGAGAAGGATGTATCTGTCACCTTGTGATGTAGAAGGATGTATCTGTCACCTTGTAGGGTAGAAGGATGTATCTGTCATCTTGTGAGGTAGAAGGATGCATCTGTCGCCTTGTGAGGTAGAAGGATGTATCTGTCACCTTGTGAGGTAGAAGTATGTATATGTCACCTTGTGAGGTAGAAGAATGTATCTGTCGCCATGTGAAGTAGAAGGATGTATCTGTCACCTTGTGATGTAGAAGGATGTATAGAAGGATATAATATATTATACTTCTTGTGAAGTAGCAGGATGTATCTGTCACCTTGTGAGATAGAATGATGTATCTGTCACCTTGTGAAGTAGAAGGATGTATCTTTCATCTTGTAAGGTAGAAGGATGTATCTGTCACCTTGTGATGTAGAAGGATGTATCTGTCACCTTGTGAAGTAGAAGGATTTATCTGTCACCTTGTGAGGTAGAAGAGGTAGAAGGATGCATCTGTCACCTTGTGAGGTAGAAGGATGTATCTGTCGCCTTGTGAAGTAGAAGGATGTATCTGTCACCTTGTAAGGTAGAATGATGTATCTGTCACCTTGTGATGTAGAAGGATGTATCTGTCATCTTGTGAGGTAGAAGGATTTATCTGTCACCTTGTGAGGTAGAAGGATGTATCAGTCACGTTGTGAGATATAAGAATGTATCTATCATCTTGTAAGGTAGAAGGATGTATCTGTCACCTTGTGATGTGGAAGGATGTATCTGTCAACTTGTAAGGTAGAAGGATGTATCTGTCACCTTGTGAGGTGGAAGGATGTATCTGCCACCTTGTGAGATAGAATGATGTATATGTCACCTTTTGAGGTAGAATGATGTATCTGTCACCTGGTAAGGTAGAAGGATGTATCTGTCACCGTGTGAGGTAGAAGGATGTATCTGTCACCTTGTGAGGTAAAATAATGTATTTGTTGCCTTGTGAAGTGAAAAGATGTATCTTTCACCTAGTGAGGTAGGAGGATGTATCTGTCACCTTATGAGGTATAAGGATGTATCTGTCATCTTGTGAGGTAGAAGGATGTATCTGTCACCTTGTGAAGTAGAAGGATGTATCTGTTGCCTTGTAAGGTAGAAAGATGTATATGTCACCTTGTAAGGTAGAAGGATGCATCTGTCACCTTGTGAGGTAGAAGGATGTATCTGTCGCCTTGTGAAGTAGAAGGATGTATCTGTCACCTTGTAAGGTAGAATGATGTATCTGTCACCTTGTGATGTAGAAGGATGTATCTGTCATCTTGTGAGGTAGAAGGATTTATCTGTCACCTTGTGAGGTAGAAGGATGTATCAGTCACGTTGTGAGATATAAGAATGTATCTATCACCTTGTAAGGTAGAAGGATGTATCTGTCACCTTGTGATGTAGAAGGATGTATCTGTCACCTTGTGAAGTAGAAGGATGTATCTGTTGCCTTGTAAGGTAGAAAGATGTATCTGTCACCTTGTGAGATAGTCACCTGGTAAGGTAGAAGGATGTATTTGTCCCCTTGTGAGGTATAAGGATGTATCTGTCCCCTTGTGATGCAGACGAGTATATTTATCACCCTAAATAATGCTACACACATTCAGAAATATACATTTAATTAATCATCATCTTTGACAATCTACATGATTCATAGGATCAAAACAATTAGCCTTTATCTTTTGTCGCTACCACATGTTTACGTAATTAATGATAATACTAGAGATAATACTTTATGCTTAGGCCTACTTATCACCTTGCGTAATGGTGATTTGGTCCACGGAATCTTGGGGTGACAATAATGGTCATAGTCCATGTGATGAAAACAATTCTATGCCAAGTCATAGAACTAGACAATTTAAAAAAACTTATGCACAAATTTATAATACCGCGAAAGGGCTGAAATTTGCGTTTCCTCGAACTTTAATACGCTCGAAATTAGAGATTACCACATTACTTTATACTAAATGAATAATATTTTGAAAAAGTTTTCCAGATGAATTCGTTTGTTCCGATAATCTATCTGACTGGTTGATGTGAAAGATTAACTTTGAATGCTTTAAGTTCCAAGATTATTACAATGTATTACAATGTATTTGTATTGGTCTAATCAGGCAATAACATATGTTTATAATGATCTTTTAAGTGTTTTGTGTGTGTTTACCCAACGATAGTGTGTTTTTATTGATATACCCTAGGACAGCATCATCGCCCATGATGTTTTGAGTGCTATATTATTTTACTGTTATTAATATTTTAGTTGCCTATAAATGATATCTTATTATATTCATGAGCATGGAATAAAACACAATAAAAAATATGGATAACCCATTTATTTCTTAACATTACGATATATTCAGTGATAATATACAGTTACATTAAATACAAAATACCTCATGAACAAATAGATTTTTTATGCCACTCTGTTCTCCAGCCATTTCGTCTGTGGAGTTGTATGACTACCAGGATTCGGCCAAATTCGCGCCCACCTTCCCGACCTCCGCACGGATCCACCTAGAAGACGGAATACCAGTCAACTGTGGATCCTCTTACAAATCTATCGACGTATGTAGTGTCAGCCCAGTAAATACGTTCACGTATCAGAACAGCATATTGCTGAGTCATTGCTGTGAAGGATTGATTGAGTGATTTTGAATGATTTAATTGTGTTTTTTATGGTTTTACACCAGAACAGCATGATCCACCATGCATTTTTGGGTGTTATTTTCTCCGGGGTATCCAGAACAGCATCATCTATAATGGTAGATGTCACTGTCCTGGGTACAGCCCTTCAAATCATTCAACTCGATATATTCAATCAATAATTTAGTTAATTTGTCATCCAGCTAGAAAAATGTGATTGTTAATCTATTGACGTATATATGTAGGACTAATTCATCTGGTTATCACTGTATTAACTCATTCAGGACTGGCGACACAAGCGTATATATTCAATATACTCACTCACTCACTCACTCACTCACTCACTCACTCACTCACTCACTCACTCACTCACTCACTCACTCACTCACTCACTCACTCACTCACTCACTCACTCACTCACTCACTCACTCACTCACTCACTCACTCACTCACTCACTCACTCACTCACTAACTCACTCACTCACTCACTCACTCACCAACCCACTCACTCACTTACTTACTTACTTTGCAGATATACCAGCACGGGTATCTGTCACTGGGCACGTGGTACTACAGCCCCAGACCCCCTGCGGCGGGCCACGTGGTGAGCCTGGGGTATGGGGCCATCGTGGCCCCATTCTGGATGGAGTCGGCGGCTGGGCCATCCCAGGGCGAGGACAGCGTCGTGTACTACCGCACCTACACCAGGTGGTCGCTGGATAGCAACGTGGATGACATCACAGCCAGCATTATGAACAGCGTGTCTTCTGTGATTGCCCAGGAGAAAGGGGACTCCAGTTTCCAGGCAACCCACGTTACCATAGTTACCTGGAAAGACCTCAGACCGGTGCCTTACAACTCAGATGGAGACGAGGTCAGTTCCCAGCAATCAACAGACGATCACCTAATGCTGGCTTAACGTTGGGCCAGCGTTGCAGACAGTGGCCCAACATTAAACCAGTTTTGAGTGAACTAGCCGTTTTTACTGGGTTAATGTTGTAAATCACGTGGAGTTTCAAACCTACTTTTGATGATATTAGGCGCTATGTTGTTAAGCGCTATGTTATTAAGCGCTATGTTGTTAAACGCTATGTTATTAAGTGTTATGCTATTAAGCACTATATTATTAAGCACTATATTATTAAGCACTATATTATTAAGTGCTATGTTTTTAAGCGCTATGTTATTGAGCACAATTTTATTAAGCACAATGTTATTAAGGTTATGTTATTAAGCACAATGTTATTAAGCACAATTCTATTAAGCACAATGCTATTAAGCGTTATGTTATTAAGCACAATGTTATTGAGTGCTATGTTATTAAGCACAATGTTATCAAGCGCTATGTTATTAAGCACAATGTTATTGAGTGCTATGTTATTAAGCACAATGTTATTAAGCGCTATGTTATTAAGCACAATGTTATTGAGTGCTATGTTATTAAGCACAATGTTATTAAGCGCTATGTTATTAAGCACAATGTTATTGAGTGCTATGTTATTAAGCACAATGTTATTAAGCGCTATGTTATTAAGCGCTATGTTATTAAGTGCTATGCTAAGAAGCGCCACTTAATTGGCAAGTAAGGGGTCCTAATTATAGTGACGTAATGGGCAAGTAAGGGGTCCTAATCATAGTGACGTAACGGGCAAGTAAGGGGTCCTAATCATAGTGACTTATTGGGTAAATAAGGGTTTCTAATCATAGTGACGTAATGGGCAAGTAAGGGGTCCTAATCATAGTGCCGTAATGGGTAAATAAGGGGTCCTAATCATAGTGACGTAATGGGCAAGTAAGGGGTCCTAATCATAGTGACGTAATGGTTAAATAAGGGGTCCTAATCATAGTGACGTAATGGGCAAGTAAGGGGTCCCAATCATAGTGCCGTAATGGTTAAATAAGGGGTCCTAATCATAGTGACGTAATGGGCAAGTAAGGGGTCCTAATCATAGTGCCGTAATGGGTAAATAAGGGTTTCTAATCATACTGACGTAATGGGCAAGTAAGGGGTCCTAATCATAGTGCCCTAATGGGCAAGTAAGGGGTCCTAATCATAGTGACGTAATGGGCAAGTAAGGGGTCCTAATCATAGTGACTTATTGGGTAAATAAGGCGTTCTAATAATAGTGACTTATTGGGTAATTAAGGGGTTCTAATCATAGTGACGTAATGGGTAAATAAGGGGTTCTAATCATATTACATAATGGGCAAGTAAGGGGTTCTAATCATATTACATAATGGGCAAGTAAGGGGTTCTAATCATAGAGACGTAATGGGCAAGTAAGGGGTCCTAATCATAGTGACGTAATGGGCAAGTAAGGGGTCCTAATCATAGTGACGTAATGGGCAAGTAAGGGGTTCTAATCATACTGACGTAATGGGCAAGTAAGGGGTTATAATCAGAGTGACGTAATGGATGAATAAGGGATTCTAATCATAGTGACTAAATGAGTAAATCGGGGGTTTCTAATCATAGCGACTTAATGGGTAAGGGGTTCTAAGCATAGCAACTTAATGGGTAAGTAAGGTGTTCTAATCATAGTAAAATTATGGGTAGGAAAAGGGTTTATTTGATAAATAAGGGATTCTAATCATAGTGACTTAATCGGTATATAAGGGTTTCTAATCATAGTGACTTAATGGGTAAAAAAGAGATTCCAATCATAGTGAGTTTATTGGTAAGAGGTTTCAATCATAGCGACTTAATGGATAAGGGACTCTACTCATAGTGGCTTAATGGATAAGAGTGACTTCATAGGGGGGGGGGGGGAGTGGGTTCTAATCATAGTAACTTGACAGGTCAGAAAGAGGTTCTAATCATAGTGACCTAATGGGTAAGGGGTTTTAATCATAAAGACTTAGTGGGTAAGGTGTTCTAATCATAGTGACTTGATGGGTCAGAAAGGGGTTCTAATCATAGTGCCTTAATGGGTAAGAGGTTCTAATCATAGTGACATAATAGGTAAGAGGTTCTAATCATAGTGACTTGATGGGTAGGGGGTTCTAATCATAGTGACTTGATGGGTAAGAGGTTCTAATCATAGTGACATATGAAGTAAGAGGTTCTAATCATAGTGACTTGATGGGTAAGGGGTTCTAATCATAGTGACTCGATGGGTAAGAGGTTCTAATCATAGTGACTTGATGGGTAAGAGGTTCTAATCATAGTGACTTGATGGGTAAGAGGTTCTAGTCATAGTGACTTGATGGGTAAGAGGTTCTAATCATAGTGACATAATGGGTAAGAGGTTCTAATCATAATGACTTGATGGGTAAGAGGTTCTAATCATAGTGACCTGATGGGTAAGAGGTTCTAATCATAGTGACATAATGGGTAAGAGGTTCTAATCATAGTGACTTGATGGGTAAAAGGTTCTAATCATAGTGACTTGATGGGTGAGGGGTTCTAATCATAGTGACTTGATGGGTAAGAGGTTCTAATCATAGTGACTTGATGGGTAAGAAGTTCTAATCATAGTGACTTGATAGGTAAGAGGTTCTAATCATAGTGACATAATGGGTAAGAGTTTCTAATCATAGTGACTTGATGGGTAAGAGGTTCTAATCATAGTGACATAATGGGTGAGAGGTTCTAATCATAGTGACTTGATGGGTAAGAGGTTCTAATCATAGTGACATAATGGGTAAGAGGTTCTAATCATAACGACTTGATGGGTAAGAGGTTCTAATCATAGTGACATAATGGGTAAGAGGTTCTAATCATAACGACTTGATGGGTAAGAGGTTCTAATCATAGTGACATAATGGGTAAGAGGTTCTAATCATAGTGACTTGATGGGTAAGAGGTTCTAATCATAGTGACTTGATGGGTAAGAGGTTCTAATCATAGTGACTTGATGGGTAAGAGGTTCTAATCATAGTGACTTGATGGTAAGAGGTTCTAATCATAGTGACATAATGGGTAAAGGTTCTTATCATAGTGACATAATGGGTAAGAGGTTCTAATCATAGTGACCTGATGGGTAAGATGTTCTAATCATAGTGACATAATGGGTAAGAAGTTCTAATCATAGTGACTTGATGGGTGAGGGGTTCTAATCATAGTGACTTGATGGGTGAGGGGTTCTAATCATAGTGACTTGATGGGTAAGAGGTTCTAAGCATAGTGACTTGATGGGTAAGAGGTTCTAATCATAGTGACTTGATGGGTAAGAGGTTCTAATCATAGTGACTTGATGGGTAAGAGGCTCTAATCATAGTGACTTGATGGGTAAGAGGTTCTAATCATAGTGACATAATGGGTAAGAGGTTCTAATCATAGTGACTTGATGGTTAAGAGGTTCTAATCATAGTGACTTGATGGGTAAGAGGTTCTAATCATAGTGACTTGATGGGTAAGAGGTTCTAATCATAGTGACTTGATGGTAAGAGGTTCTAATCATAGTGACATAATGGGTAAAGGTTCTTATCATAGTGACATAATGGGTAAGAGGTTCTTATCCTAGTGACATAATTGGTAAGAGGTTCTAATCATAGTGACTTAATGGGTAAGGGCTTATTAGAGGGTATATAATGGGTTCTGATGATGGCTATATGATGAGGGTATATGATGCCTATATAAGGCGTTGATTGTTTCAGGTGATGACCACACAGCTCGTGGTGGCCGTTGATGCCAAAACGAGGAGATCCTACGCCATGTTTATTTACAAGTACAACACGTGGCAGAATCAACGACCAAACGGGGTGTTTGTGGCGGCTGCGTACCAATACGCCGCTGATACGTCCAGACTCTGGCACAAATCCGGCACGGCGGGCGCCTTCCAGCTGCCAGAGTACAGCAGCACTACAGGTGCATAGATCAACCAGTGTGTGTGTGTGTGTGAGGGGGGGGGGGGGTCGGGTGTTATAATTAAATTGAAACTTTAGCAATTTCACCATGTTTTATTTAGCCATAACTGATATGAGATTGTTTTGAGTTTAGGTAACAGTCGCCTGATCTACAGGATGTCTGAAGAGCAATGTGAAGTGGCCAGCAGTCCAGAATTCAGGTGTCATCAGTGGGATGCTGAACAACAAGAAAAATATCTATATCCTTACAGACGCAGCTGTCCATGTACTCTGTTCCACGCTTACCTGGATGTCTATACATACGCCGTACCAGGTCAATGGAACTGCTTCATCTATCTGTATGATTCGACACCCCAGGTAACGTGCAATTTATACTATGTCCCCTTGGAGTTAGAAGGTGCTAAACTGCCACTTGACAAAGTGGCAGTTTACCATCTTTTAAGTGCAAAGGGACGAGATATTGTTCAAGTTCACTAATATACCCAGCAGATTTTGACATCGCGTTCGCTGTGTCGTGAATTACTTTTTTACCAGACAAGATTCAGTGTATTAGTACACGTAATAATAAAATTATAGTGCTTATTTTTAAATGTCGACCCAATGCTTTTTATTATATTTTCTTTCCATCATTCTCTTCTCCGTCTTTTATTGGCCTCCTCTCTCATCTATCATTTTTCCATTCGTTTGAAGCTGGGATATTGTAACGTAATTCACAGCTTCAAATGATGTTGAACATTTCTAATTTTTCATAAGTAACATCTCCCATATTAATCAGTTAATTATTTAGTTACTGAGCATCGACCACAAACAATTGCATAAATTTAGCAGTTTATTTGATTTTAAAACTTTTCATTTTCTATTAGGACGAGGATTCACACGGATTAACGATCGAATTATTGTTTTTCTTTTTCTGTCAGAAATGCTGCTATAACTCAGGGCAACTGTTCGGATTCCCAGACATTTCATCGTCATACTACGCTGGACACCAACTGGCATATAATCCATATTTTGACTTTGAGAATTATCAAATTGACGAGGAAATGAAGCGGACATGCTGCTTGGAGAGCAGCCTCTGTTATTTGTATTATCGCCACAGACCACAGCGGTACTCTTGCTTCGTCCCTCGGGTGTTTATTGGTGAGTTTAGGCTTATCACAGAAATTTTGTTACCACAATCGTTTTTTATTAATATTAGCATATTAAATCTCTGTTATTGGCACCGATGTGCGTGTTTAGACATCCAAATTTACATATGTGTGATCTCAAATTAAACAACTATGAATAATGTTACGTAATTGAAGTTGTGGTTCTAGGCAACTTCAAGCGTGTGAAAAGTTAAATTAGATAATTTGGTGGGTAAAAGGCTAGTTCTGAGTTGTTCATTCTTCTAGCCCAATTTCCGTCTTAAATAGGTGAAACATAGCTGTCTATAAGACATGTCATCCCGGATAATGTATCTTCCTTGGCAAGTCACATGTAAGTAGAGATGCGGGATGTCTTATCATAGCAGCTTACACAGGTCAGCATAGAGGTGTGTTTAGCATGTACATCTGATTGGTTAGGTCAGCCTCTAGGTGACGTTACGCAGTGTGGGCGTGATCTGCATGTGTCTAGAGATACATATATGGCCTACCTTCAGGGACCCATCCCCCTAAGATTCTTAGCTGTGTTCTATCGTTTACTATAGCTTAGCATCCACCAAGTGTTGTCTAGCTGTGTTCTATCGTTTACTATAGCTTAGCATCCATCAAGTGTTGTCTAGCTGTGTTCTATCGTTTACTATAGCTTAGCATCCACCAAGTGTTGTCTAGCTGTGTTCTATCGTTTACTATAGCTTAGCATCCACCAAGTGTTGTCTAGCTGTGTTCTATCGTTTGATATAGCTTGGCATCCACCAAGTGTTGTCTAGCTGTGTTCTATCGTTTGATATAGCTTAGCATCCACCAAGTGTTGTCTAGCTGTGTTCTATCGTTTGATATAGCTTGGCATCCACCAAGTGTTTGCCTAGCTGTGTTTTGTTGTTTACTATGGCTTGGCATCCACCAAGTGTTGCCTAGCTGTGTTTTGTTGTTTACTATGGCTTGGCATCCACCAAGTGTTTGCCTAGCTGTGTTTTGTTGTTTACTATAGCTTGGCATCCACCAAGTGTTGTCTAGCTGTGTTCTATCGTTTGATATAGCTTGGCATCCACCAAGTGTTTGCCTAGCTGTGTTTTGTTGTTTACTATGGCTTGGCATCCACCAAGTGTTTGCCTAACTGTGTTTTGTTGCTTACTATAGCTTGGCATCCACCAAGTGTTTGCCTAGCTGTGCTTTGTTGTTTACTATAGCTTGGCATCCACCAAGTGTTGTCTAGCTGTGTTCTATCGTTTGATATAGCTTGTCATCCACCAAGTGTTTGCCTAGCTGTGTTTTGTTGTTTACTATGGCTTGGCATCCACCAAGTGTTTGCCTAGCTGTGTTTTGTTGTTTACTATAGCTTGGCATCCACCAAGTGTTTGCCTAGCTGTGCTTTGTTGTTTACTATAGCTTGGCATCCACCAAGTGTTTGCCTAGCTGTGTTTTGTTGTTTACTATAGCTTGGCATCCACCAAGTGTTTGCCTAGCTGTGTTTTGTTGTTTACTATGGCTTGGCATCCACCAAGTGTTTGCCTAGCTGTGCTTTGTTGTTTACTATAGCTTGGCATCCACCAAGTGTTGTCTAGCTGTGTTCTATCGTTTGATATAGCTTGGCATCCACCAAGTGTTTGCCTAGCTGTGCTTTGTTGTTTACTATGGCTTGGCATCCACCAAGTGTTGTCTAGCTGTGTTCTATCGTTTGATATAGCTTGGCATCCACCAAGTGTTTGCCTAGCTGTGCTTTGTTGTTTACTATGGCTTGGCATCCACCAATTGTTGCCTAGCTGTGTTTTGCTGTTTACTATAGCTTAGCATCCACCAAAAAATGAAATGAATCGGGCTTTAGGCCACCTTTGTGCACATATAGGCTAAACTGGGCCAGGAAAACCTCCTGAGGATGGTGAGATGATTGAGATGACACTGTCCTCCAGACACAGGATTCGAAATTCGAGCCCTGGCGGTCTGAGGCCGAGCACGCTACCTCTCGGTCACGGAGGCTCCCCACAATACTAACTTTCACACGTGGATGGGGAAGAAACAATTTTGTTTCTTTCAAACCGCCGAGACCGGGAACCGAACCCTGGACTCTGGCATAAAAGGCAGCGGTGCTAACCACTACTTAGGGCCCCCGCCCAGCATCCACCAAGTGTTGCCTAGTTGTGTTTTGTTGTTTCCTATAGCTTGGCATCCACCAAGTATTTGTCTAGCTGTGTTTTGTTGTTTACTATAGCTTGGCATCAAATTGAAAAGTCTGTGGTGATAGCGTCTCACCAGTTCGGGACTGCTCGGTTTTTCCGACCACTGACAAGTGGCCGGGCCAGCGTAGCCCCATTCTGAACAGCCTCTGCCGCCAATCAAGCGCGCTTCCAGCTGAGCGCGCTTTCACTCATCTCGCTGCCACTGAGCCGAAAGGACGCTCCGTCTCGAGCTCAAGGCCAAGCCGCATGGCGTTAGATCGTCGTACTCCGCTTGGAGACTGTGTGCACTATATAAATGTCTAGACTATAATAAAGGGAGAAATAAAAGAAGAATGAATTAATAGGAGTTATTTATTCCCGTCGTCCCGACGGAGGAGTTCATAGAAATATGGAGGAGCAAAGCATTTCTATATAAACATATTGGTGACCTCAGACGTTGAAACGTACTCGCAACTTTCTTCCAGCATATTATTTTCACAAAGCAACCAAACTACAGTGCAAAACCACTGGTTTTGAGCTAGCCCAGGATAGTTTTCAAAATAATGTATCATTTTTTTAAAAAATGATACATTATTTTTTGCAAGGTACGTGATGGTTGTAGATCATTAATAAATTATGCTAGTGAGGTTAGTTAGAAAGGTTATCTGAAGAGAGGTAGACACACTTTCGCCAAAAACTGCAAAATTTTTAATAAATTTGGACGACATCCACGTGTGATCAGTCTTTTCCAAAATGGCCGACACGCTGGAATACGCAGTAAATTTGGACTGATTGGGTCATCCCTAAATAGTCCGAATTTTAAGATTTTTTCTTTCTATTTACGACATTTTTGGCGATTGGAAAGGAAATATTTTTAAATTCATTTTAAATCGTTTAACATCATAATTGGGTGATTCGATTTTCTCGGCCAATTCAAGAAATTATCACTATCAATTTTTCTTATCTAAACGTCAACAAAAATTAATTCCAAACCAAAAAATATCGCCTCGACTCAGAAAGCTCTTATTTGGTCTATAAATACATTATTGTTAGGACCGTAGTTCGATATTTTGTGGTTGTAACCATACTTTTATTTCAGAGGAAGCAGATACATTATACTATGAATTGGTCTCCCTATCATTTAGCTCTTTTGGCTGCCGTATAGCCCCACGCGTTCCTGCCTACCCGGAATGCACTGCGAGATCGCCTTATCAGCTCAGATCGGTAAGTGCCGCTCACAGGTCAAGGCCAAATAGGCCTGCAACAGCGTCTGGAAATACAGTCTAGACAAAATTAATTTTTTTTAAATATCTTTTTCAGTCAGGAAAGCGAGACTGATTTCATTTTAGTATATGTTTCTAGATATTGTCAAACGTCGTGTGATATTTTGTGCCTGAAAATTTCATAGTCTATTTTTCCATACTGTCGTGCCTGACACGTTTTCTGAGAGGTCAGAGTTCAAATAGGCTAAGCCATGCGCCAACCGTTGGCGACACACTTAGCTGCTATATATGTTAATGAGTCATGAGCTGATGTGGCGCATCGTACCGTCATACACACACCACGTACACAGTGCACGATAACCGAAGCGCTCACCGCCCCAATAGAGGCGCAGCAGCTTGCCGCCATACATACACCTCGCACACCACACAACCGTACAGTCTACATCGATGGGCACTAGCCTACACGCACCGATGCAAATCGAAGCGAGCGACCGATTTGATTTTGACGTCACTAAAAATAATTCTCATGGTGAACATTTAAAAAAAAAAAAGTATGTTCATCATGGGAAATATTCATCAATAAATTAATACTATGCAGTCTTTATAGACTTCTGACAGTCAAGAATTTCAACGACCCCTGCACTCTACTACCTGCGAATTAACATGGACAATTTTCATACATAGATTTATTACACATCCAGACTTTTTCTCAAACTAGACAACTGTGCACACAGTTCTCTATGCAGATTACGCCGATCAAAATGGTTGGTATGTTTTAAATGCATACCATTTCAATAACTGTCTGAGCATTGCATAGTAGCCAATAGGCCAGCAAATTCGGACGTTTCGATTTTTAAAATAATTTTAATAAATAAACATTTCAAAATGGCTGCGAAAGGAGACAGTGAAGGTTTCGTGTCATCACCCCTCGACTGACAAGGGGCTCGTCATAAGGACTCGTATTTTATAATGAGCGATGAGAACAGAGCAGAATTAAGAGACACTGATGCAGAGTTTAAAAGGTTAAAAGCAGATTTCCTGCGGATTGCACGCAACAGACGTCAGAGAGATTTGTCACGGAGTGAATCTTCAAGAAGCCCTTCGCCGGTTAGACGTCAGCCTCAATGGCAATCAACCGATCTGCCGAAATTTAAAATCGCCATCTTTTACTCAACAGACGAGGAGTTGTGGTTGAATCAAATTGAAACACGATTCGATTCACACCAGATTATAGATGATGACGAACGCTACAGATTGACATGTGCTGCACTCTCTGGCGAGGTAGCGTCTGATGTTACAGACGTTTTACTACAGCCTTTCCTCACTCACAAGTATGATAATTTGAAAGCCATCTTGATCGAACGACAGGGTTTAACTACACCAGAGAGAGTAAATAAAGTGATTTCAGGAGAAAAACTGGGATCCGACATACCGTCTAGATTTCTCAGACGGTTACAGAAGACAGCTGGTTTTGGAACCAAAGCAGAGGTACGAAAAGCAGACATCCGTCAGGCCTTTATTCGACAGATGCCTTATTTAGCTACACAGCCAGATAGTGCGTCTTTAGGAAGTTTGGCCATGTTAGCCAACCGTGCTGTCGCTGCAAAAAAGGACGTCGACTAAGCTAAGCCGAGGGTTGCTGAAATACAAGTCAGCGAGAGCGGAAAGTCAGTTGGACTGTTGGAAGCCCTGTCTCGCAGGCTTAAAAAAATTAGAGACAGTCACAGCCAAAGCAACACAGAAGAAGACCTACGGAGGCTCACAAGCAACTGAGAATCGTGCCACTAAGACACAGCCGGCAAAGTCATGAAAATCCTGATAAAAGGCAAGGTGGAAATGGTCTCCCTTAATAGAGTTAAACCTGCACACTTAGAAAGGGAGCCTGAAACAGGTACAGAGACACAGCGTAAAGCACAAACAAAAACGAAGAATTTGAAAACTACTGAGATAGTCAGAAGGGTACCGAAGGACCAAATTAAACCGAGTAGTGCTGTCACTCAGACAGGAAGAGAGCTGAACCGGCAGTGAATACACAGACACGGTCTGACGCGGTCAAAATTTGTAAGAATTTGGCCACTACTTCACAGCATAAAGGTCATAGAGTAAATTTGCCTAAACAATTCACACCTTATGTAGCGCCGCATTTGCGAGTCCCGCCGTTTCCCGCGCTAACGGGAGCAGCGGCGGTTTGCGAACGTATTCATGTGTGCCTTTACACTCACGGGGTAAAACCCCCAATTCAACCGGCACGACCAAAACATTGAATGTTAAAAACAATTTGAACATCGCCGACGGTGACAAAATTGTAACAGACGCAACCGTAAAAACAGACTAGAGTTGGATAAAAAATCCACACTCCCGCACGCTTCGTGCAGATGGTCCACGCCTTAGTGGCGCCTAACGTCATCTACGGCGGAACCAACTACACGAACCGTAATAACAATAATTTGTAAATATAAGTTTGCCAGGCCTGGGATAATTAAAATAATAATGTGAAATGTTACTTAATTAAGTAACTTACAGAAGTAATTTTCTTACTAAGTACCGAATGTATTGATTAGATCTATATAGGTTGGCTGTTACCCGTAGCACAGCAGCATAATTCAGAAGTCAAGGAACAATGGTGTTAAGAGGATTGGAACAATGGTTTTAAGAGGATTGGAATAATGGTGTTAAGAGGATTGGAACAATGGTGTTGAGAGGATGAGAACTTGGATATAATCATTAAATATTAATTTGTTATGCTGCGCCTGCGATGTTTACCAACCACCACACTGTATTTTCACAACTGACTGTTTTACTGTTTGATTACTGTATTTTGGTTTTGTGCATTTCCCAAACGGAGCGGCGAACCGGCGCTATAACCACAAGCTGGCTTGGTTCATACGTTTACACTTAACCCGGGGTAATGTGGGGATAGCGTCTCACCCGTTCGGGACTGCTCAGTTTTTCCGACCACTGACGAGTGGCCTCGTTCTGAACAGCCTCTGCCGCCAATCGAACGCCCTTCCAGCCGAGCCCGCTTTCACTCATCTAGCTGCCACTGAGTCGAGCGAACGCTCCTTCTTGAGCTCAAGGCCAAGCCTCATAGCGTTAGATCGTCGTACTCCGCTTGGGGACTGAGTGCACTATATAAATGTCTAGACTACAATAATATGAGAAATAACAGAAGAATTAACCTCGGGGTGACTGTCAGGCTGTGCGCTGAACATACATACACTCCAGACTCGACTTATATTATAGCCTGAGATACATACACTCCAGGTTCGACTCATAACATGAGATTTGATTATCACACTCTGATGTAGGGTCTCAGACCAGGATCATCTCTCTTCCTCTCTTTATTAAAGCAGTACATCGTGTATGTCATAACATGAACATGTTTTATAGATACAGACAGCCACCAGGTATTCTCCCCTAACTTTGTTGGTCTGGGCACACACACACTCTCTTTCTCTCTATGTTATAGTTCTGCACATGCGCACTGCTCAAACTATAACATAGATGGCTCTGGCTGCTTCTACACAAGTAATCTCCTTCCAGGATTCATGATTCAGTATTCATTTATTTTGTCAAAACATACATACGTGCACAGTAATAACATACAAAATAAAGTTGACAAGGACACCCTCGTTAAGACAAGTATATGTCGCTAGCACAAGGGCCACCTGTTATAATAATGAATATAGATTAGGCACGGGACGTCGTTAATATAATTCTAGTCACCATGTACACATCACCACTACGGCACTCAAGGGTTGCATCTGCCACTACAGATAATGGCAGATATGACAGTAGTTATGAGGATTCTGAGGAGCATCAATACCATCATTCATGTAATAAATGGTTGGTTTATGGTTGGTTCAACGCTTTTAATGCTGGCACTATTGGTGTATAGTTGTTTTAACATCGGCAATGCTGGCAAAACTCCCAACGTTGTTTTAATGTCGTTTTAACGTTTTGACCAAACTGTTTCAGGTTACACCCTCCACTGCCGGCTGGCCCAGGTCACAGGGGTCAACCCCGCTCCCCATCAATCATCTCCCTGTGGACCCTTTAGAGTCCTAAGGCCTAACCACTTGTACTTTACCCCCTTGGACCTTTCCCCATACAGTGGGAATATGTATTCCAGAATGGTGGGAGTATGAATATTGATTTCAGAGGGTTAAAAGATTTTCTGCTGGCTGTGGGGTGGTTATATGAATAACCTCTATGCTGATTTCATCATCCCCCTGTTGTGTTAACCAATGGTTATGCCAACAAGATGTCAGAGTTTTTGACACTAAGCACTTAACTCCTTTCTTTCTGTTAAACATTGCTCAAAACTATATTTTAAAATGTATTGATATTTATTATTAAATAATGCTGCTGTGCGTAACAATAACGTCTGCCTGTACACCATTGACATAAAATAACACTTTTCAAATTTATATTTTGACATATATGTATTAGAGATCACATATGTTTACTTGTTTCATACCAAAAACAGTTGACATCATGTTTATTTTATCTAAAAATGACGTGTCGTGAGGCTTGTATTGAAACCATAGATATAGAGAAAACAAAGGTATTAAAATCAGCATACTTTTATTTTACATTATGTGTCCTATTAATACACTAAAATAACTGCAGATCATCTAATAGGCCTACTGCTAAATGAATTATATATACATAATGAAAATCGTTTAACCCTCTGAAATCAATATTCATACTCTCATCCTTCTGGAATACATATTCCCACTGTATGGGGAAAGGTCCAAGGGGGTAAAGTACAAGTGGTTAGGCCTTAGGACTCTAAAGGGTCCACAGGGAGATGATTGATGGGGAGCGGGGTTGACCCCTGTGACCTGGGCCAGCCGGCAGTGGAGGGTGTAACCTGATACAGTTTGGTCAAAACGATAAAACAACATTAAAACAATGTTGGGAGTACTGCCAGTGCCAGCATGAAAAGCGTTAAACCAACCATAAACCAACCATTTATTACATGAATGATGGTATTGATGCTCCTCAGAATCCTCATAACTACTTATGACCCTCCTGTACCTACGGGTGAAAAAATGTCGCCGAGGTCCCACAACAATCCAGGAAACAAGAGACCAGAACCTCAGAGACCCGGTGTCTGGACAGTGCTGGAGACAGTGGCCGCCTGAGCTCCCCACAGAGCCCACATACCTGGAAAACAAGAGTCATTGACCCAAAGCTGCTACAATGCTGTCCCACCGTCCACCCTCTCACCTCTATATAGGTGGAGTCTCAGAAATATGTTTGCATGACCCATGTCGAATATTTTATATGATCCTACATACTACTCACAACTGGCTAATTAATGATATATTAAGGCCTACACAATGTATTATTGCTAATGGGCAGTCATGTGGCTCTCAGGCGGCATGTTATAAACATTAACGCTTGCCCAACTTAATACATAAATACAATAATAACTGTTATATTAGCCGCTATGCATTCAGCTAATCTAACACACTGCTTTACAAAGTGTTGCCTAGTGATGTTCTGTCGTTTTATTCCTTTATGAGATATATAATACTATAGCGTGGCATCCACCAAGTGTTTGCCTAGTTGTGTTCATCCGTTTATAATACTGTAGCTTGTCATACACCAAGTGTTTGCCTAGTTGTGTTTTGTCGTTTATGATACTGTAGCTTGTCATCCACCAAGTGTTTGCCTAGTTATGTTCTGTCGTTTATGATACTGTAGCTTGTCATCCACCAAGTGTTTGCCTAGTTATGTTCTGTCGTTTATGATACTGTAGCGTGTCATCCACCAAGTGTTTGCCTAGTTATGTTCTGTCGTTTATAATACTGTAGCTTGTCATCCACCAAGTGTGTGCCTAGTTATGTTCTGTCGTTTATGATACTGTAGCTTGGCATCCACCAAGTGTGTGCCTAGTTATGTTCTGTCGTTTATGATACTGTAGCTTGGCATCCACCAAGTGTTCGCCTAGTTATGTTCTGTCGTTTATGATACTGTAGCGTGTCATCCACCAAGTGTTTGCCTAGTTATGTTCTGTCGTTTATGATACTGTAGCTTGTCATCCACCAAGTGTTTGCCTAGTTATGTTCTGTCGTTTATTATACTGTAGCTTGTCATCCACCAAGTGTTTGCCTAGTTATGTTCTGTCGTTTATGATACTGTAGCTTGGCATCCACCAAGTGTTCGCCTAGTTGTGTTTTGTCGTTTATGATACTGTAGCTTGTCATCCACCAAGTGTTTGCCTAGTTATGTTCTGTCGTTTATGATACTGTAGCTTGTCATCCCCCAAGTGTTTGCCTAGTTGTGTTCTGTCGTTTATAATACTGTAGCTTGTTATCCACCAAGTGTTTGCCTAGTTGTGTTCTGTCGTTTATAATACTGTAGCTTGTCATCGACCAAGTGTTTGCCTAGTTATGTTCTGTCGTTTATGATACTGTAACTTGTCATCCACCAAGTGTTTGCCTAGTTGTGTTCTGTCGTTTATGATACTGTAGCTTGTCATCTACCAAGTGTTTGCCTAGTTATGTTCTGTCGTTTATGATACTGTAGCTTGTTATCCAGCAAGTGTTTGCCTAGTTGTGTTCTGTCGTTTATAATACTGTAGCTTGTCATCCACCAAGTGTATGCCTAGTTGTGTTCTGTCGTTTATGATACTGTAGCTTGTCATCGACCAAGTGTTTGCCTAGTTATGTTCTGTCGTTTATGATACTGTAGCTTGTCATCCACCAAGTGTTTGCCTAGTTATGTTCTGTCGTTTATGATACTGTAGCTTGTCATCCACCAAGTGTTTGCTAGTTATGTTCTGTCGTTTATGATACTGTAGCTTGTCATCGACCAAGTGTTTGCCTAGTTGTGTTTTGTCGTTTATAATACTATAGCTTGTCATCCACCAAGTGTTTGCCTAGTTATGTTCTGTCGTTTATGATACTCTAGCTTGGCATCCACCAAGTGTTTGCCTAGTTGTGGTCTGTCGTTTATGATACTCTAGCTTGGCATCCACCAAGTGTTTGCCTAGTTATGTTCTGTCGCTTATGATACTGTAGCTTGGCATCCACCAAGTGTTTGCATAGTTATGTTCTGTCGTTTATGATACTGTAACTTGTCATCCACCAAGTGTTTGCCTAGTTGTGGTCTGTCGCTTATGATACTGTAACTTGTCATCCACCAAGTGTTTGCCTAGTTATGTTCTGTCGTTTATGATACTGTAGCTTGGCATCCACCAAGTGTTTGTATAGTTATGTTCTGTCGCTTATGATACTGTAGCTTGGCATCCACCAAGTGTTTGCCTAGTTATGTTCTGTCGCTTATGATACTGTAGCTTGTCATCCACCAAGTGTTTGCTTAGTTGTGGTCTGTCGTTTCAATGGGTAGTTTAAAGTTTTGTAACTCAGCAGACCCTCTCCTTACACAACAAGACAACCAGTAGAGCCGACTCATTGATCTTTATTCATTTTCCATGTCAAGCGTTCGTCAGGATGTCGTCAATCATGTCGTCAACCATGCAGTGTGACATTCATTCAGTAGCACAGCATACATTCCTATGTCATTCGTGCAGTGACTCACATCCTTTGCCAAAACTCGAGTGTCGCCTACAGAACCAGCGGCTGACTCCCAGCCCGCCGTTCTGACAGCTACCAATTACAAGTCAAAGGCACTAACCAGTGTTATTCCAATGCTGGTTCAAGGTCCTCTAGTCCGCGTGTCGACGACACCGGGCCAGTCAGTCAGAGAGGAATGCCGAGAATGGCACAATGCTGGCACAATATACAACACTGGTGGTTAACTCTTTGGGATATAGGGCCTAATTACCACGAAAATCGCTTATATTCTTTTATTAGCAGTGTAGGCCTAAACAGTAGGCCTACATTTTTAATCTAAAACACATCTTTTATGTAGCCTAAATGGTATAATTGATTATGTTGTCAATGATGCATAGTTTACATTTTCCCCACGAATAGTGAAGGAAAATACACATTGGAACAGACATCACCTCCATTTTGATAAATCTGAATAATTTCCACTCACGGAAGTTGAGGCAGGCTGGGTCCACATCAGATTAGATGTAAATACTGTTATACAGGCTGGTTTTTCATATGAGATGTAAATACTATTACAGGCTGGTTTTTCAGATTAGATGTAAATACTGTTACAGGTTGGTTTTTCAGATTAGGTGTAAATACTGTTACAGGCTGGTTTTTCAGATTAGATGTAAATACTGTTACAGGTTGGTTTTTCAGATTAGATGTAAATACTGATACAGGTTGGTTTTTCAGATTAGATGTAAATACTGTTACAGGTTGCTTTTTCAGATTAGATGTAAATACTGTTATACAGGCTGGTTTTTCAGATTAGATGTAAATACTGTTACAGGCTGGTTTTTCAGATTAGATGTAAATACTGTTACAGGTTGGTTTTTCAGATTAGATGTAAATACTGTTACAGGCTGGTTTTTCAGATGATATGTAAATACTGTTATACAGGCTGGTTTTTCAGATTAGATGTAAATACTGTCACAGGCTGGTTTTTCAGATTAGATGTAAATACTGTTACAGTCTGGTTTTTCAGATGAGATGTAAATACTGTTACAGGTTGGTTTTTCGGTGATCCACATATACGGACCGTGGACGGACTAGAATACACATTTAACGGCCTAGGGGAGTTTTGGCTCCTCAAGTCTAGTGTGGCCGATGTATTCGATGTTCAAGCCAGGACACAGGCGGCTTGGGACACGGATGGCAATGATGTGCGCGCGACGGTGTTCACGGCGTTTGCTGGAGTTGACAACGGCACGACAGAGATACAGGTGGAGCTCACACCATGGGACAGAAAGGGTGAGTAATTACAATAAACTCTGAAATGTAGTAACTCACACCATGGGACAGAAAGGGTGAGTAATTACAATAAACTCTGAAATGTAGTAACTCACACCATGGGACAGAAAGGGTTAGTCTGTACACTGGACTCTGAAATATATAGTAACTCACACCATGGGACAGAAAGGGTTAGTCTGTACACTGGACTCTGAAATATATAGTAACTCACACCATGGGACAGAAAGGGTTAGTCTGTACACTGAACTCTAAAATATATAGTAACTCACACCATGGGACATAAAGGGTTAGTCTGTACACTGAACTCTAAAATATATAGTAGCTCACACCATGGGACAAAAAGGGTTAGTCTGTACACTGGACTCTGAAATATATAGTAACTCACACCATGGGACAGAAAGGGTTAGTCTGTACACTGGACTCTGAAATATATAGTAACTCACACCATGGGACAGAAAGGGTTAGTCTGTACACTGGACTCTGAAATATATAGTAACTCACACCATGGGACAGAAAAGGTTAGTCACTACAATGAACGTTAAAATGTAGTAACTCACACCATGGGACAGAAAGGGTTAGTCTGTACACTGAACTCTGAAATATATAGTAACTCACACCATGGGACAGAAAGGGTTAGTCTGTACACTGAACTCTAAAATATATAGTAACTCACACCATGGGACAGAAAGGGTTAGTCAGTACACTGAGCTCTGAAATATATAGTAACTCACATCATGGGACAGAAAGGGTTAGTCAGTACACTGAACTCTGAAATATAGTAACCCACACCATGGGACAGAAAGGGTTAGTCATTACACTACACTCCGAAATATAGTTTCTTATTATATTAATGTCAATAACTAGGATAACTCAGCATAATATGCACACATGATAGGCCTATATCTAGGGTATCTTAGCATATGCAAAAATGATAGGCCTATATCTAGGGTACCTCAGCATATGCAAACATAATAGGCCTATATCTAGGGGGGTGACAGTGAACTCGTACCCATGTCAACTCGCCCCATGTCAACTCGTACCCATGTCAACTCGTACCCATGTCAACTCGTACCACCATTAGATGTCAACTCGTACCACAAGTGATGTCAACTTGTACCAAAAGTGATGTCAACTCAACAAGGCAGGTATCAGATGATGGTACGAGTTGACATCTCTTATCACACAACAGATGTCAACTCGTACCCATGTCAACTCGTACCACTAATATATGTCAACTCGTACCATCACTAGATTCTCTCGTACCAAAGTTAATTCCGGAGGATATTGAATGTAGGTTACACATAAGAGCCTGTTTGTATTGTGTTATTTATGTATTACATGTGTTAGGGCATGTTCAGCTTGTAATTAAATTTAATCTAATGATATCCTCATATAAGTGATAACATATACCTACAAGAAATTGATGTCATTTTTTAAAGTGTAACTGGACAAAAAATGAAATGAATGGGGTTTTAAGCTGTTTTATTATGGCAATGCCATTTTTAAACATGATTTTTATTCTGTATGTGATACCAAGTAAATTGGCGTGTGATTTTAGCAAATTAACCATCTTGTATATATAAATGTACATAATTATATTCTATAATTTTTATGACAAATAAGACTTTTCTTTATGTCAATAAAATATCTGTCTATATATATGCTAAGCTATTGAATCATTACGAGTGAGCGGGGGGAAAAACTTTTTTGTTTCTTTAAAACTTGGAGGCCAGAGAGGACTTCGAACCTGCGATCTCCAACTTTCCAATGCACCAGGGCCCGCCCTGTACATGTACAGGGTTTTACATATGTTGCCAATTTAATCTTTTATTGGATCGTTAAGTATCACAAACAGAATAAATGTAGCCAAAACACTTGAGAATCATTTGTGTTTGATGCACTGATATGTTTATGAATTGATACAAACTTTTATTATTTGATAAATCAATGATGTTGTTACTATATTTTATTGACCAATTCTTTCATTATGTTCAAAGTCAACACGTTTTGACGGGATGACAAAGTAACCCTTGTTCAAAGTAACACCTGTTCAAAGTAACATAAGTTCAAAGTCAACACGTTTTGACGGGATGATAAAGTAACACTTGTTCAAAATAACATTTCATAAGTTAAAAGTCAACACGTTTTATTGGATGACAAAGTAACACCTGTTCAAAGCAACATATGTTCAAAGTAAACACGTTTTGACGGGGTGACAAAGTAACAAATTTGAACTATGTGGAGCTGAAGCAAACATTGTTCAGCTGAAATTCAAAATTTGATTTCAACTGTATGTGAAGCTAATTTCCCGGAGCAAACTATTTGGTTCTAATGTTTCATTTCAAAATGTATAACAGCTAAGATGAATCAACTGTTATTTTTTATCCTTGTCAATTTATGTCCGTTTTAATTTGTCACTGGCTTGTCTGTAGGATCAGTGAGAAACTGTGAAATTGAAACGCTTCTTAGTATGATCATTTTAATAGACTGTTTGGCTGCAGTTTGGCTGTGGGGTGTCAACGGTCTAATCCCTTCACAACAAGTGGTGCATGTGTTGTCGCTAATTGCCATGATTACTATGAGAACACACCAGTGCTTAAGCCATTATCTATACATGTGATTGATCAATCTGGTACCGTACCCTTAACCGCCCCCCCCCCTGTCATTGGGGGCATTGCCACTAATTAGGCGCTAATCCCTTTGACTCTTCCAGTCTTGGTGCTTATGCAATGTCACATAAAAACATCACATTATATATCTCAAAGCTGCTTTAGATTCATTAATTATCTCATGAGGACCTGTACACAAATTTATGTTTCTTCTGAGAATCATTAAAGTAAAAATAAAATTTACATTGAAATGATGTTGCAAAAATATTATAATTCATGGTAATTTAACCTATAAAGCAATTATTTACGGAGATAATTATGTTTATGCTGATCTGACAGTTAGTAAAGTGGTAACAACCTATTAACCACCCTTCCTGATTTGTGATCACTAGGGCCTATGACACAACGCCATAAATAAACATAATGGCATTGTCTGGGAGGGGACAACCGACCACTGCGGCTTATCCCATTTGACATGCCTGGCTCAATAATTATTGAAGTATTATTTTATCACTAAAAGAACAGTTACAAGTTATGTATAACCTGCATTCCCTATCCTCCATAATATTATCTTCGGTACGAGCTGACATCTAAAGATGGTGCGAATTGATATCTGTTGTGTGGTACAAGAAGTCAACTAGTACCATCATCTGGTACTCACTTTGTTGGTACGAGTTGTCTTCACTTGCGGCAACTTGTGGTACGAGTTGACATCTAGAAGTGGTACGAGTTGACATGGGTCCGAGTTGCCATTGGTACGAGTTGACATCCATTGTGTGGTAATAGATGTCAACTCGTACCATCATCTGATACTTGCCTTGTTGGGTACGAGTTGACATCTAATGGTGGTACGAGTTGACATCACTTGTGGTACGAGTTGACATCTATTGGTGGTACGAGTTGACATGGGTACAAGTTGACATGGGTACGAGTTGACATGGGTACGAGTTGGCATGGGTACGAGTTGACCGGTATTCATCTAGGGTACCTCAGCATATGCAAACATGATAGGCCTATATCTAGGGTACCGTAGCATATGCTCACATGATAGGCCTATATCTAGAGTAAATTAGCATATGCACATATGATAGGCATATATCTAGGGTATCTTAGCATATTCACACATGATAGGCCTATATCAAGGGTACCTTAGCATATTCACACATGATATGCCTATATCAAGGGTACTTTAGCATATTCACACATGATAGGCCTATATCCAGGGTACCTTAACATATTCACACATGATAGGCCTATATCAAGGGTACTTTAGCATATTCACACATGATAGGCCTATATCCAGGGTACCTTAGCATATTCACACATGATATGCCTATATCCAGGGTACCTTAGCATATTCACACATGATAGGCCTATATCCAGGGTACCTTAACATATTCACACTTGATATGTCTATATCCAGGGTACCTTAGCATATTCACACTTGATATGCCTATATCCAGGGTACCTTAACATATTCACACATGATAGGATTATATCTAGGGTACCTTAGCATATTCACACTTGATATGCCTATATCCAGGGTACCTTAACATATTCACACATGATAGGATTATATCTAGGGTACCTTAGCATATTCACACATGATAGGCCTATATCCAGGGTACCTTAACATACTCACACATGATAGGCTTATATCTAGGGTACCTTAGCATATTCACACATGATATGCCTATATCCAGGGTACCTTAGCATATTCACACTTGATAGGCCTATATCCAGGTGACCTTAGCATATTCACACATGATATGCCTATATCTAGGGTACCTTAGCATATTCACACATGATAGGCCTATATCCAGGGTACCTTAGCATATTCACACAATATAGGCCTATATCTGGGATACCTTAACATATTCACACTTTATATGCCTATATCAAGGGTACCTTAGCATATTCACACATGATAGGCCTATATCCAGGGTACCTTAGCATATTCACACTTGATATGCCTATATCTAGGGTACCTTAACATATTCACACATGATAGGCCTATATCCAGGGTACCTTAGCATATTCACACATGATATGCCTATATCAAGGGTACCTTAGCATATTCACACATGATAGGCCTATATCCAGGGTACCTTAACATATTCACACATGATATGCCTATATCAAGGGTACCTTAGCATATTCACACATAATAGGCCTATATCCAGGGTACCTTAGCATATTCACACTTGATATGCCTATATCCAGGGTACCTTAACATATTCACACTTGATATGCCTATATCTAGGGTACCTTAACATATTCACACATGATAGGCCTATATCCAAGGTACCTTAGCATATTCACACATGATAAGCCTATATCCAGAGTACCTTAGCATATTCACACTTGATAGGCCTATATCCAGGGTACCTTAACATATTCACACATGATAGGCCTATATCCAGGGTACCTTAGCATATTCACACTTGATATGCCTATATCCAGGGTACCTTAACATATTCACACAGGATAGGCCTATATCCAGGGTACCTTAGCATATTCACACATGATAGGCTTATATCTAGGGTACCTTAGCATATTCACACATGATAGGCCTATATCCAGGGTACCTTAGCATATTCACACATGATAGGCCTATATCCAGGGTACCTTAGCATATTCACACATGATAGGCTTATATCTAGGGTACCTTAGCATATTCACACATGATAGGCCTATATCCAGGGTACCTTAACATATTCACACATGATATGCCTATATCCAGGGTACCTTAGCATTTTCACACTTGATAGGCCCATATCCAGGGTACCTTAACATATTCACACATGATATGCCTATATCCAGGGTACCTTAGCATATTCACACTTGATAGGCCTATATCCAGGGTACCTTAACATATTCACACTTGATATGCTTATATCTAGGGTACCTTAGCATATTCACACATGATAGGCCTATATCCAGGGTACCTTAACATATTCACACATGATAGGTTTATATCTAGGGTACGGTAGCATATGTGCACATGATAGGCCTATATCTAGGGTACCTTAGCATATTCACACTTGATATGCCTATATCTAGGGTACCTTAGCATATTCACACTTGATATGCCTATATCTAGGGTACCTTAGCATATTCACACATGCTACGCCTATATCCAAGCTACCGTAACATATGCACACATGATATGACGGATACATATGTACACATGTTTGTTGAGCTATAACTAGGTTTCGGTTCATGCAGATTATTTCACCTTCAAGAAAACAATTCCTATATTAAGGGGAAAGCCCACCACCTAGATTTGGAACAGCCCACCACCTAGATTTAGTGATGGTTTTCACAAATTCAAACCTTGCGTTTTGATTTTAACTTATTGGTAAAATGCTCCAGTCTAATGATAGTTTAACATTAAAAAATAATATGCATCAGACTTTTTTACGACCAAGACTAAAAAGCTAGTCCCTTTAATTTCATCATACAAATAAGCCAATTTTCTAAAGACGCGTCACAGCATATGTGCCAATTGGACCATTTCTCTGAGGTTTCCTTATTCATTGAAATACACTTTTCAATATACTTGATAAAAGGCCCAAGTCTGCGATTCTAGCCCCTAATTTTAAAAACATCTGAATGATGGCGGAGAATGGCCGATCTCGTCATGTGACAGGTTGAACAAATCTTCGCCTGGCTGCATGGGGGTAGAATACTATACTTGGACCTATAAGTCTTATTGATTAATTGATTTCCTATTTCATTTCACCAGGAATTCACATTTATTCTGCCAAGGGAAAGTTCAACCACACTGATTGGTTCTATGACAATGCCTCACAGCCAGTCATCGATGTAGATGGATTACAGTTACAGCGGGTAGAGACTGATTTATATGTGAAATTTCCATCAGGTAAATACGCCATGTCCTAAACCCTTTAAGCGCCGCTCCCGGTTATTTTCGGGTTTTCATTATTTTATTAGCCCAATAAATACCAGCTTTTAAATATGTTCCAATTAGAACGTGACATCAATCAACACGATTTCAAAAGCGGAGATATCCCTTCTGTCAAATATGAATAATTTTCACTCACTTGAAGTTTGGATCAACTCCAAGTGAGTGAAACTTCCAATTAAATAATTTGGCGGGTGAAGGGTCAACCCCTGACCTGTTAGTGACGCATATGTGCGCGTAAAAAAAATTCACATTTACATTTGTAAGTAATCATCGAGGATTTCATTCATTCATTCTCTCTTTCATTCTTATTGACACACGCAATATGTAAATTGTTTCTGATAACAATGATTCTATTTTACCAGGTGTAACTATCAAGGCCAATGCCGAGTCTGAACAACTAGACATACAACTGATTCTGTCCCAAACCTTTGAACACATTGAAGTGAATGGTCTCATGGGCAACGTCAACTCTGATCCAAATGATGATTTGACAACACCAACTGGCGAGACGGTCTCTCCAAACGCTACAGAAAAAGTCATATTTGAAGAGTTTGGAGAAAAATGTGAGTGTATATATAGTTTGTTTAAGTATAATTACACTGAGCTTTATTTGATTACGTGAGAGAACGTTAGAACACGTATATATACGGACCTAGCAGGACGAAGGTTAATATTGCCCTTTTTATCCAGGGAGGATCAAAGCGGCAGAGAGCCTGTTCTACTACAAGGATGACACGACCTGGGCCTCCTACAACAACCTCGCTTTCGTGCCGCTGTTCAGTGAGGATTTAGTAGTCAATAAAGATGCGGTGGATGCATGTCAAGGCGACAAGCAGTGTCTGTTTGACGCCGGGACCACGGGTAACCTGGAGCTGGCCAAAGCCTCGCTCACCATCAATAAAGCCAACGCAGAAGAGGTCGTCACTCTCAGTATGTACACACACAGCATATCGTTGATTAATTTACCCGAAGTTTTGACATTTTTATATTTGAGCTATGCCCAAATATATTGAGTTTTCAACGGAACTTTAAACTTATTATTCTTGGCACGTTTTTGTAAGACGCTATTTCTCCCTGAGTTTTTATCTAATCAACTTGAAATTTTTACACAACATTCCCAGAGTTGTCAGGAGGGGTGCTATGACTTTTCTAAGACACCCATTGTGTTCTTCCGGATAATTCCAGGATTTTCTTGATCACTATACTCTTGAATGGCAATAGGCAGTATTTGCTTACTTGTAAAGTGAGCAGATACTGCCTTTTGACTTGCACGGCAGTTGGCCTATAATTGGGTCCATTGTGGGTGATTCTCCATTCATTGCCAGGAGGGTGAACAGGGTGCCCTACTCCACCCTTTGGTCTCTAGATTTGATAATAAAAATACCTTTATCCAATGGGTCCGGGTCGCAAACGGTGGCCCAGTATTGAACTAATAATGTGTATTTGGTATGGACAGTTGAAACCTTTCAAATGCTACAATTAAAATAATAGTTGCAATGCTTTTCAAACACAAAACGTTGAAACAATGTTGTTTTATTGTTGGGCTAGCGTCGCGGATAGTGAAACAATATTAAATCAACAGAGAGACAAGCCAATGTGTGTACTGTGCACACTGAGGGCGATTCCATTTGACAAACAAATATATATCTATTTAAAACTGCAAAAGCTCAGTAAAATTCGCGAAATTCTAATCGATCTTTCATAATAAAAATAACCCAACCAAATTCAAAACGGCCACCACAAAAACTTATAAAACCTAGCCCAAATATTATTGTTACTTGAAAAGTCACAATTCATGTCTAGTTTTCTATTATTCCTATACATGTTGACAGTTCAGTAAGCATGGGGAGCAGCTGTTAGTCAGTAATTTGAAGAATACAATTTAAAGGTGAAGGGTGTTTTCAATGAGCGAGCTTTTAAAATATAAAACCACACAAAAAGCGGCTTAAACAGAGATATTTGATAACCCAGCCATGGATGGGTCCTGGCAGAGCGGGACTTAGCCTTACATTTTTTTAATCCGTTTAATTAACTGGTGAAATCACAGTTATTGTGAATGAATTGGGCAACAAGGTTTGCAAATGTTTCGTCTTAAATTAAACATATATGAACAAATTTCACCCCCATGTCGATACAAATTTAAAATATGTAGTTTAGCTCTTTAACATGTTTAATGATTTATCAAAAAATACCGTGCTAACATTGTTTGTTCAGGTAATAATCTACCTGTGATTAACGGCACCTCGAACGTCAGCACCTTTGTGGGGGAACAGGTGCTCCTGGAGTTCATGGTGACGGACGCCGATGATCATAACGTGACGGTGAACGTGACAGGAGTGACCGGGGCGGTGGTCAGTTCTGATGACCAGACTCACTGGACATTACAATGGACACCAAGTGACACATCTCCCGTCCATATTGTGTGAGTACATTTCAGTCCCAATTGCTAAATCGAATTTACTTTTATGTGAAATTATTTATATTGCACGTTTACTGTCTCAGTACGGTGACCGACTTTGGACGTTAGAATATGACTTCTAATATTGATCCCCGCAAATAAAGAGTAAAACATTTATAAAGGTCATAGACCCATAACAAGTATTCAATTGTAGCTGAAAGAGCTAACTAAGACATTGATAAAACCTTTATTCTTTATATTTGGCATCATGATAGTTCAGCGCTTATGGTTAAATTACACTTCCTCTGCGAATATGATGTGAGTGCATTTATATTATTGCAAAAATCTGTTGTTAATAATATGTAAAGTTAATTCTAGTAGATTTTTTGAACGGCTAAAATCGTAAATGTGTTCATGCAGTTGCCGCCTGCTTCTGCAAAATTAACTGTTTAAATGCAGTAACTAGTAATGCATTTTGACTTTGCAAGTTTATCAAATGAAGATGCAGTGACTGCATGGCTCTTTTTCCCGTGGTTATAGTTACATCATTTTGGCTTTGCAGAGCAGTAATGTTCATGTTTACACAGGTTGACTCCCACGGACTCTCAAGGTGGATCAGGGCTGCCACTGGAGGTCACAGTACGCCTGTGTTCTTGTCCAAGGGGTCAAGGAGTCTGTGAAGAAGGTGTCCTCGCCGACAACTACACAACCAGTGATCAGTTCCAACTACAAACCTGCAACTGTTTCCAAGCATGGACCGGTATGTAACCTCTCTCTGGGACATGGCTGTATGTAGGTTTTCACTGTGAGACGTATATCGGTATCAGCCCTTATCACACTCTAACTGTGGTTTGAAAAGCAATGTGTGGCAGTTATGTCATGTGTGACTTGATCGTGTGAGAAAATACAAACGTTGTTCATTTTTCGTGCGACAGAACATTTCCAATGAATATTGTGTTCGTCTAAAGGCTCACACCTTATTCATTGGACGAGTGCTGTATTTTCTCACATCACATTCCAATGAACACCGTTTGTATATCCTATTGCGGCTTGGTGGACTTACTGCAATGTTTAAATCTTCTCGTCTATAGAATTCCACCCGGGGCTATAACAGCTCTGCTAGTGCTCTGACTCAGCTTTATATCAGCCTGTCATGAACAAGCTTGATTTCTGGTTTCAGCTTAGTTTGAATGGTGCGACTGTTTCAGTTATAATTGTACTTTCCAAGTGATGATCTTAAACATGTTGGAGTGAGTTTTTTTTAATTCATCGTCGGGTTTTTTAACGGTCATCATCGGTGGAATGTTTCTTGAGCTTGAAGTATGTGCATTTTTGTGTATTGGGAATTAACATAATATAATATTCCAAAGGATCTGAACGTATATTAAAATTTACAGTTTTCAATCTTTAAATTTTACTTTTTCAGGCGAAAATTTTGTTGAATAAACCAATTAACATAATAATTTGGAGCATCTCAGATCCAAGTGATATACTTGCTGACGCTATGGCGTGGGGGGGGGGGGCTGTCTGAAGAGAACAACATATTCATTTTGAAGGTAACACTACACCTCATTAATATACCTACCTCATTAAAATACCACCCTCTAATTTCATTTCAGGTGAGCAATGTGATACAGACCTAGACGGGTGTGGCACCTCTCCCTGCTTTGAGATGCAGAACTGTACAGACGTGGAGGCCATGCAGCATAACCAGACAAGAGAGGGCTATCAGTGTGGAGAGTGTCCTGAGGGGTTTATCAATCTGGCCAACACCACGTGCACAGGTACGTGCTTGGAAATACTGATCCATCAAAATGTCTTTAAAGAGGTGATGACTTCGTCCATCATGTGTGATGTGTGTTGTAACATGACAAACGTTCCAAACTTTTTAAGAATTGTTGAACATTTAAAAAAATACATTTATAAAGTAATTTACTAAATATTTTTTTTCTTTCAGCTCGCAGTGACACAGGCGTATTATTTATTGATATTGTCGTAGTCCAGAGCCGGTTTTCTCAAAGTGACTGACCCAAAACTCAGAATACTGGCTCAGGTCATTTGTTTTAATATAGGGGCCTAAACCTAAACAGTACCCTGACACATGTGTCGACCATGTGCTATTTCAAAAAGCATTTATCGTGTTGTTTCCTCTAGAATCTATGTTTGTTTTCAGATTTGAATGAATGTAACAGCACTACGGTGCCATATCCCTGTGGACAGCACTGTAACAACACGTACGGCCATTACACGTGTTCGTGTGATCCCGGATATACGCTTATAGCGGCAGGACAGTGTCAAGGTAAACAGGGCTGAAGGGCTGCTCTCATTATTATTTGGATAAAAAAGACAAATCATAAATCCAGAAATTTAGATGCAGGTGATCTAGCAAACACCAGACGTTCACCCAATGTATGTTTAACGTTGGGCCAGCGTGTCAGGCGGTGATCCAACATTAAGCCAGCATGGGGTCAACGTATCATGTGTGCCGGTTAGCTGGGGTAGTCTGGGTCGAATATAGACAGACAGACAGATAGACAGACAGAACCCGTTTATTTTTACCAAACTACATGTCTGGGAGACCCTCGCTAAGATTAATAATAACCGCTGTCGCGAGAACCGGCAAAAATATATGGTTTCTAAGTAATTTTTGTGTTAAGATATGTGGCATTGACTTGATTCATATCAGTTTCTACAATTTACACGACGTCGTTAATGTAATAGCTCTTTTGTTTACATCAAAATGTTTTATTATTATTATTTTGAAGATTAATAATCGAGAACTTGTGCTTGTTTAGATATAGACGAGTGTGAGTTGGGTCTACATGATTGTCCTCACATATGTGAGAATACAGGCAGCAGCTTCTCTTGTTCGTGTTACGATGGCTACAACAGCACCGATACAGGAAAGACCTGCCAAATAGGTGACATATATATACATTATATATATCACAGAGTAGATTTAAAGCATTTCAGTCATTGATGCTATTTTATTTCTGGTCATGTGCTATTCACCTTTAAATTTTCTGTTTTCGAAGAAGAAAACAAGTATCTGAACTTTCGAAAAAAGTGTTTGATTCTCTGAGTTTCGAGTGAGTTATGACAAACTGGAAACACACCAGAGTCAGTGTTTGAGAGCAAAGCCTGCTCTCAAACTTTATCTGGTGTGCATCAATTGTAATAGAATTTCGATTAAATTTAATATTAGAAAACAAAAACCATCACATAATTTGTTAATTTAATAGGTTTAATCTACTCATTGAGTTATTAGGTTATTTTTATGTAGACATACCTCATCTCGGAGTAGTCTTTTTCAGTTTACCACATTTAGCATATTTGACCGTCCAGGACGTGCGTATGGAGCTTACTACCTCTTGCCAAGATAACTCAATTAAGTTATCTTAGTTATGTCAAGTTATTGTAGCCGTTAAACCGCTAAGTACAACTACAGTCTTTTTTAATCTGTTTTATAAGCCGATTAAATTCGTGTTATTCAGAAGGAAATATGGGTTTAAATAGTCAGACACAGATTCGAATGAGTGAATTTTTTTTTAAATATAGGCCTTTCAGGGTTAAATTAAAAAGAGCTCTGCAGATCAGTGTCAGCTTTTACTTTTATATACAGTTACATTATCACAGGTCTGTCAGTTATTCGATGGAATTTGTTCAGAAAACCTGTGATCTGGAAACTGATAAGAAAGTAGTGTGAGTTAGAACTTGTAAGAAAGTCGCTACCCGAGAAAATCATAACTGTTTTAATGTATCTTTTCCTTTATCGTTTCAGATGCTGCAACAGAGGCGTCTTGTAACGATCTCAACTGTACCTTCGGGTGCCGATTAAATGGCAGCGAGGCTTTGTGCTTTTGTAGTGATGGCTATGTTGTAAATGGTATCCTATGTGCCGGTAAGAATGTAATAACCGGTTACCCTACTAATACTTTCACTCAATAAAATGAGAGCTAACTTGAATTATATATATTATTCTTCTCCTAGGGACCAACAGCTTCCCATAATTAAGAATGTGAACAGCTTGGTTGAAAAATACAGCTGAATTAACGTGAATACTATGTTATTTTTAAGATGTGAACGAATGTGACGACGGCACTCACAAGTGCGATGATGAATGCAAAAACGGTATTGGTGATTATTCATGCAGCTGTAATTCTGGTCGGCTCAGTCCAGACGGTCGAGCTTGTCTTGGTAGGTAGCTCAACATTGGTTTATAACAATTACCTGTACAGAATGCCGAAGTATAACTGCACGTCATCAATAGATAACTAGATCATATTTTTAATTTAGGTATTTCAATTTCATGTTCCTGCTCGTAGACCCGATCCTGTTCATAGGCCCGATTATTTGATACATAGTTCAGTTGTTAGTTTTACAACCATCTAAATCATTATAGTCACTATGTTTAAATTAAAAAGGCAGTACCTTAAAATTTAAATACAAAATGTCAATGTTTATTTCTTATCATGATTCAGCTTGACGTCATCCATCATGAATCACCTTGGATCACTGTTAACATGTTTTTAGATTGTGACAAGGAGCATTGGGGCCCTGAATGCAGCAAGTCGTGCAACTGCCTTAGCGTGGACACAGTTTGTGATGAGACCTCGGGGTGTAGAGCTTGTCCTGAGGGCTGGACAGGTGGTGGTGAATGCTCTGTTAACATAGATGAGTGTGAAGCCTCCATCAATCCCTGTGGAAACCACTCCAACTGTACAGACACCCAGGGCAGCTACGCCTGTGAATGTCATCAGGGATATGAGAGAGTGCTGGGCGACTGTCAAGGTCAGTTAACCATTTAAACCCTCGCGATGCATCAAAGCAAAAATGAAATGAATCGGGCTTTAGGCCACCTTTGTGCACATATAGGCTAAACTGGGTCAGGAGAACCTACTGAGGATGGTGAGATGATTGAAGTGACACTGTCCTCCAGACACAGCATTTAAAATTCGAGCCCTGGCGGTCTGAGGCCGAGCACGCTACCTCTCGGTCACGGAGGCTCCCCACAATACTGACTTTCACACGTGGATGGGGGAAAAAAAAAATTTTTGTTTCTTTCAAACCGCCGAGACCGGGAACAGAACCCCGAACTCTGGCGTGAAAGGCAGCGGTGCTAACCACTACCCTAGTGCCCCGCCCGATGCATCAAAGCATTATTTTGCGTTACTGCAGGGCGGTGGCCCTGGGGCAGTGGTTAGCACCGCTGCCTTTCACGCTTGAGTTCGGGGTTCGTTTCCCGGTCTCGGCGGTTTGAAAGAAACAAAAATATTTCTTCCAATCCACTCATAAAACTGAGTATTAAGGTGAGCCTCCGTGACCAGGAGGTAGCGTGCTTGACCTCAGACCTCCAGGGTTTAAATTTCGAATCCTGTGTCTGGAGGGCAGTGTCATCTCACTCATCTCACCATTCTCAAGAGGTTCTCCTGGCCCAATTTAGCCTGTATGTGCACAAAAGTGACCTAAAGACCGATTTATTTCTTTTCATTTTGGGTTACTGAAGAATGACTTAATTTTCTAAAACTTAGATGTTTTAGAACGAAAATTTCCATGGAACTCTCTAAGTAATAACATTTTTTTTTTTTTATTTGCCACCCCCTCCATGTCATCTTCATCCACTACAAGTCGAGAATTGCGATAGCAACTCGCAGCTTGTAGTAGATGAAGATGACAGTGGTAAATTCAGGCTGAAAAGGGTTTACTAGGGGTCAACATTATGGTGTTCCCACTGATATGAGCTGTTATGTTTATAATTACTCACCAGGTGACGCTCACCCTGCCTATGTCTGCGACCTGTGCGTTGCATCCTGGGTATACGCTTCTGATGATATTGATGCACAGTGGACCACTACTCAACGTCTGATCGTCACCTATAAATATATCAATGATAAACATGATTATATATCGTGTGTCTGTAGTAATTAAGAGAACAACGCAGTGATTCGTGAGCAATTCGCCCGCGAATCAGTATGTTTTGCTTATTGCAGACACACCATAATAAACAAAAGTAGAAACACTAGTTTCAGCGTACCGGGGGGTTTGTTGAAACTAGGCTCAGCGTATCGGAGGGGGGTGGGCGCATTTACGTTGACACTAGTTTCAAAGTACCCCCCCGGTATTTTGAAACTGAAAAAATCAACTTTTAATTTACCCCTCCCATATTTAGGCCCATAGGGCCCACTCACCAAATCTGATTATTGCTGACCTTTTAAGTACCGTTAGACCTAGATTTAAAAAGATTGGTCGCCACGATTCGCTGAATACATATTGAAACCACATGCGCAGCATTGTCAACATCTCATCAAGGGCAAGGTTTAACCCTTTAGCTGCCAAATTATTTAATTGCCATCTTCACCCACCTGAAGTTGTGTCTCGCTAACGCGATCCACAACATCAAGTGAGTGGAAATTATTCAGATTTGACAAAATTACGTAGGTTAACGATTTTGTAAAATCTTTTTGTTTGATGTCCCGTTTTATCAATAACATGTTCAAAAGCTGGTATTTATTGTGCTATCAAAAGTAACGAGTATAGTCGGGATCGGCGGTTAAAGGGTTAACCTTAAGGTTTTGACATGTGAGTTCTATTTTTCATGCGACGGCAATTTCGTTTGATGTATAGATAACTGGTATTGTGTATGTTGTAAGCATGCGTGTATTTTTTGTTATTATTTTTTATCAATGAAAATAATTACAAAAGTATACAGGCCTACGAAAATAGACAGTTGGCACCAGTCTTCAAAACAGGCGCGGTAACATGGCCAACGTTACATCTGCAATAGATACATCGATAGATAATAACGACAATGATAAAAAACAGCGCGAGACTAGTTTTTTCGTTGGTTGACCCTAGGAATCACAAGGTTATAGGGGGAATTAATTGTTTCCAGACATCGTGCTAACATTATTTTTTTCAGTTATAAGGAGATTAAATTGTCGTTAGTTGCCATAGATGGTTATATATGCTAACATAGTTGTTGATTAGTTGTCTTAGAGTTCAAACGGTGGTTATTATTATGGTGATTAAAGTGTCTCCAAAATGTCCCAATGCATGTGATGAAACATAAAATGTAATAAGTGTTATCATTGAAAATTTACCGGTAAAATTGATGGGGGTAACTTGAAACTAGTTTCAGATTACCCCCGGGGGTAACCTGAACAGGGGGGTAATCTGAAACTGTTACACCAGCTTTAGTCTGTTTTAGTGCTATAGACAAAACATCAGTGTATTGGTCTTCCTCGTGGACCAGAATCCTCAATGTCCGGGATATAATTAAGAAAAGAACCAAGGAGACAAGTTCAAATGTATCTTTGACGTGTATTCCTTCCACCACCATCGCCGGTGCTGGCTACCATTCATGTAATACTTGCCTACGATGTACCTGGTACAGAGGATGTAGGCCTACCCACCAAATTCCGGTTCAATGTTGGGCCAGCGTTGGAGCCTATTGCAGGTTCAATGCCAGTCAATCGTCTACGACGCCGGCGCAACACTAATCTACCACAGGGTCTATTGCATACTTTGCGCAAACAAGTGGCATTCAACCAATGCTGTTTCAATGTTGACTCACAGTCTTCGACGCTGGCCCGTCATTAAAACAGTATTGGGTGATTGTACCGTGTTTTCTGACTGCTGCATTCTGCTGGTGACGTTTTGACATCCCGGCGCCAGAAACAACAGATAACACGAAACATTGGCCCAATGCTGATGTATTGCTGGACCACCATCTGCGACGCTTGGCCAACATAATTCGAACCAAAACCCTTTAAGCTTTTAACCACAAATATAATAGTTATTATATTTTTTCTGAACACTTGTAAAAGACAAAAGTACTTAACCTAAGGCCCTGAAACTTTATATTGTACATGTTCATAAGGACTGGTGTACAGAAATGTGAACCGTTTCCCCCACACAGTACCCCTCTTTCCCCTAAATAGGACACAAACTCAGGCAAAATAAATGTAATAGGATAACGGCCGTAGGTCTGTCTTAATGATGTAGACGTGGTATTATTATCTGGTGTATTCGTTTACAGGGATTGATGACTGTGTGTCCAGTAGCCCTCTGTGTACTCATGGAGGGACGTGTGTGGATCAGCATATGTTCTATACGTGTAATTGTGTGTCAGGATACACTGGTCAGAAATGTGAAACAGGTGGGTGCTTAACAAAATCAGCCAATTATGAGACACGCGATGTACTTTAAAATATGCTGATTCAAGCATCCATTTTAATATTTTTAACTATTAAGTTATTGTTGACTTCGACACAGGATTGTGTTGTTTTTCAACTAAGTAAGATCTGTGGGCACTATGATATATTATTACCACCTGAGAGGGCTCTACTAGTGGGATATTGCTGTTTATAATATGTTTATAATATTTGGCTATCAGCCCTACTAACAGGGCTACCAGACTATCTGTGTGTATGCGGAGTTGCCTGCATAATCAGCTGCTAGCTCTTGTACAATGGTGTACATGAGCTGCTGGGCCTACTAGGTACATGTGCACTCTGGGCTGACACCTGAATGACAGCAGCACACCAACAAGAAGGGTGCGCTGTGATAGCACCCAGTGGTTAGCTTCTGCATAGATATGTAGGCCTATGTTATAATTGTAGACAAAGAATAAATATGTTTTAAAGATTCGTTGTCATGTTGGAAAAGTGATAATAATAGTAATGACATGTTTTTTTATTGCCCTCTACAGATGCCAGCATCCCTCGACTCTGTCCCGGGCTGCTGGCATCTGCATCGAGCAATGAAACAGCATATTGCCATAAAAAAATATGTTATTGTTATAATATAGGGCAATTTGATGCCCAACTTGGGATATATGAACCCTACCAGGCATTTATTATTTGTTTACAATTACAACATAGGCCTACATGTTTACACAGGAACTAACTACCTTCCGAAATATCACAGCTCACCCATCTTAAGCCAGGTGTCAACCGGCATAGTAGCCCAGAAAACTGGCGACCCCCTCTCAGGTCGATCTGCATAGAACAGACGCAGAGGAGCAGGCGTGTACCTTCACTTCCATGGGAGCTAGCTTACATGAGGCTAGTAGCCGCCTAGACAGGCAACAGAGCCTACACACACATAGTCTATCAGCCCTGAGAGTAGGGCTGATAGCCAACTATTACACCCACATAAAGTAGCAATATTTCACTAGTAGCGCCCTCTCAAGTGATAATAATATGCGACACAGCCTCTAATTAATATACATATAGATCTGTAATAAAAGATAATAACCACTATCATTATACAAACAATACAGTGCATTACAATACCTTTTTTTAAACCACTCAGATATAAATAACTGTGATGAGGATGACGAATGCAAGAACGGGGCTACTTGTGTGGACAAAGTCGACGCTTTCATCTGCAAATGTGCAGCAGGTTATGATGGGCTCTTCTGTGATAAAGGTAACCAACTTTAATTATAGTTTTCCAATGTAGCCACTTCACTCACAATTTTGCAGCAACCCAGCAAACTCGAGACGTTGACACAGTGCCGGTTTGATGTTTGCCACCGTCTACGACGCTGGCCCAACGTCAGCCCTTGCTGAAAATTATTTCTGCCGTCTTTGAAACCTAGCATGTCTCAATTAAAAAATGTTTGAAATGTTGTATTATATATTTTAGATGTTAACGAATGTGAAGACAAGCCGTGTGAGCAGATATGTAATAACACAATTGGTTCTTATCAATGTCTTTGTCACACAGGATTTGAGATGATCGATGGAACATGTGAAGGTGATTATTTTACATTGAACGATGATAAAATGTATTATCTTGCCCTGCATCTACCATTAGATTACAGATTCGTAATGAGATATTTTTGATGAAACAAAAATATGACACTGCGTTTCTTATTTTGAATATGGTGTTTAACATATCATGTTGTTAACTCTGAGCATATAAAATATATTTGTGAAATTAGAGCACACATCTGTTTTATTTTGATGAGATATATACAGGAATGTAGTGTAATGATACAGGTCATGAATGTAATGATACAGACCAAAGCTGTGACGATGAATGTACGCCTATGTTTTATTTTGTTGAGATATACATGAATGTAATGATACAGACCAAAGCTGTGACGATGAATGTACGCCTATGTTTTATTTTGTTGAGATATACATGAATGTAATGATACAGACCATGGCTGTGACGATGAATGTACGCCTATGTTTTATTTTGTTGAGATATACATGAATGTAATGATACAGACCATGGCTGTGACGATGAATGTACACCTATGTTTTATTTTGCTGAGATATACATGAATGTAATAATACAGACCATGGCTGTGACGATGAATGTACATCTCTGCTTTATTTTGCTTGGATACATGAATGTAATGATACAGACCATGGCTGTGACGATGAATGTACACCTATGTTTTATTTTGCTTGGATACATGAATGTAATGATACAGACCATGGCTGTGACGATGAATGTACACCTATGTTTTATTTTGCTGAGATATACATGAATGTAATGATACAGACCATGGCTGTGACGATGAATCTACATCTCTGCTTTATTTTGTTTAGATACATGAAGGTTTTACACAACTTTTAATCATATAATTTTCTCATATACAGCACAAGTTTTTCTTATATAATCTTTTATCTACTTTTATGTGCCAAAATGTATTATGTAATTTTTACCAGCTAATTTATATTCTCGTATAAATTATAAGTATTTTTCTATATAATTCTTACTCACGTTTTTACATTTCATGTTAACTTCCTGCCAGCCAACCTGCTTGTTTTAATTGTTATCCTTATTGTTTATTTTACATGTCGCTTGACTAGCTGATTAGAGCTAATGCTATATGCTTTATTTTGCGACTGGAAATAAAACTTATCTTATCTTATCTTATGAATGTAATGATACAGACCATGGCTGTGACGATGAATGTACATCTCCGCTTTATTTTGTTTAGATACATGAATGTAATGATACAGACCATGGCTGTGACGATGAATGTGCATCTCTGCTTTATTTTGCTCAGATATACATGAATGTAATGATACAGACCATGGCTGTGACGATGAATGTCTAAATATAGCAGGAAGCTACTACTGTAAATGTAACTCTGGGAAATTACATGCTGACAACAACAAAACATGTGAAGGTAAAGTAGCCATTCACCCGATTAGGGGTGATCACAATTTATGGGTAGAGGGGGTGGGGGGATTCTTAGGGAGGGGAGGGGTGTCATTTATTTTGTATCAAATGTAAGTGCCAATATTTTTTACACAGTAGGGCTCTACTGGAGTATGTGAGTACAGGAGGGGGTGGGGGCATTAATTTTGTACAAATGTTTCACAAAACAGAGGTGTTGATCAAATGACAAAAAAATAACTAAATAAATTATCTTTGTCAGACAACCTATAAATGGGTTTTTCCAAGTTGGCCGCCCAGATAGCTCGTGAATGCAGTATTCATTAAAAACATGTCTGAGAGCCAAAAAATGGTGTGGGATAAAAAGTATATAATTATTGGAGGAGTATCTCCAAGAGTAAAACCTCCAATTTGGAGAACACGTCTGAATGAGTTTGCAAGAGAAGTATGCGACAGAACCGCAAACGCCATTAATATTAAACAAGGAGAATACCTTTATTGTTCATTCCAATATTCAATGTTATTTTTTTCATTGTCTATCAAATAATTATTTAATTCATTAAGCAGCTCTTTTATGATTCATTCATTTAATTATTCAATCATTCATTCATTCATCCATTTATTCATCTATTTTCCAGATTGTCACGCGGATCACTGGGGACCGGACTGTTCCAAGGTGTGTAACTGTTCGCAGAGTGCGGACGCGGTGTGTAACAGCAGCACAGGGTGTAATCAGTGTGCTGCTGGCTGGACTGGAGGGGAATGCTCCGTGGATGTAGATGAGTGTGAGGATACGATTAACCCCTGTGGAGATCACGGTGACTGTGATAACACTCAGGGATCCTATGAGTGTAGCTGTCATCAAGGATACACTGCTGTTAACAATGTGTGTGAAGGTGAGGACGGCTCATTGAAGGGCTTTTAAGGAACATTTAAAGAAAATAATGTACATGGAAGTTTTTAAACGATGCGCACCAATTAATTATAATGAGCTAATATATTATATTTTAATATCTGTTTCAGCGCGGGGACCGTCTTTTAGAGACGTCAGATTCTGACGTATAGAGACGACCCCCGTACTGAATATTACAATATTTCTAATTGCCGTATACCTATAAGTTTTCAAATATAATAAAGATATTTATGATGATCTCAAGTTGAAAAACCTTTTCGTCTCCATAGTTTATAAAGAAATAATGCATCGTTATAGAGGTTAAAAAACGACACCACGGTGAGCAAATAACATGTCGCTGGGAGAAAAAGTGTCCCTTCCCAACATACATCATACATTGAGACATGAGACATTAAACCATACTCATTGTAATGTTGGTTCATCGTCCACGATGATGGGCCAACATTAAAACAACATTTCTTCAACGTATCAGATCTTTCGGCAAACTCGTACCATTAGAGAATAATGTATAGGCCTACATTGATCTAAATCCTCTTTTTTACCATTTAGATGTGAATGAGTGTACAACGGAGTCCCCATGTGAGCAAATCTGTACAAATACCGACGGCTCCTATCAATGCTCCTGTCAATTCGGGCTGGAACCAGTCGGTGATAAATGTAAAGGTGATTATAGAATGTAGTACGAAGTAGTAGAAACCCGAATGTGGGAATCTGCAGGTAGAGTTATTATTAAGTAATTGTTACTGTATGTGAAATAATTATGAACATTCATCCTCACATGGAGAGAATGTATGCCCAGTCCGTACACGGTGTTCATCCCACATGGAGATGGTGTATGCCCACTCTGTACACGGTGTTTATCCCACATGGAGATGGTGTATGCCCACTCTGTACACGGTGTTCATCCCACATGGCGATGGCGTATGCCCAGTCCGTACATGGTGTACATACCTTACCACATGGAGAAATTGCATACCCACTCTGTACACAGTTTTTATCCCCACATGGATATGTTGTATACCCACTCTGTACACAGTTTTTATCCCCACATGGATATGTTGTATACCCACTCTGTACACAGATTCCATCCCCACATGAAAAGATTGTATAGCCACTCAATACACAGTGTACATTCCTCCCCACATGGGATATGTTGTATGCCCAGTTCGTACACGGCGTTCCTTCTCACATGGAGATGTTGTATGCCTCTGCACACAGTGTACATACCCACATGGAGAGGTTGTATGCCCACTCCATAGACAGTGTTCATCACGACATCGAGAAGTTTTATATATGCAAACTCCATACACGGTGTTGTATACAACGTTGTTCAATCAGGAATTGGCATACATTCTTTATATGGAAAGTCATTTATGGTGGCTGCTCAACATTAGTTTTTATTATAGATCACATAAAGAAGACACTTTTTATAGTGAAATAATATAATTAAAGTAGAGCCTATTAAAATTTGGCAAAACATGTTTTGGGGTATTCTTGTAGGTGACTGCTGTTTTCGGAAGCCATTTAAATTAGGCATACAATTGTTGTAGTGAATCGACCAAGTGGCAAAAAAATACTCAAAATTGATATGAATGATATGAATGATATCATGAATGATAACAGGCCTTGCTAAGTTACTCCCGTACTGTGCGTACTGCCACGTAATATACAGATACAGATACAGTTCAAAATATATTATGTCATTGATATACATTGCGACTGAAATATTGTATTCTAACTATTGTTTATATAACAAGTGAAAGACGGATGTATATTACTACATGTTTATTTTCATCCGATGATATCATTCTGAAAGCTATTCCAAATTCTTAATGAAACCCAGAAACCACGACACATGATTGCAGAGACAAAATTGGGCGCTGTTAGCACCATAGCAAACTGATTATTATTGCAGCGACCAAATTTGGCGTTGTTAGCACCATAGCAAACTGATTATTATTGCAGCGACCAAATTGGGTGTTGTTAGCACCATAACAAACTGCTTATTATTGTAGAGACCAAATTGAACGTTTTTAGCATCATAATCAACTTTTTTTCTGATTGCAGCACCATAACAAGCTGTTAACAAATTAGGCGTTGTTAGCATCATAATAAGCTGTTTACAGCGAACAAATTAGGCGTTGTTAGCATTATAACAAACTGTTTACAGAGACCAAATTAGGCGTTGTTAGCATCATAATAAGCTGTTTACAGCGAACAAATTAGGCGTTGTTAGCATTATAACAAACTGTTTACAGAGACCAAATTAGGCGTTGTTAGCACCATAATAAACTGTTTACAGAGAACAAATTAGGCGTTGTTAGCACCATAATAAACTGTTTACAGAGAACAAATTAGGCGTTGTTAGCATCATAACAAACTGTTTACAGAGACCAAATTAGGCGTTGTTAGCATCATAACAAACTGTTTACAGAGAACAAATTAGGCGTTGTTAGCAGCATAATAAACTGGTTATTATTGCAGAGACCAAATTAGGCGTTGTTAGCACCCTAACAAGCTGTTTACAGAGAACAAATTAGGCGTTGTTAGCACCATAATAAACTGTTTATTATTGCAGAGACCAAATTAAGCGTTGTTAGCATCATAATCTACTGTTTTTCTGATTCCAGAGACCAAATTGAGTGTTGTTAGCACCATAATAAACTGGTTATTCACAGACGACCTTTCCGATGCGAACAGCGCTAACTTTATTGAGAAAGCAAAAGAGATCACCAGAGTGGTTGATGGATTACTGTCAGATAAATATGGCAGCAGCTTCATCGGCACCGTTGTCACCAGTATGAGGTGGGTATGATAAATAAATGGATTCAGATAAAATATTACCTGTTATTTTTCATCAAATTCCATAATAGTTACATCGCATTTTTCATGACAATATTCACATAATGTTTAAATGCGAATTGACTGGCTTGAAATATTTCGGGCAACTATGTCACCGATCAGAAACGGCCGATGATGACACTTTTACATAACTTTCCATAAAACTTCTAATGTATCCTAAAATAATAACATAAGCTGGCAATAGTGCCACCAATGTCAACGTTAAATAAACACAAAATTTCATGGTGGATCGTCCATTTGCTTATCATGTAAGCTAACATTTTCATATAGTATTAAAACATTTTTCTCGACTGATACTTTTTGTTGCAATGACGTATTAATTGTGTTGCAATAACTGGTACATGTTGTTGCAATAACAGCTACATTTTGCTGCCATTACAGGTATATTCTGTTGCAATGAAAGATACATTTAGTTGAAATGACTGGTACATTTTGTTGCAGTGACTTGTACATTTTGTTGCAATGAATGGCACATGTTGTTGTACATTTTGTTTCAGTAACTGGTGCATTTTGTGTTATATTTCGTTGCAATGGCAGCGCATTTTGTTGCAATGACTGGTACATTTTGTTGCAGGCCAGGGAGTGTGATTGCGGAGTACGACACTTATTTTCGGAGTAATGTTAGTGAGGTTATTGACGACTCGGCTGACCTCGACGCCCAGGCCTCAATCAGAAACCACATGAAGACCAATCTGACTCAGGCCTTCGCGGCGGAAGGTGTCGACATCGATCCCAGGTCGCTGGCAATCTCGTACGAGGTCACTGGTGAGTGAGTAGATCTTTGTGTAACCCTTTCAGCGCGGGGACCGCATTTATAGGTCAGAATCTGACGTCTGTAGACGTCAGATTCTGACGTATAAATGCGGTCCCCGCACTGAAAGAATTGAAATAAGCCTATGCATAATGGCTGTAGACCCATGACATAAGTATTCAAATCAACCGGAATAAGCTAACTATTTGTGATGATTATTAATTGAAAAAAAACACACATTTAGTCTCCATGGTTTAACCCTTTCAGGCCTGAATTTACCATTCTCATCTTTGTCCACTACAAGCCGCGAATTGCTGTCGCAATTCTCGACTTGTAGTGGATAAAGATGACTTGAAATGGGTGGTGAATGGGGAAAAAAATACCGTTATTATTAAAACAGTTCCACGAAATTTTCGTTCTAAAAACCGTAGGTTTTAGGAGATAAAATCATTCTTCAGAGATACAAAATGATGCTTTAGTGCATCAAAAATAATGCAGCGTTGGAAGGGTTCGTAGGGTTCGTATAACCAACATCATTGTTCATATATCAATGATGTGTGATTGTAGAGCAAATAATTAATTTGAGGCCGCCTTGTCCTATTTGAGCCCTAAGAGAAATTCAAAGTAACCCTTGCGTATGTACGGTTTGTGGAAAACTTCAGACCAATGCCATTGAAATCCCCCCCGAAAAAAATTGTGGTGGATGCTTTGTTAATCTAATAATTTATTTTTTCATAAATGGACATATTTTTCATCATTTGAAGCTGTACTATGCGTTAGGAAGTCCAATATTAAATGAACGAATAATAAAAACAAACAATTTAGCAGCAGAAGAGGTAACCCACTGCCCGACGAAAGGCAAGCTGTTACTAGTATTATCACAATATACCTAGATAGCTGTAAAATCTCACTGGAAATGTCGACATCGATTTGTTTAATATTCTTACTCTTGTCGTACTAGAACCAGGAATATACGGGTTTGGATGATTTTCATTCAAATGAAGCAAAATGACACTGAATGTTTTGTCATAGAAGCTCTTTTAATTCAATAAATCAACTTCGGGAGATATTTATTCATAAACGAAGTTATTTTTCCGTCATTTGAAGCTGGAAATAACATTAGCTATTCTAACTCCAACTGAACAAAAATTACCTGACAATTCCGCAAGACAACGGTTAGTATTCCGCAAGACAACGGTTAGTATTTGGGGAATTAACCCCTTCAACGCTAAGCGCGACCATAGTCGTTTTTAATTTGTTTTATTAGCCGTTCAAAGCACAGTTTTTAGGAATGAAATGAGCGTTTAAACATCAAGATTTGCAAATGTTTGGTTTAAATTAAACAAATATGAGTAATTTTCAGCCACTTAAAGTTGTGGGTCGCGGTAGCGAGTTAATCAATGATCTCTTTTTTCAAAAATATACGCCAGACACATTTTCAAGTGGCTGAGAATTTGCATTATTTAATTTAGCGCCATAACGTAATGTTTAATATTAGCTTATCAAAATAATAATAATATAATGATAATCTTCTTTATTGTCGAAGAATACAAATATTACAAAGTTGCAAAACAAAATATTTCATGCTTATAATTATGTATTCAACACAACGAGAGTTGACACTAAAAGTGTATGTACCCTCTTATTCGGTGCATAATCAATATATATATATATATATATATATATATATATATATATATATATATATATATATATAGATAGATAGATAGATAGATAGATAGATAGATAGATAGATAGATAGATAGATAGATAGATAGATAGATAGATAGATAGATAGATAGATAGATAGATAGATAGATAGATAGATAGATAGATAGATAGATAGATAGATAGATAGATAGATAGATAGATAGATAGATAGATAGATAGATAGATAGATAGATAGATAGATAGATAGATAGATAGATAGATAGATAGATAGATATTTATTGACGACGGTAAGTCTATGCAGACTTATGCGTCATTAAAATGAACATATATATGTACAAGACTATATACAACAGGATTAGTTCGGTAAAATATGCATGATAAGTTAACTCAAACATGTTAAAATCAAACGACATTATAAAATAAAACAAGCACAGGTTGAATAAAATATGCATCAGAACTATTTAAAATAACATACAGTTAAACAGCATTGGCATGATATTTTTATGTTTCCCGCACCAAAACCAGAGATAAAAT
>OZ024903.1:14242491-14278442 GCA_964017125.1 Flabesymbios commensalis
ATAAAGAGTGCAAAAGTGCTGTATAAAACCAGTATATCTTGAAACCTCTAAGTTCCTTTTTTTTGTTGTATATTATCCTCGTCACGTATGATACATCAACAACCCGGCAAGCACGATACACCGGCACAACGTCGGCCCAACGCTGGCCTAGCGTCTTAGACGCTGGGTCAACACTGAATCAACGCTGGGCCAATGTATCGCGCTCCCTAGAAGGTTATTGGACATATTCATGCATTACCAGTGACGTGCCAATGTCTTTAACTGTGACATATTATTTTTATTTCTGACTCGTTGTCAATAAGAAATGATTTTATTGACTTTTTATAAACATATAAACTACAATTTAAATTTATAATATTATACATGTAATTCCATAATAAAACACCCCTGAACTTGAAACTATTATTTGTTTTGACCATCCTAGCTATAGGCACGTGTAATTTATTTTGTTGCCTGGTACCGTATGGATGTATATTCGAATTTTTTACAAAGAATTCATTAAATAAGTTTGTGAGGCTATTACAGTTATATTTGTACATCATTATAATTACGCTATACATATACACATTTGAAATAGGTAAAAGGGAAGTTCTTTAAATATCGGAGCAGTATGGTGCTTGTACGGAGCAGATTTTATGATTCGCATGGCTCTTTTTTGAAGTTTGATGCAATAAGTATAATTACTGCACTACCCCATATTTCAATGCAATATGATATATATAGATAAATAAATGTGTAATAAAGTGTTGGTGGTGTGACTGAATTTAAAACTGTTCTTGCCTTACACAAAACACCTAATCCTCTAGAGATTTTTGATTTCAAATGTTGTAAATGGTTCTCCCATGTCAACCTATCATCGATAAAAACACCTAACAATTTGGCAGTATATATTCTTGTTATTGGACTGTTAATAATTACTAAGTTACTGACAACAGGGACAAATTACGACTAGAAAAGAATACCATAAATTGGGTCTTCTTAACATTGAGAGAGAGCTTGTTAACATTCAACCATTCTACATAGTTTTGCAATTCTTTACTCATCATATTAATTAATTCATTTATATCTTTACCGTTTAGAAAAATATTAGTATCGTCAGCATATAAAATAGAAAGCAGAACAGAAAAAACAATGGCAATATCATTAATGTAAAGGATAAATAGCAATGGTCCAAGGATAGAGCTCTGTGGAACCCGTCTTAAATGTAACATATTGTTGTCTATTATGTAGGTAATCTTTTATCCTTTCATAAGCTCTGGTGCCATATTTGTATAATTTTTCAAGCAGAATTTTGTGAAAGGCTTTACTAAAGTCGAGGAACACACCAAGGACAACGTCCCCCGAATCAGTAGAATTTTAAATTTTGTCCATCAATACAATAAGTGCCATATTGGTACCATGTCCCTCCCTGAATCCAAATTGATATTTATATAAAATATTATTTTTCGTTATAAACTTATTAATTCTATCATACACTACTCTTTTAAATATTTTAGAAAATAAAGGAAGAATAGAAACTGGTGTGTAATTATTGATTTTCATAGCATCTTCACCCTTGTAAATAGGGATTACACGTGCTACTTTCAATTCGGAGGGCAATACGCCCTGACTTAGAGATAAGTTTAAGACATGAGGTTTGATATATGTTAAAAAAGTACTCTTTACTACTTTAGCACATATTCCGTCCGATCCGGGACTGGAATTACTTAATTTATAAATTATTCCAGTTAATTCATTGTCATCAACTTCATTGAGAAAAATTGACATAGGGTTTGTTTGTTTAATATACGATGCTGGGTGGCGCTCAACATGCGGTATTATTTTACATAAATTACTTCCAATGTTAACTTAAAATGTGTTGAAGTTTTCTGCAATTACCTTTTCATTTGACACAGTACTGTCATTTATAATAAATTCATCAGAAGTAATAATAGATAGCGTGTAATAGAAGTGTCATTTTTCAGATTCCAATGTGACGAATCCATGCGATGCGCCTCCACATCAATGTCAGCACCACTGTATCACACACAGTCATAATACATCTCATTGTGTCATGTTTCAGATTCCAACGTGACGAATCCATGCGATACGCCTCCACATCAATGTCAGCACCACTGTATCATACACAGTCATAATACATCTCAGTGTGCCTGTGAAGAAGGCTATGAACAGGATGGAATCAAATGCATCGCCGGTAATAACCATGTCTAATCCTTACATCGATAATCAGTACTATAGTCGTCTTTATTCGTTTTTTTTCTCACTCTTATTGGGTACGAAATGAGTGATCAAAACATCCAACTAAACTAATGTTTGGTCTCAAATTAAACAAATATGAGTAGTTTTCACCCACTTAAAGTTGTGGATCGCGGTGCAAGACAAAACTTCAAGTGGGTAGAAACTTAAATGATTTAATTTAGCGCTTTGTCTACATTATATATCTACCGTTACATACTGCGAGATACAGGGGACTGCATGTAAATCATATCCTGCAACCAGAAAAAAAAGAGTAGGCTTTAACACGTTTTAAGCTTCATTTTGTGGGGATCACAATTAATCCATTACCTGAATAATCAAGTATTTACCTACTCAAGACATATATATTGCCGTGTAAAGCCAAAAGAAAGTTACTGCTTACTTTCCAACCCTTGTCTTGATGTGACCACATAAACACGGGTTAAAGCTAGTCTCAAACAAAATGTCACTGAAATCAATCAAATAGTTTGTGATAGTTTGTAATAGATGTTCAGTTAATCAAATAATTGAATTTGAGATAATATTATGCCTATTATTTCATAGAAAAATATATTTTTCGTCATTTGCAGCTAGAATCGCATTAGCAGTTCGAGCTTCGAATGAATGAAAAATAGAAGCAAACAATATAGCAACACAATGATTAAAAACAGTGACTGTCTAATGACTTTGTATGGCAGTATAACTATGTAGAGTCTCATATAACCAATCGAAATGAATAATATTTCCCTTTAATATATTGGAATTAGATATTTTATGAATTGTTCAAATGTTCAAATGCATGGGATAATAATGACAACCGAGCGCATAACCGATTCTCACCGCATAAAAAACGTACAAAAAAATAAAGAAATAAAAATGACCAATATGTCAAAGTTGACATGTAAACGGTCAATAAAACCTTTCAAACCTTTGTTGTCATTTTTATTCCAGGAGGGAATTGCTGTAGGAATTATCACCACGCAGTGAATGAAAAGACGACATAAATCATGATTGTAATTGTAATTATATGAATGGTAATTTCTAGAGATATAAATAACGATGATATTTGGATATGTGTGCTATTTAGTGTGATATTTCAGATGAGCTGGTGATCACTTTTGAGATCCGAGTGACGAACTGGGAATATAACACATCACTCAATGACGACAGCAGTCCTTACTTCCTGCAGTTACGAGATCACCTGTGTTCCACTGTCAATTTGACTGTTCGCACTGAGTTCTCAGAAAAATACATGGGGTGTGAAGTGTCAGATATGAGGTAAGCTGGTAATACCTGGGATGTGAAGTGTCAGAATGAGGTAAGTTGGTAATACCTGGGATTTTAAGTGTAAGAATGAGGTAAGTTGGTAATACCTGGGATGTGAAGTGTAAGAATGAGGTAAGTTGGTAATACCTGGGATGTGGAGTGTAAGAATGAGGTAAGTTGGTAATACCTGGGATGTGAAGTGTAAGAATGAGGTAAGTTGGTAATACCTGGGATGTGAAGTGTAAGAATGAGGTAAGTTGGTGATACTTGGGACGTGAAGTGTAAGAATGAGGTAAGTTGGTAATACCTGGGATGTGAAGTGTAATAATGATGTAAGTTGGTAATATCTGGGATGTGAAGTGTCAGAATGAGGTGAGTTGGTAATACCTGGGATGTGAAGTGTAAGAATGATGTAAGTTGGTGATACCTGGGATGTGAAGTGTAAGAATGAGGTAAGTTGGTAATACCTGGGATGTGAAGTGTAAGAATGATGTAAGTTGGTAATACCTGGGATGTGAAGTGTAAGAATGAGGTAAGTTGGTAATACCTGGGATGTGACGTGTAAGAATGAGGTAAGTTGGTAATACCTGGGATGTGAAATGTCAGAATGAGGTGAGTTGGTAATACCTGGGATGTGAAGTGTGAGAATGAGGTGAGTTGGTAATACCTGGGATGTGAAGTGTAAGAATGAGGTAAGCTGGTAATACCTAGGATGTTAAGTGTAAGAATGAGGTAAGTTGGTAATACCTGGGATGTGAGGTGTCAGAATGAGGTGAGTTGGTAATACCTGGGATGTGAAGTGTCAGAAGGAGGTGAGTTGGTAATACCTGGGATGTGAAGTGTAAGAATGAGGTAAGTTGGTAATACCTGGGATGTGAAGTGTAAGAATGAGGTAAGTTGGTAATACCTGGGATGTTAAGTGTAAGAATGAGGTAAGTTGGTAATACCTGGGATGTGAGGTGTCAGAATGAGGTGAGTTGGTAATACCTGGGATGTGAAGTGTAAGAATGAGGTAAGTTGGTAATACCTGGGATGTGACGTGTAAGAATGAGGTGAGTTGGTAATACCTGGGATGTGAAGTGTAAGAATGAGGTGAGTTGGTAATACCTGGGATGTGAAGTGTAAGAATGAGGTAAGTTGGTAATACCTGGATTTAGAAGTGTCAGAATGAGGTAAGTCGATAATACCTGGGATGTGAAGTGTCAGAATGAGGTGAGTTGGTAATACCTGGGATATGAAGTGTCAGAATGAGGTGAGATGATAATACCTGGGATGTGACGTGTAAGAATGAGGTAAGTTGGTAATACCTAGGATATGAAGTGTCAGAATGAGGTAAGATGGTAATACCTGGGATGTGAAGTGTAAGAATGAGGTAAGTTGGTAATACCTGGGATGTGAAGTGTCAGAATGAGGTGAGCTGGTAATACCTGGGATGTGAAGTGTAAGAATGAAGTAAGTTGATAATACCTGGGATATGAAGTGTCAGAATGAGGTAAGATGGTAATACCTGGGATGTTAAGTGTCAGAATGAGGTAAGCTGGTAATACCTGGGCTGTTAGGTGTCAGGATGAGATAAGTTTTCAATATCTGGGTATAAAGTGTCAGAATGAGGTAAGTTGTTAATACCTGGAAGTGAAGTGTCAGAGATGAAGAGGGTTAGTAATATCAGGGTGTGGAGTGGGGTGACCGAGAGGTAGCGTGTTCCTCCAGGGATCGAATCCTGTATCTGGAGGGCAGTGTCATTCATCTCACCATCCTCAGAAGATTCCCCCGGCCTATATGTGCACAAAGGTGGCCTAAAATACCATTCATTAATCATGTCCATTAATTTGCGTGCTTACAAGATGGTATTTTCACGTTCATGAGATATAGTACATGTAGTGTGTTAAAAATATTATTTTAACCTAATTTAAACTAATTCATGACAATGAAACCTGGTGGATGGTTAAATTATATAAAAAAATAATTTTATACCAAATTAAAAAAAAACAATAAGGGTGTTCTAATTTATATTTATCTATGTTGTCCCTCTCCCTTAGGAGTGGAAGTGTGTGGGTGAATTTCAAAGTCACCTTTATAAATGAGAAGGTGGGATTTGACCCGGTGAATCTTCTACTTAACGCCATGGTGAAGACGTCTGAGTTTCGTGATGCTGGAATAGAGATTGATCCAGCAAGTATCAGTAAAAAAATCAACGTCGGTCAGTATTTACTCTCGGGTTTAAAGGGTCCCATCTGCCACTCAGTGGAGTGGCAGATGGGACCATGTAGGTCCGAGGTGACAACTTAAACATTTGATTTATGTAAGAGCAATGCGTGAAAAATTTGTAACCACTTTAGAAGATATAAAATAATTGTCAACATAAATCACTTTAGTTTGCTCTTTCTCTTTTGATGGCAATATATTGCTAGTGTGTCACATTTTAGTAGGTTCCCCTATTTCAGAATAATACAAGTCATTTTTCTTTCCACAGATGATCCTTGTGACACCCTTGCCGTACCGTGTCCTCATATTTGTACAATAGATGGTGATGAACAACCCATATGTGACTGCGCCTCCTCCTATACATTGAGCAGTGAAACTGTCTGCCACAAAAACGGTACAAATAATTATACCTTAACCCGAAAATGATTCCAGTTAGTCTTAAATAAGCTGTTATAATGTCTAAGAATGGCCTCCAAAATAATATGGGGGCTATGTAATGTTGCAATTAGTATATGTTAAAATACAATTTTATTACAAAATGTCAGATGTAGGTGTAAATGACAAATGCGTCTCTTGCAGATAAAAGCTTCATCAGCCCTGTTCACATGGTTTTATTTACATTGATTACTGTGGTGTTTTGGGTCGTCATAATAATGTGTGTTTTGTCCATACAGTTAACACGTATATGTTAAAATACAATTTTATTACAAAATGTCAGATGTAGGTGTAAATGACAAATGCGTCTCTTGCAGATAAAAGCTTCATCAGCCCTGTTCACATGGTTTTATTTACATTGATTACTGTGGTGTTTTGGGTCGTCATAATAATGTGTGTTTTGTCCATACAGTTAACACGTTCCGGAGGGGGGCAGCTCCCTATAAAGCTGGTGCCCCATCCGTGAAGACGAGATTTGCAAACCTCCCCTAAACACTGCAAATTAAATTTAAAAATTAAACATCGCAAGGTATCATAAAAAAGACCATTTGTTTTGCCATTGAGAGAAGGTTGAAAAAATGCTCCCAATTCTGCATTTCGAAACATCCTTCTCTTTCAAAAATACCCCTTATTTGAGGTTTTATATCACTTTGACCCCTAAACACGTAACGCGCGGTACGCACGTTTTTCACGAAAAACAACCTTAATAACGTGTTTTCTCCTTCACAGATGAGAAGCCAGCTTTATGGGGAGCACCCTCCTCCCCCCCCCCCCCCTGGGACACGTTCCCAGTGATGACTGTGGTGTTGGGAGTCGTCATTATATAATGTATGTTCTTTGTTTACAGTTAACATGTCCCCGGTGATCACTGTGGTGCTATGTGCTCTTCCTTTACAGGTAACACGTTCCCAGTGATTGCTGTGGTGTTGTGTTCTATGTTTATAATGTGTGTTCTTCCTTTACAGCTAGCACGTTTCCAGTGATCGCTGTGGTGTTTTATTTTTCTAATGCGTGTTCTTTGTTTACAGCTAACACGTTCCCAGTGATTGCTGTGGTGTCGGTAGTCGCCATTATAATGAATGTTCGTTGTTTACAGTTAACACGTTCCCAGCGATAGCTGTGATGTTGTGTTCTATGTTTATAATGTGTGTTTTTTGTTTACAGTTAACACGTTTCCAGTGATCGCTGTGGTGTTTGGGGTCGTCATTATAATGTTTGTTTCTTCAATTACAGTTAGCACATTCCCAGTGATTGCTGTTGTGTTCTATGTTTATAATGTGTGTCTTTCTTTTTCAGGTAACACATTCCCAGTGATTGCTGTGGTGTTGTGTTCTATGTTTATAATGTGTGTTTTTTGTTTACAGTTAACATGTTCCCAGTGATAACTGTGGTGTTTGGAGTCGTCATTATAATGTATGTTCTTCCTTTACAGCTAACACGATCCCAATGATTGCTGTTGTGTTTAGGATTGTCATTAAAATGAGTTTTCTTTGTTTACAGGTAACACGTTCCCAGTGATTGCTGTGGTGTTTTGGGTCGTCATTATACAGTGTGTTTTTTTACAGTTAACACTTTCCCAATGATTGCAATGGTGTTGTATTCTATATATATAATGTTTTTTCTTTGTTTACAGCTAGCCCATTCCCAGCGATAGCTGTGGTGTTGTGTTCTATGTTTATAATGTGTGTTATCTCGTTACAGCTAGCACGTTTCCAGTGATAGCTGTGGTGTGGTGTTCTATGTTTATAATGTACGTTTCTTCCTTTACAGCTAGCAAGTTCCAAATGATTGCTGTGGTGTTTGGGGTCGTCATTATAATGTGTGTTCTTTGTTTACAGTTAACACGTTTCCAGTGATAGCTGTGGTGTGGTGTTCTATGTTTATAATGTACGTTTCTTCCTTTACAGCTAGCAAGTTCCAAATGATTGCTGTGGTGTTTGGGGTCGTCATTATAATGTGTGTTCTTTGTTTACAGTTAACACGTTCCCAGCGATAGCTGTGGTGTTATGTTCTATGTTTATAATGTGTGTTATCTCTTTACAGCTAGCACGTTCCCAGTGATTGCTGTGGTGTTATGTTCTATGTTTATAATGTGTGTTTTTTGTTTACAGCTAACTCCTTCCCAGTGATAACTGTGGTGTTGTGTTCTTTATTTATAATGTGTGTTCTTTGTTTACAGCTAGCTCCTTCCCAGTGATTGCTGTTGTCCTGGGCGTCATCTTTGGCACCATCTTTCTTTTCCTCGCTATGGTCGTTGTCTGCGCGCTGCTTCGTAGATCACGTCACGACTATCGGCAGCACCCGGACGCGGACGGCTCGTCTAGTTCTGATTCTGGATTTAAGGATCAAGGCCTTTACTTACCTAGATCTATGGGCATTCCGTGGTGGACCTCCGCCATTGAACCTCACAGTGACCGCCTGATGATTCCTAGAGCCAGGAAACAAGGAACCATTACAGTACGTACCCATCCTCATCTCGATTATTAAAGGTCGTACTGTGCTCTTCACATAGATATGAACTTTGACAGGGTCGTACATACGGGCTTTCACAGAGTCGTAGATTCCAGATATAATGCAAAAATCCACGAGCTACATCGCCCCCTACCCCTTGAGTTATCTAATTCTAATCCTCAAACTCTTTATTGAAGCTGCGTCGTGATCCACAGTTTCAAGCGTTCTAAAATCACCCGTACTTGCAGTAGCAGATCCAGAGAGGGGGATCTAGGTGGCCCCTTTTCAGAAATTCACGTCGCTAAACATGGCTTCATAGCTGAGATATTTAGTAGAATAACATTATATCCTTTGTTTTGTTATTTCAAGTAACTATTTTATTTTAGCATGTATGCAACGCATGCAACATATTTTTCTATAATGTTTCTCATTTGTAGATACGGTCCACTGATGATGCCAATTGATAGCCCATCACGTTTTTTCACTTTTTTTCACAATTTATTATAGTCAGCACAGTTGTTTAAATATTGAGCCTGGCATTTAACTGACCTGGCATATTGAACGATATTTAAATTTAAAAAACACGTTGAATGTGTTATAACAGACTTTTCACTCGAAGTGGCCATCAATGGACCGACCATTAGTATTCTACTCTTACAAATTTACTGTAGCCCATTCCACCACATTTTGGAATCATCTAATCACATTCTATCATCCTGTTGTTTTTTTCAGAGTTGGGAAGAAGTGAAGTTACCGTCGTCATCAAGGCTCCCGTCACCCCGTTACAAGATATACGACTGAAAGCGACATACTTATCACTGTTATTGTACAGCCTCATACATCCAAGAATATATATATGACCAACATGCACCTGCAGAACTTCAATATTTATCTTTTTTAAATTGTTACAGCCAATATTAGTTAAACATACAAGGACGATCAAATTAATTTTATTTTTGTAAGCCGAATGCATCCATTCAATTTACAAAAAACCGTGGTGAGGAAAAGGATTAAAGCACTGTATGGCTTTACTAATCACAGCCAAAATTTCAACGAATGTAATATAACGGAAAATAATTGGCGTAAAATAATCAATAACATAACACCGTTGGATTAACCTCTTAATTTACAAAGAGTAGATACATGTACAACTACAGGGACAATTCAAGCCAAATTTTAAAATCTTACATTTGTTAATGTATATTTTGTCCCCCCCCCCCCCCTCGAAGCTGGAAATGCGTCAGCAATCCCAGTTTAACCCTTGAATCGCTGACATATTTTTGTATAAACCATGCAGACCAAAGATTTTTGTCAATTTGAAATCACCATTGATGTCTTAGTCAGCCCTTTTAGCTTCAGCCGTATACTTAGGGGCTTACGGCCAAATTGAATGTTTTTACTTTTACAGTGCAGGGATCGCCAGACGCCAGAATCTGACGTATACAGACGTCAGATTCCGACGTCTAAAGTATATCTCCGCGCTGTAAGGATTAGAGAAATAGAATGGCATGAGTTGAAATAAACAGGAAACCATGCGACACTTGAAGCGTTTTAGTGACAATTTGACCCCTTTAATCCCAATGCATGATTCATTATTAGCATTATTATTATTGGCAAACACAAAACATTGACCCGATGTTGTATTAATGCTTGTCCATCGTCACACACGGAGGTGCAACATATTGTTGGGTGTCAATATATATTCAACATTATGAACATGATAATATGACTTAACAGAGCAATTGGCCATTAATGGACCGATGACAGTATTCTACCCCTGACGAATAGCCTGCGGCACATTCCACCACCGGCACATATTGAAATCATCTAATCACCGCTTATCATTTGTTTGTTATTGATACTGGAATAGGATACGGTACACATATCAAAATAAAATGTGAAATATATTTTCCAATCGTTTCTATCTGCGAGATCAAAAACCCTGAAATTTAAACTAACTATTAAGTGTCACATTAATTAGATGTGTGCCTACCAGCCTAAATGTGGTAATACTTACTAATTTTTTTCGTTACTGACAGCTTCAGACTCCGCATCACGTTTGTGTTGCACTTAAAATATAACAAACCCACAAATGATAGCGTGAAATGTTTCAAATAATGTAACGTTTAAGCTCATACAATTGACAATCTATACATATTGCCGGTTCTATTGATATGACGCGTTCTGAAATAGTTATTACTCAAGAATAAACTATGTTCATCTTTTATTTTATACCATTGTGTTAAAATAATATATGATAATATTTAAACAATTATAGCATTCATTTGTGTTCTTTATTATTTTATGTGCACTTTTTATTTTAGGAAATTGTGTTAAAATACTATCTGGTATTATTGAACAATTATAACATTAAATTGTGTTCTTTGTGAACTATATACAATATATACAATATATTGAAACACTGTATAATATACCACCATAAAGTCAGCTGACGTTAAACGTGTGCTGACTTTATGTTTTCCATCGTCTGTGACGCTAGACCAGCATGAAGCCAGCACAAGGCTACGCGTGTGCTGGCTTCATGCTGGTCTACCGTCTCTGATGTTTGACCAGTATGAAGCTAGCCCACGTTAAACGTGTAGACCCACTGGCTTTATACTGGCCCACCGTCTGTGACGCTGGACCAACATGAAGCCAGCACATGTTTACCGTCTCCTGTTTTGGGGGGTGAAGTGTCGCTCGTTATAAATATATCTGTCTCGTCTCTGCTAAATATATGTGTATATTTATTTCAGAAAATGCTCAACACATTTGTCATATTTTGTAAAGTATCTCATTCTAATATTATTGTAAATAAAGACTGTGAACACCATTATGGTGTGTTATCTTCCTCTTTAACACAATATGTAACATTTGTGATAACAGTACACTTTATCAATATTCATATTTATTTACATCACAGTTTTAACCTATTAAGCGCAAGACGCTTTTAAACACATTGAAACTGCTTATTACATGAAATATACTGACTAAACTGTAACAAGTCTGCAGTTCAAGATCCTAAATGAAGTACTAATTATATTGTCAATTGTAAAAAAAATGATTTTTTTTCGTTATTGGTTTCAAGTTGGTAATCGAGTCAACAATGGCAGCTTCAAAATAATAATACATGTCACAAAATTACCGCTTTTAAAGGGTAAATAATCAATTATACACATATCATTGACAATTATTATCATCTGAAAAAATATAATTCAACATGTTGGATTCGTCAATTAAGTGGTTTAATTGTAGCCAATGTCTGATGCTGTCCTTTACAGTTAGCGCAACACATACCAACCACTAGACCAGCTGTCTAGTTATCAGTAGTTTTAACAATGTCTGTTGTTTATAAACATAAATACATGTCGTCATTTCAAGCTAGATATTGTGGATTCAATTTCGACTTTAAATGAATGAAAAAATTAACAAGCATTTCAGCATGACAAGGGTTAAATACAATAGGTAATGGCGATGCTAACCCTCCACCTGCTAGGGGTTAAATACAATAGGTAATGGCAATGCTAACACTCCTCTTGCTAGGGGTTTAATACAATAGGTAATGACGATGCTAACACTCCTCCTGCTAGGGGTTAAATACAATAGGTAATGGTAATGCTAACACTCCTCCTGCTAGGGGTTTAATACAATAGGTAATGGCGATGCTAACACTCCTCCTGTTAGGGGTTAAATACAATAGGTAATGGCAATGCTAACACTCCTCCTGTTAGGGGTTAAATACAATAGGTAAAGGCAATGTTAACACTCCTCCTGCTAGGAGATAAATACAATAGGTAATGGCAATGCTAACACTCCTCCTGCTATGAGTTAAATAGAACAGGTAATGACAATGCTAACACTCCTCCTGCTAGGAGTTAAATACAATAGGTAATGGCAATGCTAACACTCCTCCTGCTAGGAGTTAAATACAATAGGTAATGGCAATGCTAACACTCCTCCTGTTTGAAGTTAAATGGAACAGGTAATGTCAATGCTAACACTCCTCCTGTTAGGAGTTAAATACAATAGGTAATGGCAATGCTAACACTCCTCCTGTTTGAAGTTAAATAGAACAGGTAATGGCAATGCTAACACTCCTCCTGTTAGGGGTTGAATACAATAGGTAATGGCAATGCTAACACTCCTCCTGCTAGGAATTAAATATAATAGGTAATGGCAATGCTAACACTCCTCCTGCTAGGAATTAAATATAATAGGTAATGGCAATGCTAACACTCCTCCTGATAGAGGTTAAATACAATAGCTAATGGCAATGCTAACACTCCTCCTGCTGGGAGTTAAAAACAATAGGTAATGGCAATGCTAACACTCCTCCTGCTAGGAGTTAAATACAATAGGTAAAGGCAATGCTAACACTCCTCCTGCTAGGAGTTCAATAAAATAGGTAATGGCAATGCTAACACTGCTCCTGCTAGGAGTTAACTACAATAGGTAATGGCCATGCTAACACTCCTCCTGCTAGAAGTTAAATACAATAGGTAATAACAATGCTAACACTCCTCCTGCTAGGAGTTAAATACAATAGGTAATGGCAATGCTAACACTCCTCCTGCTAGGGGTTAAATTCAATAAGTAATGGCAATGCTAACACTCCTCCTGCTAGGAGTTAAATACAATAGGTAATGGCAATGCTAACACACCTCCTGTTAGGAGTTAAATACAATAGGTAATGGCAATGCTAACACTCCTCCTGCTAGGAGTTAAATACAATAGGTAATAACAATGCCAACACTCCTCCTGCTAGGAGTTAAATACAATAGGTAATGGCAATGCTAACACTCCTCCTGCTAGGAGTTAAATACAATAGGTAATGGCCATGCTAACACTCCTCCTGCTAGAAGTTAAATACAATAGGTAATAACAATGCTAACACTCCTCCTGCTAGGAGTTAAATACAATAGGTAATGACAATGCTAACACTCCTCCTGCTAGGGGTTAAATTCAATAAGTAATGGCAATGCTTACACTCCTCCTGCTAGGAGTTAAATACAATAGGTAATGGCAATGCTGACACTCCTCCTGCTAGGAGTTAAATACAATAGGTAATAACAATGCTAACACTCCTCCTGCTAGGAGTTAAATACAATAGCTAATGGCAATGCTAACACTCCTCCTGCTCGGAGTTAAATACAATAGGTAATGGCAATGCTAACACTCCTCCTGCTAGGGGTAAATTCAATAAGTAATGGCAATGCTAACTCTCCTCTTGCTAGGAGTTAAATACAATAGGTAATGGCAATGCTAACACTGCTCCTGCTAGGAGTTAAATACAATAGGTAATGGCAATGCTAACACTCCTCCTGTTAGGAGTTAAATACAATAGGTAATGGCCATGCTAACACTCCTCCTGCTAGAAGTTAAATACAATAGGTAATGGCAATGCTAACACTCCTCCTGCTAGGAGTTAAATACAATAGGTTAAGGCAATGCTAACACTCCTCTTGCTAGGAGTTCAATACAATAGGTAATGGCAATGCTAACACTGCTCCTGATAGGGGTTAAATACAATAGGTAATGGCAATGCTAACACTCCTCCTTCTAGGTATTAAATACAATAGGTAATGGCAATGCTAACACTCCTCTTGCTCGGAGTTAAATACAATAGGTAATGGCAATGCTAACACTGCTCCTGCTAGGAGTTAAATACAATAGGTAAAGGCCATGCTAACACTCCTCCTGCTAGGAGTTAAATACAATAGGTAATGGCAATGCTAACACTCCTCCTGCTCGGAGTTAAATACAATAGGTAATGGCAATGCTAACACTCCTCCTGCTAGGAGATAAATAAAATAGGTAATGGCAATGCTAACACTCCTCCTGTTAGGAGTTAAATACAATAGGTAATGGCAATGCTAACACTGCTCCTGCTCGGAGTTAAATACAATAGGTAATGGCAATGCTAACACTGCTCCTGCTAGGAGTTAAATACAATAGGTAATGGCAATGCTAACACTCCTCCTGTTAGGAGTTAAATACAATAGGTAATGGCAATGCTAACTCTCTTCCTGCTAGAAGTTAAATACAATAGGTAATGGCAATGCTAACACTCCTCCTGCTAGGGGTTAAATTCAATAAGTAATGGCAATGCTAACACTGCTCCTGCTAGGAGTTAAATACAATAGGTAATGGCAATGCTAACACTCCTCCTGCTAGGGGTGAATTCAATAAGTAATGGCAATGCTAACTCTCCTCCTGCTAGGAGTTAAATACAATAGGTAATGGCAATGCTAACACTCCTCCTGCTCAGAGTTAAATACAATAGGTAATGGCAATGCTAACACTCCTCCTGCTAGGAGTTAAATACAATAGGTAAAGGCCATGCTAACACTCCTCCTGCTATGAGATAAATACAATAGGTAATGGCAATGCTAACACTCCTCCTGCTAGGAGTTAAATACAATGGGTAATGGCAATGCTAACACTCCTCCTGCTCGGAGTTATATACAATAGGTAATGGCAATGCTAACACTCCCCCTGCTAGGGGTGAATTCAATAAGTAATGGCAATGCTAACTCTCCTCCTGCTAGGAGTTAAATACAATAGGTAATGGCAATGCTAACACTCCTCCTGCTCAGAGTTAAATACAATAGGTAATGGCAATGCTAACACTCCTCCTGCTAGGAGTTAAATACAATAGGTAAAGGCCATGCTAACACTCCTCCTGCTAGGAGATAAATACAATAGGTAATGGCAATGCTAACACTCCTCCTGCTAGGAGTTAAATACAATAGGTAATGGCAATGCTAACACTCCTGCTCGGAGTTAAATACAATAGGTAATGGCAATGCTAACACTCCTCCTGCTAGGGGTTAAATACAATAGGTAATGGCAATGCTAACACTCCTCCTGCTAGGGGTTAAATACAATAGGTAATGGCAATGCTAACACTCTTCCTGCTAGGAGTTAAATACAATAGGTAAAGGTCATGCTAACACTCCTCCTGCTAGGAGTTAAATACAATGGGTAATGGCAATGCTAACACTCCTCCTGCTAGGAGTTAAATACAATGGGTAATGGCAATGCTAACACTCCTCCTGCTAGGAGTTAAATACAATAGGTAATGACAATGCTAACTCTCCTCCTGCTAGGAGTTAAATACAATAGGTTATGGCAATGCTAACACTCCTCCTGCTAGGAGTTAAATACAATAGGTAATGGCAATGCTAACTCTCCTCCTGCTAGGAGTTAAATACAATGGGTAATGACAATGCTAACACTCCTCCTGCTCGGAGTTAAATACAATAGGTAATTGCAATGCTAACACTCCTCCTGCTAGGAGATAAATACAATAGGTAATGGCAATGCTAACACTCCTCCTGCTATGAGTTAAATACAATAGGTAATGGCAATGCTAACTCTCCTCCTGCTAGGAGTTAAATACAATGGGTAATGGCAATGCTAACACTCCTCTTGCTAGGAGTTAAATACAATGGGTAATGGCAATGCTAACACTCCTCCTGCTGAGAGTTAAAGACAATAGGTAATGGCAATGCTAACACTCCTCCTTGTAGGTATTAAATACAATAGGTAATGGCGGTGCTAACACTCATCCTGCTAGGAGTTAAATACAATGGGTAATGGCAATGCTAACTCTCCTCCTGCTAGGAGTTAAATACAATGGGTAATGGCAATGCTAACACTCCTCCTGCTAGGAGTTAAATACAATAGGTAATGGCAATGCTAACTCTCCTCCTGCTAGGAGAATATGGCGTTCGCTCATCGATATCTGCTCGATCACTGAAGTTAAGCGACGTCGCGCCCGGTTCATAAGTGGATGGGTGACCGCCTGGGACTGCCAGGTGCGGTATACACTATCGTGGGGCTCAGAGAACCACGTAAATCAGATGGCTCGTCTGACTGACTTCGAGTTGGACGTAAAAGAACCTCAATGGACGTAGGCGCAGTTTCCATCCGGCGAGACCCCAAAAAATCCACAATATGGAGTACTTGGCACATATATAAGGCCATGAATGATATCATGAATGATAACAGGCCTTGCTAAGTTACTCCCGTGGCGCGATAGCACAATAGTGCGTACTGCCACGTAATATACAGATACAGATACAGACAGATAGGAGTTAAATACAATGTGTAATGGCAATGCTAACACTCCTCCTGCTAGGAGTTAAATGCAATGGGTAATGGCAATGCTAACACTCCTCCTGCTAGTAGTTAAATACAATAGGTAATGGCAATGCTAACACTCCTCCTTCTAGGTATTAAATACAATAGGTAATGACAATGCTAACACTCCTCCTGATAGGGGTTAAATACAATAGGTAATGGCAGTGCTAACTCTCCTCCTGCTTGGAGTTAAATACAATGGGTAATGGCAATGCTAACACTCCTCCTGCTAGGAGTTAAATACAATGGGTAATGGCAATGCTAACACTCCTCCTGCTAGGAGTTAAATACAATAGGTAATGGCAATGCTAACACTCCTCCTTCTATGTATTAAATACAATAGGTAATGGCAATGCTAACCCTCCTCCTGCTAGGAGTTAAATACAATGGGTAATGGCAATGCTAACACTCCTCCTGCTAGAAGTTAAATACAATGGGTAATGGCAATGCTAACACTTATCCTGCTAGGAGTTAAATACAATAGGTAATGGCAATGCTAGCACTCCTCCTTCTAGGTATTAAATACAATAGGTAATGGCGGTGCTAACACTCCTCCTGCTAGGAGTTAAATAAAATAGGTAATGGCAATGCTAACACTCCTCCTGCTAGGGGTTAAATACAATAGGTAATGGCAATGCTAACACTCTTCCTGCTAGGAGTTAAATACAATAGGTAAAGGCCATGCTAACACTCCTCCTGCTAGGAGATAAATACAATAGGTAATGGCAATGCTAACACTCCTCCTACTAGGAGTTAAATACAATAGGTAATGGCAATGCTAACACTCCTCCTGCTCGGAGTTAAATACAATAGGTAATGGCAATGCTAACACTCCTCCTGCTAGGAGATAAATACAATAGGTAATGGCAATGCTAACACTCATCCTGCTCGGAGTTAAATACAATAGGTAATGGCAATGCTAACACTCCTCCTGCTAGGAGATAAATACAATAGGCAATGACAATGCTAACACTCCTCCTACTAGGAGTTAAATACAATGGGTAATGGCAATGCTAACACTCCTCCTGCTCGGAGTTAAATACAATAGGTAATGGCAATGCTAACACTCCTCCTGCTAGGAGTTAAATACAATGGGAAATGGCAATGCTAACACTCCTCCTGCTAGGAGTTAAATACAATAGGTAATGGCAATGCTAACACTCCTCCTTCTATGTATTAAATACAATAGGTAATGGCAATGCTAACACTCCTCCTGCTAGGAGTTAAATACAATGGGTAATGGCAATGCTAACACTCCTCCTGCTAGGAGTTAAATACAATGGGTAATGGCAATGCTAACACTCCTCCTGCTAGGAGTTAAATACAATAGGTAATGGCAATGCTAACACTCCTCCTTCTAGGTATTAAATACAATAGGTAATGGCGGTGCTAACACTCCTCCTGCTAGGAGTTAAATACAATAGGTGATGGCAACGCTAACTCTCCTCCTGCTAGGAGTTAAATACAATAGGTAATGGCAATGATAACACTCCTCCTGCTAGGGGTTAAATACAATAGGTAATGGCAATGCTAACACTCCTCCTGTTAGGAGTTAAATACAATAGGTAATGGCAATGATAACACTCCTCCTGCTAGGGGATAAATACAATAGGTAATGGCAATGATACCACTCCTCCTGCTAGGTGTTAAATACAATAGGTAATGGCAATGCTAACACTCCTCCTGTTAGGAGTTAAATACAATAGGTAATGGCAATGCTAACACTCCTCTTGATAGGGGTTAAATACAATAGGTAATGGCAATGCTAACACTGCTCCTGTTAGGAGTTAAATACAATAGGTAATGGCAATGCTAACACTCCTCCTGCTCGGAGTTAAATACAATAGGTAATGGCAAAGCTAACACTCCTCTTGATAGGGGTTAAATACAATAGGTAATGGTAATGCTAACACTCCTCCTGTTAGGAGTTAAATACAATAGGTAATGGCAATGCTAACACTCCTCTTGATAGAGGTCAAATACAATAGGTAAAGACAATGCTAACACTCCTCCTGCTAGGAGTTAAATACAATAGGTAATAGCAATGCTAACACTCCTCCTGCTAGGGATTAAATACAATAGGTAATGGCAATGCTAACACTCCTCCTGTTAGGAGTTAAATACAATAGGTAATGGCAATGCTAACAGTCCTCCTGCTAGGGCTTAAATACAATAGGTAATGGCAATGCTAACACTCCTCCTGCTAGGGCTTAAATACAATAGGTAATGGCAATGCTAACACTCCTCCCGCTAGGGATTAAAAACAATAGGTAATGGCAATGCTAACACTCCTCCTGTCAGGAGTTAAATACAATAGGTAATGGCAATGCTAACACTCCTCCTGCTAGGGCTTAAATACAATAGGTAATGGCAATGCTAACACTCCTCCTGTTAGGAGTTAAATACAATAAGTAATGGCAATGCTAACACTCCTCCTGCTAGGGCTTAAATACAATAGGTAATGGCAATGCTAACACTCCTCCCGCTAACGAACATTACTTTGACAACGAAATTAATAAACACAAATTATTTAAAAAGGGGAAAACAAAGCGTTTTTAGCAACAAGGTGCAGGAGGTTCACTGAAATAATTTATTGTTTGCTTTGTCCGTTTGGTTCCACTGTCATTTGTAGGGTTATTCTATCTAGGTGACCTATGGAAAATCATCACAATACATCAATATTGACGGCTCTTCCTGTTATATAAACACATGTGTGTCTTTCCCATATGATTCAGATCAATATCCAATACATTTAACACGCTATAATTAACTTCGTATAGATCATGGAACAAAATATATATAATCTGTCAAATACAATTATGCATTTCCAGCAGAGGAAGTCAGACAATGATTATGGTGCTTTTGTATCACACACGTTTTAAAATACCGATTGTTTTTTTTTTTTTTTTTTGTATTATATTGTTTTGGAAAAATATTGTGTTTTTAGTGAAAGGTCTTCCAATGCCAATAAAAATCATATTGTGTTTTACGATTTAGAAGCTATTTGTGAGCCTGGTAACCCTACGAATACACAAAGAGGTGAACTCTTTCAGAAGCTAGATATGTTTAAATTAATATTTTCAATATTTGTAATAAACAAAAGAATACAGGTTACATATATTGTTCAATATGATGTATAACAAAGTATATTGACAGTAAATTGGCCTTTGCAATGGTGAGTTAAAATAACTTTCAAACGTTTTTTGGATGGAAATATTTATTAGCTTGTTGCCTTTTACACATTATAAGTGCTCGATATGATGTTAGATTTATTCTTGGTCTGTTTTTCAATGATAACAACATATATTTTTTAATTATTTAACGTTTTTTTCTTGCAGAGTGTAACCCTACAATACCTAACATTTGTGTTACACTACGAATGACACTATCTTCAGTCTCTGGTGGCTCTTCTACTTTGGAATATTTTAAACTATATCGTTCGCATATTGGCATGTCATGACATGCTAATGCATCATAAATAATCAATTAACTCATGTATATTTCACATCTACACGGTGAAATGTGGCACTGTGTTTTCATTTTAAGGATATTTTAAAAATTTAAACATTACTATATTTCGCACGATAGCCATATATTAACCACTAATCTGAATGTCATGTACACAGTATCTTGGTTATTCTGTGAGACAAAGTTGTAAATCCCATGTGCTTTCGTGAATTTCCACAGCTGCCATTTCTTTTTAAAAAATGTGTAGGGTTAAACATATTACTACATCCCCGGGGTGCGTATTCTGGTACATATTACGATATCTCGTAGGCTTCGGATTGGTCGAGATGGCCATCTCGACCAATCCGAAGCCTACGATATATAGCAACTTGTACGAGAATATCGGCCCTGGTGTGCAAAGGAAGCAATTAAAACAATTGTATAATTTTCCGATACGTTACCTTGCCCACGTCGGGTGACCTCAAAATTTGGGTACCTGGATCCCCGACTATTACTTTATGCTAACGATACAAATATGTTTGGCACAGGTAAAATATAGAGAATCTAATTTGTTTAATGAACACGGAATTAAATAAATGGTAATATGGCTAAAATCAAAAAAGCTATGATGTTAAATAAACTCATTTTATTATATTTACTTTTTCTAATAAGCGAATAGTAAATACAAATTACATAATAATAGATAATGAATAAGTTTCTCGAGTCTCCTATTCTAAATTTTGGGGTGTTATAATTGATGAGAAATTAAACTGGTATGAGCATGTAAACAATTTAAAAATAAAACTTGCCAAAGGTTCTGGAATATTATGAAGTGTAAAATTAGTTTTAATATTGATACATTGAAAACTCTCTATTATAGTTATATTTATCCGTATATTACATATTGTTTAAGAGTCTGGGGAGGATCGATTTTTTTTGTATTACAAAAACGAATGGTTTAGAATTATATTATTGCTTCCATTTAGAACACTTACGTCACCTTATTTTGACGAGTTGAATATATTAAATACATTAAATATATTTCAACTTTGTAAATACAAGGTAATATTGTTTATGTTTAAGTATGGGAAAGATTTACCCGTAATATTTAAAAAATATTTTGTGACATTTGTACCCCACTCGCAGTGGGAACCATCTGCGTCCTCTGCGATGTAGAAAGACTTCCTATTGCAGATTTGATTGATCATCCGTGTAGTGGCTATATCAGTATGATTATGTTTGGACCACAAGGTCCAAACATAATAATCGGTTTAATATTAAGAGATGTCTGGTAACCGTCTTTATTATGTAACAACCCTCATCTGCGAACTTGATCGACATACTTGGGAATTAAGAATTATGTCATGTATAATTTTTTTTTAGTCGGGCAAATATTTGCGAGCGTATCGTGCTTAAACCGGACACACAGACTAAATGTAATTCTAGAAAGCACACTTTTTTCTAGTCCGTAATAACAGACTCTGTGTGCGATACAGAGTCTGTAATCATTGCCATTCGTAAAGTTGTGCCCCAAAAATACGGTATGCATCCGATCGATTGCGCATTAAATATAAACGTGCTTGTTTGATGACTGTCTTATATTTAAACTGAAATTAACAGCATTTGAAAAATGCCTTGACGATGTCATTTAGGTTTTTTTTATAGGTGTATATTGTCTTTGAATAGGGTAATCCTCACATTATTGCACAAAATTGGCCGAATCAGTGTTTATTTTCGGGTACACATGTACCGGTGAGAATCGCTGGTCACCCGTATTCCGTTGTTCATAGGGGCCGGTACACGCCAAGATATCACCTAAGCGTTAGAAGTCTCATTCTGGAAAGTCGATCAGCGAAAATTATCGGAAATGGGTTATTTTTCATCATGATGGGTGATCGCTATAATTTTAAAATAACATTGTAAAATTCTTGGTAATATGCCGGAATACTGTTGTTTGTGGATTTAAACGACAAGAATTACATTATATTATCACGCTATAATTATATGTTTAGGCCTACACATGCATTATATTAGCATGACATACGGTACAGTGAAAGTCAGTGTGTAGCCTCGTACGATGCTACTCAAAATCAATATTTAAAATCAATTTAATTGTACAGACTAACTCAAATGTATCACATTGTCCTCTATTTGCAATTATCATGATTTACTATTACAGTGTTCACTACTGTTAGCTGATTTATTAGCATTTGTAGCGTTTTAGCGCGACGAATCCGGTAAAATTGTGTTTTTTATATTCATTAAACAGCAATACAATCATGGCGGAAATTAGTATTGAAGAAGTTTGGCAAAATGTAAAAGTCAAATATAGTTTTCCAGAAGTACTAAAACTAAAAACAGTGTAGACTGAATTTTTTTAATTATGTATTCTGGAGGGGAAGGATTGCTTCGTCAATTTGCCAACAGGTTTTGGGAAAAGCCTATGTTATATCATAGATTAACCAAATATATGGTTAATCTATAGTTATATGCTCCCTCCCTTACTGAAGGAAGAGGTATGACATTTTTCACATCTTATTTCATTACAACTCACTCTCATGTTCCATTCCTCCTTTAAATATACGTTCAAATTGGTGATTTCTTTACATTTGTTGTGAAAAACAATGGGAATTATCACATGAATTATTGAGTTGTTTAATTAATTAAATAATTACATGTACTTTGTTTACATAATTTAATTATCTCTGGCACTTACCAGCTTATGGTAAATTTGTTGTCTCAATATTTGTGGAGGTTAAGCAATGATGACAACATTGAGCTAATAAGAAGTCTGAAATTGAGCCATTTTGAGAAAATGGTCTTTGAAGCTCATTTGTACTTTTTGAAAAAAATACAATTGGATTAAAATTGAAGAAATCAAATAAATATTCATTTCGACTCTGTTTTCTTAATAATAGACATATAGTTGTGCCATTTTGTAAATGTTAAAAGGAGATGTTATAAATTTGCATTATCAGGATTTCTACACTGTATCAAAATTTCCTATTTATTAGCGACTGTTTCCGTGATAGCATGTTAATATAAACAAATATTACTGATTGAAATGTACTTGAGGCTAAAATTAGAATAACAGATATATTAAGACATTTTTTCAATCTGTAGATCAACCTTTACACTAAAAATATGTCAAATCAAGGTCATTTTATCTTTTAAGAGCTTTAGCATCGTTTGTCAAAGCTCGACTTACGACTTTATTTGTGAGCTTTATGTCAGAACTGCTGTTGATTTTGTGTGTCCTCTAACAACTTCAGTGACAGTGAATGCTAGGGGATGTGCACTAGATATTATGTAGTTTTATCTAAACAACAGATTGATACGTCCATTAATCGTATAATTTTGTGACTATAGGTACAATAATGATATATAGATTGAAGTAAAATGGAACCTCACCTCAGACACATCCATCAAGTTTCGCGGGTTTGATTACAAATGCAAAGGGTGTATATACACTTTTAGCAATAATGCCGAGATGTGTGGTACATGGATTGCATACAAAAATCGATTTATTCGGCTGAACATGCAGATTAATAAAGAAGAACGTCGCGTAACACCTGTTTTGCGATTTTTTGTGTTTATGTGTGTCCTGTTAGATCCCTTATTTCGTTTTACGAATTTTCTTGTACACAGAACGCAGAAGTTAGTCACTTCATCTTGAGATTCCATGACGAACGCATTAAGACGTCAAGTGGATGACGTCTCATATTTATACCCATTCAGAAGTTGGCCTGTGGCATACACAATTTTTAGATTGGACTTGCCTTATTACGAGAAACTAAATTGATAGACATGGACGACCGCACACACATTCTAAATCCTAGAGATTACGTACATCATTATTATAATAAAAATAAACTGTGTATTATTTTGTTTTATAAGTGCTTTGGCTATTTTATATTTGTACACGGTTGTGTATGCAGGTAAGCATCTTCCACAACAAGTTATCTTACCCACGAGCACGCAGTGCGATACCTTGCTTTATCGAGCAAAGGGTCCAACTATTTTAAATAGCCGGATACCTTGAATGTCGCTCTTCGCAAGACCGGCCAATCTGAGAGCCCTTGGCCAGGCATTGACAGTTGGCTGAGAGTAAAGTTTGCTTGTTTCCGTTGGTATGATAGATCAGATAGATAGATAGATAGATAGATAAGCTCAGAATCTCACGCTGATGTCATTGTGAATGGCGGCCACTATATGATTACTGGCCGCCATATTCGGTACACGTCACTGTCCAAATGAGAGATTCCCAACTTGTCTATATAATACATCTAGCAACGGAAACATGTGACTGTGTATGAGAGATGAACAAGAGGTCAATTCTTCGCGACCTTTTATGACATATTTATAAATCTGAAACATCCAATAAATTTTGAATCTCAGACACACCCCCAAGATGACCACGTAGACAGAATAACTGATTGTAGTACTCATACAGCCAGGCTCCTGCGGTATGCACTCGCGTGAGACTGGCCAAGTGAAGATTGCAGGTAAGCTATGTAAACAAGCTTGAAATGGAAAATTTATTGTATTGATCATCTACCGCGCTCAGTCGTGTTTACGACATTATGATTTAACCTTGACCCATCAATCAAGTGGACCTAACAATTTCATGAAATTTTCACAGAAACCTCAGTTCATGTTGGAGAATATCGATTACAATAATTCTGAAGTATTCATATTGCTACAAGTTATATCAAGGAGATAAGCTAATTGTACTGAGATTTTAGGTAAGTGTGATATAGTTCATGCGTTGCTCATGAAAAAACACAACATAAGCAAATGGGACAAGTTCTGACGCTAAATGATCAGTGAAGCGTCATTTCGGACTAACTTTTTTTCAGGATTGGCGGGACAACACAACGCTTCCCTTCTCGTATGAACCATGTCTGTCTGCAACGTATATGCTGTATTCCAGTTATTTGGCTCATAAAATTGTAATCAACCATTAAAGTAATTGCTAGGCCGCAAATCCGATTCATACATTGTTTTAATCTGACGATTAAAAATGTTAAATATGTATAGGGGTTATATAACCAACGGATGGGAGGAGTAGCCTACATGGTGCACATCTGTCATAGTTGCGGAGTAATTAACAAAACACTTCCGTAAGCATGCTATGACAAATATTTAATCACATTTTGCCTTTTATATAACAAATACTCGTTTAAGCATAAATAACCACCTTTATACAAAAGTCATCCATGTGCATGCTAGTCTGAATAATAAGACTTATATTGCACATTTTAATCATAAACTACGTGTATTTCACCAGCAATGAATCATAAGTATATTTCGCATATGATTCTACAAGAAATAATATTCAATAATGTAACTGAGAAAAAATAAAATAATAATGCTACGAAGCGAGTAGCAGGTTTGACACACTATACGGTTGACACTTTATATTATATCTGCCTGAACATACGTGTGTGAATAAACCCAGCAAACACGAGACATTGATCCAATGTTGGTGAACCGTCTGCGACGCTGGCCCAACATTGGATGAATGTATCGTGCTTACTTGTGAGCAAACATGATATCAAAACAGGCCCCTGATCGTTCCCAACAAAGGCGACATGTCAATCCGATATTGGTTTACCGTAGAGCCATCGTCATAGATGAATAATTAACGTTAAGCGAGCCCTGGATCAGCGACTCGTGATTGGTGGGTGTGATATGTGATGTAGTGTGACCAAAATGAACTACATGTAAAATTAATAAAGTGTTGGAATACAAATAATACCGACAGTAAGTACACATAAATAAGTGTCATCCTTAACTAATTGATTTTGCAACATTAAGCATTTGGCTTGGATATCATGCGAGGCAGAATAATATTCGTGCATGCTAAGATTGTGCTATTTACAAAATAACTCGTTTTGATTTAAAGTAAATACTTTACAAAATTATGTTAACGCGAGAAGCTATGTAACACAGAACCGAGTATGTTAACAATCTACTTAATGATATAAAAAAGGTTATATTAGTTGAATCATCAACTCAGCATGGCAATCAAAGAGCCGCTAATGTGAACGGGGATATTCAGACAAGGTATCATGCAAATAAGTGCTGTTTTATGGCATATTTCGACTTGTATTGTTTATAAACATTCATAATTATTTTAATATATTATACAGATGATATCTCAAAATATATCCCGCTCATGAACGTCCATGAGGGGGATATACTTTGAGGTATCAGCCACAATTCAAGGCCATAGTGGTCTATGAAAAGGCTGTGATTGTGTACAAAGAGGACGACGTGGCTTATGTGTTATCATTTTACCAAAACACAATAGAAAACGAAAACACATCATGTATCCTGTTTAGAATATTGTCACATCTTGTTTATAATATTGTCACGTTTATCATGTCGGTAATAATTCTATGTGAAGTAGATTTTTTTCTTATATTTTTAAACGAGCACATTACTATATCACCACTTTAGGGATCTAGTTAACATGGTTAATAACAAGTACAAGAAATAACACGTACGATTAGTGATGCGAAGCATCAGAGATATAGTAGCCATCCAATTGTTCTTAGAAGCTAATAAGTTATATTAGATGAATGTATGCTATTATCACATTAATTGGAAGGTATCAGTTGGGTACATTGTAATCTATTATAAAAGGACAATTATTTGTTTAAAATAATTAGTGAACAGATGTCAGAAAAGACACGTCTACCGAATGTTGTGCCGCCGTCGATACGTTTATCGACGGCAGCTCACACGCTGTTCATTACAACAACTTTCTTCAACCTGACTAATGTTAATTTACGGATGTTAATTTACACAGTATATCACTAAATTGGATAATATAGTGTGTGGTAGAACCTCAGTCGATCAATCAAAATAACTAGATTTGAGAGAAATCCTATTTTTATAATTGGTGATATTTTTCGTCTTCTAAAGCTGGACATCACTTTAAATACTAACCGCCAATTCATCAGAATAGGCGTGAAAAGCAGCACGTCCATAAGTCAATATGATGTAGTAGTTATCTCAAAATGGTGGAATGCCTCAGTCAGAATGAGAAGACGAAGAGGAGGAAGACGAAGATGAGGACGAAGAGGATGAAGAGGAGGAAGAAGAACTTGAAGAAGAGGAGGAAGAGGAGGAAGAATTGCTGCGTTCACGGGCAGCTTTCTTCTTCTTCTTTTTACTTGACTTAGATGAGTTTTGGTTTGCTGTGTCAGCCTGGTCGTCCTCCAAGACTGGTGGCTGGTCGTCTTCAGAGACTGCCGGCTGGTCTATGCTTATGTCGCTCTCTAGGGGCTCTGTGCTGGTGTCAGCCTGGTTCACTATGGTATCTCTGTCATCCTGGGACTCTGTGGACCCTGAGTCCAGTATGGACGGCGAGTCAGGACTGTCGTCTTCCTCTAGCTCGTCCTCTAGGGGGTCCGGGGAGGCGGGAGATTCACTGCGGAGATAGGATGCTGGCTCACTGTCTATCTCAGCCGCTGGTTCACTGTCTACCACAACCGCTTGCTCACTGGTTACCTCAACTTCCGGTTCACTGTGCAGCTCTCTCTCCATTTCACTGGTCACTTCTACATTCGGTTCACTGGTCACCTCAGCTACTGGTTCACTGTCCATCTCAACATCCGGCTCGCTGTTCATCTCAACAAGTGCTTCATCATTCACCCCAATCACTGGTTCACTATCGACACCACCTTGTTCATCGGCCACTTCAACAACTGGTTCCTCAATTTCCTCAGTATCTACAATATTTACATCTTCCACGTTCTCATTATCTGCATCAGATTCACTTTCAGATTCAATCTCAGCATTTCCATCTGCACTCATGGATTCAACATCGCTATCCGTTTCCAAAGTCGCCACGTCTTCCTTGACCACTAGTTCTGCATCTTGCGTCGCTTGTTCACCTGTACCGTTCTCTGTCGTCTCTCTACTAACATCTCCAATTTCATCATCGGCAATATTTTTATCTATGCTTTCCTCACCAAACACAGTGACAGGATTATCATATATGGATCTCTCATCAGCAGATAACAGGGGTTCACCGGGTGGCGCTACATGCTCCACTTTAGATTCACCAGCTGGCGCTTCCTCTGATAAATCCAAAAGGTTACCACCTTGCACAGATTCTGTTTCATCTTTAGTTTTATCCTCAGATATTTGTTCAGATGGGGCAGGAATTAATTCGATAATTTTTTTCGGTTCGGTGTCGTCGTTTCCCGTGGTGACAGTGGCATCCTCCTCACGTTCATCTATGGAGGGTGAGTTGTCGCAGGTACCCACACCAGACGTGCTGGGGGAGCTTCTGGAAGGTGTAGCTGGCTGCTCAGTTACTGCAACTCCCGTATAACTAGGACGTGCCACAGAGCTGGCATCCCCTTTCAGCAGAGGTGTTGAAGGACCTTGATCTGAGGGGGCCTGTAAACAATGAACAACATACATTAGTATTTACGCGATGACAGATCCATAACACATGTAAAAGGGGGGCTCTAAAAGGAATGGGGCTCTAGGTCACTTTTTTGCACATGCCCGCAAACACGAGACGTTGGCCCAACGTTGGTCTACTGTTAACCAACGTTGGGCCAACGTCTCATGTTTGCTGTGATGCAGTCTAAACTGAAGACGGAGGATGGTGAAATGAATCAGATGACACTGTCGGAGAAACATTATGTATCCTTATAATCTAAATAGAGTGAGCGGGTGACGAACCACTACAGCAGAGGCACCAGACCATAAGCAGACCGGAAGTTGGGGTAAAGAGAGAACCGGAAGTTGAGGTAACCAGCGAGCCAGTGGCTGTGTTAGACAGTGAAGCATCATGCCGCAAAACAAATTGTGATGATAATAAATGTGCATTCAACATATCAACTATTCTTTTTACCATCACTGTCAGAACTGTGAGAATGCAGGCACCTTTACAACATACCATAACAGGAAAACAAATTACATAGAAAATATCAGCGGTTCTGTTACAATAAATTTGTTTTAGCAACAGATTAACAACTGAATAACATAAAAAATAGCAAACATTTAGGTGATTTTTACAGCTAATATAGCTCTAAATCATTTAGAAAGCTTCTGTAGATATTCTAACACATTTATCATTCGTGCCATCACTTGTGTTTTGCGATACGAAAACCACATATTTTCAGCCCAAACCACCAAGAGTCATTTTGAAATGAAAACATTTTCCGGTAAAAAATTAAGGAGTATGTCCACAAAAATGGCCACAGCTCAAATTAAAAATATTTGCGTCAAAGCAGACCAAGCAATCGACCTAGAGGTATAATAAAACAGAAAATATATGAAAAAGACGAATATAAAGTTTAGCAGGCCACGTCAAGTCCAACCCATTTTTGAAGGTTTTTCGCTACGTGGATTCCCGACTAAGTCGGAGGCCGGTCCGAGGTCCGAGCTGTTGAAAGGAGGAGTTTACTGTGTCATACGGGTGGATTAGTGCACTCTTAAAATACACCGGGGACGTCAGTCTTTTGTTAAAACAGTAGATTCGGATCTACGAATCTACTGTTATTTTTAATAGTGGCCAGGTCGGGCAAAATATACGGGTTGTTCAATCATGAGACTGTATTGGCTTATGTTGCATGGTTTTAACAATGCTGATTTTAGAATTGGGGTTTTCTATATAGAATCGTGTAACAAATGTGTCTATTTTGTGTATTTTAAGTCGAAGAAAGAACTCAATTACGATAGATTTGTAGATCCGAATCTATCGAATTTCGTTCCTTTTCTTTGACATATTGTTTGAAAAGAGCAAACCTACAAACATCAGCTGCCATCATTCTGCAGACTATGTCATCCCAGTGAGCATTGGTCATTGCAATGATTAACACAATGTTGAATCAGAGATGATGCCCCAAATTGTACTCTACATTGTGTCGCAGTCATTGGGACTGAGGCACGACGGAGTGAATTAAGCCGCTTCAGACCAGAAATTTTTCCTTATTTGGTTGATAAAAGCTATTGTTTGAAACTTGAGAGAATGAAAAACAAAAAACAAGTCTTTCATACTTTTCAATACTGCAAACAAATAGATGGAAAAAATATAAGATAAAACAATTGGGAACAAATCTGAAAAGTGTTAAATAAACTACAAATATTTTAAAATTTACATCAAACAGTACTGACCCCGATACAGCAGCAGCAGCAGTCCATGGCTGTGATTGGTGAAAAATGACTGGTAGAGCGAGAGATGGTCCAACCAGGCAAACCGGTCAGCGGCGACTACTAGAAACACCAGGTCTTCTGCAAGCAATACATCCTGAATTTCATATATCGGATAATATTGAGAGAAAAAATTCACCAGAAAATATAAAGCACTTATATTTGAACACACAACAAATATTTGAAGAAAAACAACATGCACTTATATTCGAACATGACGTGACTTTGATCAAAAGACATTTCAGAATAAAAAACACAACTTACTTGTTTTACCACAAAACAAATAAGTTCACAAAAAGTTTATCTTTATTAATAAATGAATGTAACTTATGGTTATACTTTGCATAAGCTTATTTAAAAATAATAACATTTTTGTTCAATTATTAGTCAGGCGGAACAAATTCTTCACTGTCCCAACAGTCAACCATCACTCCTAAAACAGCATCTTTGCATCGTCACAGCTAGGATCAGCAGATTCGCACCTCCGCTTAACCCTTTGACTTCCAGGCCGGGGTGCATGCCAGGATCCAGATATACTGGTGTAGGAGTTCTATTTTTCGTCATTTGAAGCTGGAATTGCTAACGCAATTTCCAGCTTCAAATGACGAAAAATACATAAATGTAGTATATATTTGACGAAAATTTGTGTCATTTTATGGTTACGCTCATTGACGCATGACGACGGAAATTTCCGTCATGTATGGTAGTGAAAAGGTTAATAATATAATAGGGCTGAAACCTTGTTCATTCTTATAAAAACATGACCCTCATTGAATGAGCGTTGGATCAATGAGTAACTGACAGAACATCCCACTATACTGCCCTACCCGTTGTAAACTACTGCCCCCCTGGTACATCATTCGGTATGCGTCTCCAATAGATAGGCTTTGGTTGTAGGTGCACCGCTCGGGTGCCTCAACCTGCTAAGAAGCAGCACTTTGTAAAATGGTTTGTTGTGTAACGGATTATATTGCCGTTGATAAATCAGTGCCATGTGAACGCATCTCGTTATTAACCGTTACAGCGCTAAAATAATGTATAAACCATGGAGAACAAAGGGTTTTTAAAATTTGAAATTATCATATGTTATGGGTCTACGGCCATTACCAATATTTTACTTTTTCAGCGCGGGGATGGACTTTAGATGTCAGAATCTGACGTCTACAGACGTCAGATTTTAACGTCTAAAGTTCATCCCGCGCTGTTAGAGTTTAGCGACGGTAAATGATGGTGATAAATGTAACAAATAAGGCCCCACATGTCAATTGAATTAAAACTCAGTGCCCCGTCTACCCTGGTGCCACACAAGGAGTGGATGGACAAATAGGATAAGGTAAGGAGATCGGTAAGCGTCGCCAGATACAGGCTGAGCCGATGGTGAATGGCTGTATCCGCGACAAGCTAATACAGTCATGTTCAGTAGTAGCCGTTTAACAGTGCTTAATTTCAGTTTTCGGCTCTAAAGGACATTTAAGGGACATTGTAACAGAATAAAAACGGCGCAGTCCATTGATGAGATGAATTATGTACAGATGATGACGTGAGGGTAGAGTGATAGGGCATGGTGGGTTGATGCAAGGAAAATAGATTATATTTTCCTTGGTTATTGAGAGCGTTTTCCTTCACTCGCCCGATAAGGGGTTCTGGGCATCTCTAGGAGGTTTACCCTCAGACATGCCCCATTGTAACGTGCAGCACAGTTTTAGATGGAAGTAGTTGTCTTCAAAATGCGATTAATCTTATTAGTCAATCGCAATCTGTGGCCGTGTTGTGGAATTATCCTTAAAGTTAGGTTACGAGCTAAACTGTTAAGTCATTACATAAATGTACTGTTTAAGACGGACTTAACTATTAGTTTAACGTGTAAGATGGCCTCAGAACAAAGCCCGTGTCCAGGTTTTGTAATATTCAGGTCGTCTGTAGGCATCATTAACCTTACAACGCAGGGATCGTCTGTACACGTCAGATTCTGACGTCTAAAGTTGATCTCCGACTAAAAAAGTACAAGATTTAAAATAGTCGTAGACTTATAGCAAGTATTCAAATGAAGCGGAAACTAAGCTAACTTAAGACATTTAGGATGATTTCAAATTGAAAAGCCCTTTTGGTTTCAATGGTTTGTACAAGTATTTCAGCGCTTTACGGATTGACCCTTAGAACGCGGAAAAAAATTGTATAAAATATTTTTCAATTTGAAATAATAATAAATGACTTAGTTAGCTCTTTCAGCTTCATTTGAATAACTATGTTATGGATCTATGGCCATTATAAATGTTTTATTTCTTCCTCTTGAGTCGTCAAATTCTGACATCTAAATACGGTCCACGCGCTGAAAGGGTTAAAGAACAACAAGTTTGTTATAGTATTATTCTTAACCCTTGTATTGCTAGGCCTGTGCATTAAATGGGATAAGCTAAAATGTCACTGACCTTAATCAGTTAATCTGATGGTTAATAATTCTGCATTTAAACAAAATGAGTGACAGCACTTAATTCAGCAGGCATAGGGTTAGTTGAAGCACACGGTAGCCTACATATATAGTGTCGTTCATTCGCAGTTATAAAATCGTCATTCTGAATATGTTTTTTTTTGCTGATGAGTATAAAATGATGTCAACATGTGCACATGTATAGAATTGCTGTGAATGGAAAAAACGCTGACGATCAGTAATGGTGCATTGTGTCTGTGTACAATAAATAACCCACGGGCGGTATTAATTTATTGGGAATGTACGGATCGTGTATTCGACCATGTGTGTGCACACAAAGGCTAAACTGGGACAGAAGGTGACAGAGGGTCCCGTGGAAAGAGTTTGTTATCTGGGTATTACGCCCCATTTCCTTATGTAACTAGTCAGTCAGTCAGTCAGAGACTGCAAACATCCGCCAAAATTAATGATCGTAATAATCTGATGATCAAAAAACTAGTATTGCATTCATTAATCAAGTGGGTGGTAAAACTTCATTGGTGATCATTAATTATCTGAATGAGGTCAATCTATTTCATTCATTCACAAAGGTGGGTAGAGCACCCGACAGTTGTGGTACCATGACGGTCACAAAGTAGTCTTCCATACCGGTAGTTCAAATGTACTTTACCACCAATCCATGAGATGGATAGTAGCCTAATCTGGATTCTTTCTCCGGAAGAAATTCATGTAAGCCCGCTCTTGACGTAATCCCACGGACAGACAGACCAACGAACAAGACAAAAAACATGATCTTCTTGGCCGAGGTATTGAATACCAGCAAAATCGTAGGCCTACAGTTGTCACCTGCACTGATTACGTGTGAAAATATAGCTTAAGTGATAAAAAAGTGTAATACAAAGTGAATAGTATTTTTTCTAATGGGGTCGGTCGAAAATAAGCAGCATTTTTAAATTTTATGATCAAAGCACGTCCACGGTAAAATTATAGAAGAATTTAAAATCTGATAGGTTTTTTTTAATTTTTCTGCTGCTTATTGACCAGTTAGGCTAGATATAGAGACGAAATTCTCGTATTTTTTTATTTTTGACATGGTTGTCAATAATTAGAAATCAGGAATCTCGTCTCTATATCTAGCCTAACTGGTCAATGAGCAGCAGAAAAAATTAAAAAAAGTTTTTGCAGTTCTAGTCTATGGACACGTTTACATCATATGGTCCTATTAAGATGCCAAAATAAAATCACCGATTTTTTTATGATTTTAGCCTGGGCCAGTCCCTTTAAAGTTAGAAAATAAAAATAAAGACGACTGGCTATTAACAGACTAAGGGTTAATAAAAAAGTATAGTACATGATGCTTTAAGTACCCCTCACGGAGTACACAGAGATATGCGGGGGGGGGGGGGAGTATAGTACATGATGCTTTATGTACCCCTCACTGAGTACACAGAGATATGCGGGGGGGGGGTATAGTACATGATGCTTTATATGTACCCCTCACTGAGTACACAGAGATATGCGGGGGGGGTATAGTACATGATGCTTTATGTACCCCTCACTGAGTACACAGAGATATGCGGGGGGGGGGGGTATAGTACATGATGCTTTGTGTACCTCTCACTGAGTACACAGAGATATGCGGGGGGGGGGGGTATAGTACGTGATGCTTTATGTACCCCTCACTGAGTACACAGAGATATGCGGGGGGGGTATAGTACATGATGCTTTATGTACCCCTCACTGAGTACACAGAGATATGCGGGGGGGGGGGGGGTATAGTACATGATGCTTTATGTACCCCTCACTGAGTACACAGAGATATGCGGGGGGGGGGAGTATAGTACATGATGCTTTATGTACCCCTCACTGAGTACACAGAGATATGCGGGGGGGAGTATAGTACATGATGCTTTATGTACCCCTCACTGAGTACACAGGGATATGCGGGGGGGGGGGAGTATAGTACATGATGCTTTATGTACCCCTCACTGAGTACACAGAGATATGCGGGGGGGAGTATAGTACATGATGCTTTATGTACCCCTCACTGAGTACACAGGGATATGCGGGGGGGGGGAGTATAGTACATGATGCTTTATGTACCCCTCACTGAGTACACAGAGATATGCGGGGGGGGGGTATAGTACATGATGCTTTATGTACCCCTCACTGAGTACACAGAGATATGCGGGGGGGGGAGTATAGTACATGATGCTTTATGTACCCCTCACTGAGTACACATAGATATGCGGGGGGGGGGTGAGTATAGTACATGATGCTTTATGTACCCCTCACTGAGTACACAGAGATATGCGGGGGGGGGGAGTATAGTACATGATGCTTTATGTACCCCTCACTGAGTACACAGAGATATGCGGGGGGGGGGGGAGTATAGTACATGATGCTTTATGTACCCCTCACTGAGTACACAGAGATATGCGGGGGGGGGAGTATAGTACATGATGCTTTATGTACCCCTCACTGAGTACACAGAGATATGCGGGGGGGGGGGGAGTATAGTACATGATGCTTTATGTACCCCTCACTGAGTACACAGGGATATGCGGGGGGGGAGTATAGTACATGATGCTTTATGTACCCCTCACTGAGTACACAGAGATATGCGGGGGGGGGTATAGTACATGATGCTTTATGTACCCCTCACTGAGTACACAGAGATATGCGGGGGGGGAGTATAGTACATGATGCTTTATGTACCCCTCACTGAGTACACAGAGATATGCGGGGAGGGGGGGTGAGTATAGTACATGATGCTTTATGTACCCCTCACTGAGTACACAGAGATATGCGGGGGGGGAGTATAGTACATGATGCTTTATGTACCCCTCACTGAGTACACAGAGATATGCGGGGGGGGAGTATAGTACATGATGCTTTATGTACCCCTCACTGAGTACACAGAGATATGCGGGGGGGGGGGGGTGAGTATAGTACATGATGCTTTATGTACCCCACACTGAGTACACAGAGATATGCGGGGGGGGGGGGTATAGTACATGATGCTTTATGTACCCCACACTGAGTACACAGAGATATGCGGGGGGGGGGGTGAGTATAGTACATGATGCTTTATGTACCCCTCACTGAGTACACAGGGATATGCGGGGGGGGGGAGTATAGTACATGATGCTTTATG
>OZ024903.1:14278642-14573991 GCA_964017125.1 Flabesymbios commensalis
TGAGTACACAGAGATATGCGGGGGGGGAGTATAGTACATGATGCTTTATGTACCCCTCACTGAGTACACAGAGATATGCGGGGGGGGGGGGGTGAGTATAGTACATGATGCTTTATGTACCCCACACTGAGTACACAGAGATATGCGGGGGGGGGGGTATAGTACATGATGCTTTATGTACCCCACACTGAGTACACAGAGATATGCGGGGGGGGGGGTGAGTATAGTACATGATGCTTTATGTACCCCTCACTGAGTACACAGGGATATGCGGGGGGGGGGGAGTATAGTACATGATGCTTTATGTACCCCTCACTGAGTACACAGGGATATGCGGGGGGGGGTGAGTATAGTACATGATGCTTTATGTACCCCTCACTGAGTACACAGAGATATGCGGGGGGGGGGGTGAGTATAGTACATGATGCTTTATGTACACCTCACTGAGTACACAGGGATATGCGGGGGGGGGGGAGTATAGTACATGATGCTTTATGTACCCCTCACTGAGTACACAGAGATATGCGGGGGGGGGGGGGTATAGTACATGATGCTTTATGTACCCCTCACTGAGTACACAGAGATATGCGGGGGGGGAGCATAGTACATGATGCTTTATGTACCCCTCACTGAGTACACAGAGATATGCGGGGGGGGGAGTATAGTACATGAAGCTTTATGTACCCCTCACTGAGTACACAGAGATATGCGGGGGGGGGGAGTATAGTACACGATGCTTTATGTACCCCTCACTGAGTACACAGGGATATGCGGGGGGGGGGGTAAAATGAAATGAATCGGGCTTTAGGCCACCTTTGTGCACATATAGGCTAAACTGGGCCAGGAGAACCTCAGTACTGAGTACACGATGCTTTATGTACCCCTCACTGAGTACACAGAGATATGCGGGGGGGGGTATAGTACATGATGCTTTATGTACCCCTCACTGAGTACACAGAGATATGCGGGGGGGGGTGAGTATAGTACATGATGCTTTATGTACCCCTCACTGAGTACACAGAGATATGAGGGGGGGGGGTATAGTACATGATGCTTTATGTACCTCTCACTGAGTACACAGAGATATGCGGGGGGGGGGGGTATAGTACATGATGCTTTATGTACCCCTCACTGAGTACACAGAGATATGCGGGGGGGGGAGTATAGTACATGATGCTTTATGTACCCCTCACTGAGTACACAGAGATATGAGGGGGGGGGTATAGTACATGATGCTTTATGTACCCCTCACTGAGTACACAGAGATATGCGGGGGGGGTCTTTATTGACTCGGATATATACACACATCCTAGCAGCAGTGAGTACAGGGCATTCTGTTGTAATGGTGTACTTACAATAATATTATTACATACGTCAGCCACTGCAAACAACACGTCAAGCCAATGCCAGTGTCATTTTCGGCCGTCATCTGCGACGTCGGCCCAACACTACACAGGCCTTGATTTAATGTGTGGTGTTCAGTGGCCGCTGGTACGTGCCCAAATATACGGCATATTGTTCTCAGTACCAGATGTTACTGTTTGTAGCCCAGTGTCGCCAAACTACCTGAAATAAGCATACATGATGACAGAGAGTCACGACATGGGTGTGAATTATTAGTCCATTATGACACAGTCATTTCATACCTTTATTGAGCCCCCCCCCCCCCCCCCCGGAGGATCCCCACACCCACACTCCGCGCAACCTTCCCTAACTCAAATGTCTACATCAAAAACCATGCATTTAAAAACTGGTAAATTAAACAAACTTATATTGAATGACCTCCCTTCCCTTCTGTCCTACTCAGGTAATGTGAGGATGTAGCACTCATTTATCAAAATGCTGCTTGGGCAACTCAGCAATTGCAATACCTCGTAAAGCAAATTCCAGATTTTTCAGGTCATGTAATGTTATCGCGCTGACAAGCCAGTTTTGTTTCCGTGACCGCCGTAATCAGACGTTGAATTGGGTCAGTGTCACTGAATATCAAACTTGACCTAAGTTTAGACGAGTAATTATACATTATCTGATTATGATGTGTACATGGTGTATGTTTCTATGATACATCGATGCTGTGCGGTTGACCCAAGGTTCACCTGAACCCTTCTAGACGCCCTGGATCCGCGCCGGAACCCCAAGGTTCACCTGAACCCTTCTAGACGCCCTGAATCTGTCCCTGAATCCCCCAGGTTCACCTGAACCCTTCTAGACGCCTTGGATCCGCCCCTGAACCCCAAGGTTCACCTGAACCCTTCTAGACGCCCTGGATCCGCCCCTGAACCCCCCAGGTTCACCTGAACCCTTCCAGACGCCCTGGATCCTGAGCCCGAAGGTTCACGTGAACCTCCAGCGTTGTAGGTTCAATGTCTCGTGTCTGCTGGGAGTCAATGTCAATGATCCAACAATAAAACCACATTGGTTTACGTGTGTTGTTGCTTCGTCAGTACATACTAGTACAGCAGAATGATAGACAGCGTACGCTGGTTCGTCATAATAGCCGTATATAAATTGGTAAACATAGTAGATGTCTAGACGCACTCAGATTAGACTCATATCAAATATATACAAGCAGCAAGTTATGTATAGCCTCAAGTAAAGATCGTAAATCGTATTTCTTCTACGGCCACAAGAACATGCTATTTTAGTTCATTGAAATTGTCGAACCTGAAAGTACAATAAATATCAAGTATTTTTTTTTTAAATCGACCGCTTCATGCACAAACGACATCAGTCCCTTATTAAATGGACCAGAAGTATTCTTCACCTTTGCCAAACTCTGGTATTTTATATACGATGCCGGCATAATAATATCAAGATATCCTCCAATCAAACTATGGATTTTAATCTGGATCAGCCACTCCACTCACAATCATTTAGATCAATCAATCAATCAATCAATCAATCAATCAATCAATCAATCAATCAATCAATCAATCAATCAATCAATCAATCAATCAATCAATCAATCAATCAATCAATCAATCAATCAATCAATCAATCAATCAATCAATCAATCAATCAATCAATCAATCAATCAATCAATCAATCAATCAATCAATCAATCAATCAATCAATCAATCAATCAATCAATCAATCAATCAATCATTAAACGATCAATCAATCAATCAATCAATCAATCTATAATACTTCCATAGCGCCTATTTCCTCGGCGGACCGAGCTCAGAGGCGCACACATCCTTGGCATGATCATGTATCATAATCGAGGCCAAAACAGGTTCATCAACAGGGAGCCGGGCTGCTGAGGAGCTAGGGTGTGAAAGCCATGTCAAATAGGTGAGATTTAAGTAATTTTCGAAATGTTAAAATTGTTTCGGCATTATGTATTGTCACAGACAGGGCATTCCATAAGGCTGGGCCAGATTCAGAGAAAGCTCTTGACCCAGTCTTAGTTTTTATACGAGGAACAACAAATCTATTTGAATTAGATTAGACGTACAAAGTCAAAAGGCAGTAACTGTTTAGTTTTCAAGTAACCAGCTACTGCCTTTGGCTTTGAATCATAGTTGGATCATGTGATGCTGAATCATAGCTCGATCATGTGATGCTGCATCAGATTTTGAGACAAGGAAATACGAGACGTCGCTCCAATGTTGGTTTAATAATGGGCCGGCGTTGTAGACCATAGTAGGCGGACCAGCATTAGACCACCATTGAGTCAAGGGCTGGTGCTTGCTGTCACAATTTGGGATCATGCTGACTTGGACTCAAGTGGAGCAAAGTAGCCAACAAATACAATATGCGATCACCTGCTCGCCAACGTCACAGCAACCAACAAACACATGCGTTCAATTGTTGGACAAACGTCAAAGTAGCCAACAAACACATGCGTTCAATAATATATTGTTGGACCAATGTTAAAGCAACCAACAAACACATGCGTTTTATTGTTGTACCAATGTCAAAGCAACCAAGAAACACATGCGTTCAATTGTTGTACCAATGTCAAAGCAGCCAACAAACACATGCGTTCAATTGTTGGACCAACGTCAAAGTAACCAACAAACACATGCGTTCAATTGTAGGACTAATGTCAAAGCAGCCAACAAACACATGCGTTATATTGTTTGATTGATTGATTGATTGATTTAAACTCAATCAGCTTTTCAGCTTATTGACGGCAACGTCAAAGTCGACAACAAACACATGCGTTCAATTGTTGGACTAATGTCAAAGCAGCCAACAAACACATGCGCTCACTTGTTGGACCAACATCAAAGTAACCAACAAACACATACGTTCTATTGTTGGGGCAACGTCAACGCCGACAACAAACACATATATGCGTTCTATTCTGCCGTGCAAAGCCGAAAGGCAATATCTGCTTACTTTACAGGTAAGAAGATACTGCATTTTGGCTTTGCAGAGCAGTATTGTTGGGAAAAGGTCGCAGACGGTGGGTCAGCATTTTACCAACATGGGGTCGAGGCATCTGCTGGGCCGTGGCTGCGGTAGGCTTGTTTGTACGGCTGATGTAAAAAACGTCCAATTTCCATAACATCCCTGTTATGTTAGGCCTACCAAATAAATGTTTGTTTCCGCAATACGATCAAGCCTTTTTAGAGCATCGACAGTTGTCTTTATTTATTTCACGCACGAGAAAAAATTTCGTATTTGACAAAAAAATTAAATACATTTTTAATACTGAATTGGTCATTAATAGACAATCACTCAAGACGCTGAACGTCAAATTTGATGAGCTAAAGCCGTCAATGAATATTAACTTGATGAAGGCAACATCAAGTGGTATGAAGTGAGTGACAATCTACCCTACATTAGCAGAGTAGTAACTATTCATAACTAGAAAGAGTAGTTCGGAAGCGAACACGGGAACAGCCCTTCGTTACCGCCAGTCAGCCATTTGAAATTTTATATAGATCATCAAACTTTGTCAAGAGTTCGCCTTATTTATCATGCAAGGATTCCGAGCAAAATTGAATGTCGGCCATTTTAGATTTTATATCGATTTTATATCATATGGGTATCAAAATGTCACAAGGAAATTACCCAGTGGTATGTGACGGCTATGTAAAGTAGTGAAGATTAGTAGTGCAAAATAATAGAAATAAGGAGAAAAGTTAATCAGGTCATTGGCTGACATAGCGGAACATATCTGCCAATTAAAAAAAGATCTGATGGATTTTTTTCCTGAAACGCGCTAGCGGGTATTTCTTGGTTAGTGGCCTTAATAATTAAAGGGTCGATGATATGGGGATCAAGTGAATTATGAGGAAGCAGAAGTTCATAGATTAGTAGCTCGAGTAGCGGCGGAGGCGGACCGTGTGGAATACAGTAAGCAGCCAGCCTGCGCGAGGGTTGCTTAATGATATAGATGATTTGTAAAGATAAAGCTTTATACCACATTGATGGATCATCGGGCATGATACACTCATCTTCCTGATAACAGGGATTGACCTCGAGGCCTCGAGGTCAAGCCTTGCTATCAGGAAGATGGATACATGACACATGTTAAGTTACAATATCAACAAGATAAATATTATTATCAAACGTGTCTGTTGACTGGTTATTAGCACCACACAGAACATTTTTAACCAGTATACATGGAAAAAGTTGTCAAGTAGTGAGTGACAATCTACCCTACATTAACAGATTAGTAACTATATTTTCCATTTGGTGAATTTAACAACACAATATGAGATTAGTCGGCCATTGCGAGCTTAGAGTCGCTATTATCATGATTATGTGTCACATATATAATATAATACTTGCCACCTGAAATGTGCTGTCAAAAAAACCCACATTTTATAGGTTGATACAAAACGAAGATTGCCGTTATTTCTGCTATGAATCGAGGTGTTTTGCTTGAAATAACATATTCATTTAAAAAATTCAGTGTGTATGATTTAAGTTACAAATGGCATACATGCCATAAAAACTTTTACATCACAAATATTCGGGGATTTCCATGGGCTCGCCGCCGCCTGAGGATCATTGTGCCAAGGTTGAAGTCAATTGGATGAAAACTCGAGGAGAAATAGCTCATCAAAATTTGACATTGATCCACATAGGGATCCTGAAAATCCTGAATAAATCCAGAAGAATAACTCGGAATTCTTAAAAAAGACATAGCATACAGCCTGACTATCCGATAAACATTGTGGTTAAATTGCAAGTAGATTGCGTGAAAACGCAAGGAGAAATAGCACTCCGACATAGAAAACAGAAAAACGAGAAAGAACCAAACAAAACTCAATATGTTTGGACAAATTAATCAAATGTACGCGAACAACTTGACCATGAATAACCATACACACAAAAACTAACCAAACTACCTTGTGTAAACTGATTTAAACTGATTTAGCAGCAACAAATATAGGTAGTGCCTACGTACTTTTGGATCCGGTGATCATTCGTGTTGTTAGATTCCAATATGTACACAGATCCATCGAGGTGTACTGTAGGATTGTTGTGTAACAACTAGCTACCAATGTACAATCTCTAACCAGAGGTTGACCCCCAGCCCAGAAAATATGATAAGTTCAACCAGGGGTCGCTCAATGCTGGGCCAGCGTCACCGACGCTGGCCCACCATTGAGGCGACACTGGGTAGTATACACATTGTTAGTTGACCCTGTGCCTTGTTGACACACGACAGCTACCCAGCAAATAAGAGACATTGAATTTGACCCAATGCTGGATCTATGTTGCACCATTGTCTACGGCGCTGGCGCAACATTTAAAACATATCGACATACATAATCTGAAAGGCAACAGACGTTCAAACGACAATAAATTATTGTTGGACCAACGTCGCAAACGTTAAACCTATATTTCACCAATTATGTTTCAAGTTGTCAATTTTTCGGGAAATCTATTCAATTCAGCACAATGGAGACCACTAATACATTGAGCACTCTCTGTGACCCTTCCAGTCGGCGGGATATAAATGCCGACAGACGCTGCTTCACTGCATAATCATAAGTATATATTAACTCTTAAAGCGCTAAATTAAATATTTTAATTTTCTACCTACTTGAAGTTGTGTCTCGCTACAGCGATCCACAACTTCAAGTAGGTGAAAATTGCATATATTTGTTTAATTTGGGAACAATCATTTGCAAAGCTTGATCTTTTACACCTCGTTTCATTCCCAATAAAGGTAATTTGATCGAGTAATAAAACAGATTGAGTCGCGCTCAGCGCTTTAAGGGTTAACACGATTAGCAAAATGGTGAATCTCTTTTTCAAAGCGTAACACTACGTAACACGGCGGGGATTGGTGCAGTGAAGCTGGTTTAGAAGTCCCATGGAGTCACCAGGACCTACTACAAAAACTAGCTATTCGTGCTATTCCAAATAACGAGTGCACGACTTGTATTTTCAAATCCAAGAGTAGTTTGCGGAGATTGATGTCATGAGTTGTGCTGATGCCACCCTACCATGCCTACCGCTGATCCGCAATTTACAACAATCCCCCGTCATAAACATGATAAATTAGGGTAGAGTTTTTTGCGGTCACAAATATTTAAAAAGTCGACTAGTGGTGGCCATTTTAAATTTCAGTAAAATCATCTGCACAATTCCAGCTGGTGGGTAATGTGATTGTAAAATGTGAATTATTTCGAACTTTAATTTTTGAGTTTTTGCGCCCATAAAAAATATGTAGTTCACCCATGGCGGCCATTTTGAATTTCAGTAAAAAATCACCTGCACATCTCCATATGGTGGGGAATGTAATAGTAAAAGTAGAATTTTATGTATGCGAAATTGTTCATGGGTTATCCTTGTGCGAGTCCTTACATTTTGTTCTATATACATTGTCAAGCTATTTTGCTTTGTTTTTCAGTTGCGTAAAAATTGAAAAATTGCTCAAATTCAAAATGGCCGCTAGATCGCCATTTCAAAAATGTTTGCTCCCAAAAGTTTATCAGGTCATTGGCTGACATAGCTCTGCATATTTGCCAAATAAAAGGTGATATGCTGGGAACTTTTTCCTGAAACGCGCTAGCAAGTATTTCTTTGTTAGTGGCCCTAGTAATTAAAGGGTTGATTATATGGGGATCAAAATGTCACCAAAAATCCCCCGGTGGTATCAAATGGCTATGTGGAGTATGAGGAAGAAGAAAAAAAACATCTAAAATGGCCAACTAGCGGCCATTTTGGATTTTATTAGTGCGAAATTTGTCATGGGTTATCCTTGTGTAAGACAATACATTTTGTTTTATATTTACGTAAATATAATATAATAATTTATAATAATAATAATAATAATAATGATAATATAATAATATAATATAATAATAATATAATAATAATAATCATACAATTTATATAGCGCCGATTCTCATAAAGATTCATAGGCGCTTAATATCACAAAATGACTCACATTCCAAAAGGCGACGCAGCGGCGGACCGTGTGGAATACAGTAAGCAGCCCGCCTCGGCGAGGGCTGCTTAATAAATAGGATTATAGTGCGAGTGGCGGGTAACCCTTTAACAACTAGGGCATACAATATGATTATTGTCGTGATTGGCGGTTAACCCTTTAACTACGAAGGGTTTCAATAGGATGGTTAACGTTTTAACTACCCGGGCATTTCATCATACCGTCGTTTTCCGCGAGCTGTGGACCACAGTGTTTATTGCAATTCCCTCAATCATAAATGTTATAGGGAAGTGTTATAAACGTCATTGGCAAGTGGTATAAACGGTCTGTGTAAGTGGCATACACGTCCCAGGTAAGTGGTATAAACGTCCCAGGTAGCGTCCTGGGTACGTGGCAAAAACATCATCGGTAAGTGGTATACATCTGACATGTAAACGTCTCGGTATAAACGTCCTGGGTAGTGGCATTTTCAGGGGTACACATGGGTTAAAAATCGACACGAATGACACGCGACACTGACACTATTAACGGCCGACATTTCGATACAGGGGCTCTTAACCCTCGACTGACACTTTCTGCTTACCAGAGAAGGTAATGACATGCGACATTCAGATAGTTTGTTAAAGAGCGACGTGCGACATTTAGGCTATTGAATAAAATGACATTCCAAACCACTCTGTTGATGAAAATTGACACTCGACATTCATTTTGTGGTAAACATCGACACGCGACTTTGAGTTGTTTTGTATTATTATTTTCTCCTACTGCAGTTGATAAGAACAAAACTTGAATTCAAGTTAAGACGGTAGTTGATTACGCTTTTTTGTCAGAAGGCCCCGTTAGATAGAAGGCCCATTAAGCTAGCTTTCCATGTACGCGTATTGCGTTATCCGTATTGCGTTTCAATCAAGTTTATAGTAAAACAGTGAAAGTCTTTCCATGTGTGCGTATTCCGTATTGCGTATACCGTACTGCGTAAACCATCCGTATACAAATCGCTCCTAGGAGCGATTTGTATACGGTATACGGAGGATAAAAAATTCCATTTCGTGACGTCATCAGAGGGTTGCTAGCTTCCGGGGACCCAGATTTGGGCGTCGTGTCGATTGTTTAGGAAGCTAATAAAATAAAATAAAATAAAAATTAATGAAAAATAAAAATATAAAAATACGCATCACGGAGTACGGACTGAAAGTAAACGCACACATGGAAAAGGGCAATACGCATTACGGAATACGGTATACGGATTACTCAATACGCGTACATGGAAAGCTAGCTTTAGTCATTAGGCCCGTTGGTCAGAAGGCCCGTTAGTCAGAAAATAAGTAAGGATGTTAGGCAGAAGGCCCGTTAGTCAGAAAGTCAGGTAATTACTTCATCGGAATCATCTCCTTTGTGGACAACCCTATGACCAATAAATTATTGTTTGTCATTATTTATTTTCTTGTGGCAGCAACAACATCTAGTACCTTCATGAGTTGCGTTAATAATAGGCTGCTCATGATTTTTTTGAACGTAATGTTGCTGACGTAATTTCCAGCTTCAAATGAATGAAAAATACCTATAATAATTGGATCAAGTGGTTTTTGAAAAGCTTCCTGTAAATAAGCAGTGGCGGATCCACGCCTAAAATACTTTAAGAAGTCCTCTAAATTGGCTAAAATTTACCAAAAAAAGCCCCCAAAACCCCGGGCGCCCCCTTTTCTACAGATTCTGGATCCGCCACTGAATTAACAGTCAATTTTCTCCATATAGTCCTGAACAATATAGTATAATAATAATAATAATTGCATATCGTAGGCAGCATTGTACACTCCATGTCTTTGAACAGTTTGGAACAATGTAAATATGAACAAGCAATATGATCAACATACTGCTTCAAACGCGAGTACCTGAATTTTGAAACTTGCTGAGAAGAAATGGTCGAAATAACAAGATACTGCTAATAGATAATGCAATTCAAATTTTGCGCTGGTCTTAATTAGCACGGTAATAATGTATACTGCAATCACATTATATAATAGTTCTCCCATGCTCAAGTGATCTTCATTTTCTCAAATAGGAACCAAGCCTTTCCACACAAAAGAGTCGACAAATAATGCTAGTTATCAGAATATTTGGACAAACAATTTATTATTTTCATTTATGAACGCTTGACATAAATTAAACAGATGGCTACAAACTCAACACCAGTTGATAAATATTTTTCTCATGACACACCTTTCACATCTAATTCAGTAAAGTTTATATGTGCAAAAAAAGTATAGTGCTGAAAAAGTAAAGCGAACTCATTGATGAAAATAACCTAACCAAGCAACGAACCAGTCATCAATAATGCTAGTTTTTAATATAAATTTACGAACTACGAACCGCCAGTGATATTTTTAAAGATTATATCAAGCTCATATCGACTTATTACCAGCTAATAGGCGAAAGTATATATATACTAATGTCCTACGGACGCAACATTTGTTCTACAGGTTTTACTCTCAGTTGTGCAATTTTTTGGGGTACTTTTTCACATTATAATTTTTATGGTTATTTTTCTCCTTCAAACTATTTAATAAACTACCGGTACCATTTTTTTTGAAAAGCACGTGAACTCTATCAGCATTTTTTAGGTATCCTTGAATAATTATTTTATGCACAACTGTGAACTTTTTTTATCAATAGCTGGACAACAAACGTTTTAATCAAAATAATATAGCCCCCCCCCATCCACATGTCCATATACCAAATGGAGCGTCCCCTAGCATTGTTCACTGCCCAATGAACAAATTCTGACTTACGGGCCTTCTGACAAAAAAGCCTAACTGATTTTTAGACCAACAGGCCTTCTGACTAATAGGCCTTTTGACTAACGGGCCTTCTGACGAACGGGCCTTCTGACTAAAGGGTCTTCTGACTAAAGGGCCATCTGACTAAAAGGGTGTCACTTAGGTAACCATTGCCTTGCAGCTGTCAAGGGAGCTGCCCCGGATCAAACTGTATCCATGGTTACAGTTCGGCTGTATATAGAGGATCCAGTAGATACCCTTCATTATATAAAATAAAAATAGATTTACCCACATCTATTTTATTAAAAACATTCGAACCAGCATTTTTTTAAAAAGAGAAACGGTCCATCATGTTGGAAGACAGTGTTTGACTATAATTATCTTGAAGATAGAGATGATGAGTGGCCAGGTGAAATTGGTGTATTAGCAATACTGTGCCTGATATCATGCGGGGGGAAAGTAGTTAAACTACCAAGCAGATATCATGACTAACACGCTTAAACATTTTAATTGAAATTACAATCTGAAGATATATAGTCAGTCTCCTTGATTACTAGTCTGAAAATGATACCAGAGCTGACTACTGTGCCCTGTAAAAAAGTGTTTGAAGCGATGTGTTGGTGGACAGTAGACCTAATAGTAGTAATAACCACCCTGCACTGCTAATAGTGTGCTTGTGTAGCTTCATGTGGCTGTTTTCATTCGACACCCGATCGTTTAACTAACATAATGCTTAAACAATTTCTATCACCTAGCAACACTCTTACAGATTCAGTTATGATATTGTAATTTTAAAATAAAGAATATATTAAATGCATTACATCTTCGATATGTTGTGTTCATAATTTAGGTATTCCGTCCCTTGTAAATTTTGTAGCTCCTAAATATCTGACACATGACACCCATTTCTATCCTAAACATCGACACGTGACACTACTTACAACCTAAAATGTGATATTCGGCATAGCCGAGGTAGCTTAAAAAATTACATTGGACATTCAAAAAACCCTTAAATACTAACTCTCGACATTGCTTTAAATTTAGAAGCCCACGCGTACCCCTATTTTCTATTGAACACATGTTGAATGGCGCACGTACTGATATAATATGCGCCCCTAGCAGGTTCAGGGTTGTGGGGTCAAGGTTCGTGCTCCAAACTTTAGCGTCAGGTCAACCACTGATCACACAGCTTATTGCTAATATATGTTATATAACCACACAATCTACTTAAAATGGTCAATGGCGTTTCTTAGTATCATCATGTGATCAGGTTGGGGTCCATAATGATATCGAAAAGTTCAAATACAAAGCTGGATAAGCCTGTCTTGTTTTGTCCACGTTTGATTTCATTAATCTATTTGAGAAGAGTACCGTAGGTATACTGACATCACTAATTTAAACAATTGCATTATGTCAAACCTAAATGCATGACTAAAAACTATAAAAAATCTTCAACATGTTCAAGAGATAAACGAGCTTGCCGTTGACATTAAAACATGATCACGTATTTATGAAGTAGGCCTACGTTGCTCGCTACCAAGTAATCGGTCTTAATATATATGTGCGAGTGGTATATCTCTTTATTCATCTTAACAACAAGGGCCATTTAACAAATACATATTTTAAATGTTCAGGTTTAAGCCTTGAAAGATTACAACCAAATATTTAACACCTAATAGACGGTGAACAAAATTAAAGCCAGTGCAATGTTGGGCCAACGTGAACGACGCTCATCCAAAATCAGACTAACATTGGATCAATGTCTAGGTTACATACGATGCGCCTATAACTTAAGTGATCGGATGGGCAAAGGTCAGAATAAATATGTTTACCATCCAGAAACAAGCACATCATTAGAAATGGAAGAACAGTTATTTTTAACGGATAATCCTGGGAATGCAGAGGGGGTGGGTAGTCATGGGGATCCAGAGGGGGTGGGTAGTCATGGGGATCAAGAGGGGGTAAAAGGTCATGGGGATCCAGAGGGGGTGGGTATTCATGGGGATACAGAGTGGGTGGGTAGTCATTGGGATACAGAGGGGGTGGGTAGTCAAGGGGATACAGAAAGGTGGGAAGTCATGGGGATCCAGAGGGGGTGGGTTGTCATGGGGATACAGAGGGGTGGGAAGTCATGGGGATCCAGAGGGGTGGGTGGTCATGGGGATACAAAGGGGTGGGTAGTCATGGGGATCCAGAAGTGGTGGGTAGTCATGGGGATCAAGGGGAGTGGAAGGTCATGGGGATCCAGAGGAGAGGATCGTCATGGGGATCTAGAGGGGGTAGGTATTTATGGGGATCCAGAGGGGGTGGGTAGTCATGAAGATCTAGAGGGGGTGGGTAGTCATGGAGATCCAGAAGGGGTGGATAGTCATGGAGACCCATAGGGGCTGGGTAGTCATGGGGATGCAGAGGGGGTGTGGAGTCATGGAGATCTAGAGGGGGTGGCTAGTCATGGAGATCCAGAGGGGGTGGGTAGTCATGGGGATTCAGAGGGGGTGGGGGGTCATGTGAATCCAGAGGGGGTGGGGAGTCATGGGGATCCAGAGGGGGTAGGGAATCATGGGGGTCCAGAGGGGGTGGGGAGTCATGGGGATCCAGAATGGGTAGGAAGTCATTGGGATCCGGAGGGGGTGGATAGTCATGGAGACCCAGAGGGGGTGGCTAGTCATGGGGATCAAGAGGGGGTCGGTAGTCATGGGGATCAAGCAAGAGGGGGTAGGTAGTCATGGAGATACAGAAGGAGTGGGAAGTCATGGGGATCCAGAGGGGGTGGGTATTCATGGGGATCCAGAGGGGGTGGGTAGTCATGGGGAACCAGAGGGGGTGGGTAGTCATGGGGAACCAGAAGGAGTGGGAGCCAGGCCTGAGAGGGGTCCATAAGGGATGGGGAGTCCGGGGGAATCTCAAACAGATGGTGAGTTATGAGGGATCCAGAGGGGGTGGGGAGTCAAGGGGATCCAGAGGGGGTGGGGAGTGAAGGAGATCCAGAGGGGGTGGGGAGTCAAGGGGATCCAGAGGGGGTGGGGAGTCAAGGGGATCCAGAGGGGGTGGGGAGTCAAGGGGATCCAGAGGGGGTGGGGAGTCAAGGGGATCCAGAGGGGGTGGGGAGTCAAGGGGATCCAGAGGGGGTGGGGAGTCAAGGGGATCCAGAGGGGGTGGGGAGTCAAGGGGATCCAGAGAGGGTGGGGAGTCAAGGGGATTCAGAGGAGGTGGGGAGTCAAGGGGATCCAGAGAGGGTGGGGAGTCAAGGGGATCCAGATGGGGTGGGGAGTCAAGGGGATCCAGAGAGGGTGGGGAGTCAAGGGGATCCAGAGAGGGTGGGAAGTCAAGGGGATCCAGAGAGGGTGGGGAGTCAAGGGGATCCAGATGGGGTGGGGAGTCAAGGGGATCCAGAGGGGGTGGGGAGTCAAGGGGATCCAGAGGGGGTGGGGAGTTTGGTGTCAGAAGGTAGGAACTGTTTTTGGTGGACAAGTGGCACCAAGAGGTGAGATATTTATTCTGGTTGATTAGAAGTCAAGCAACGGAAAACTAAAACTACTTTAAACTGCGGAAAACTACTATGCATATTTTAAACTGCGGGAAACTACTATGCATATTTTAAACTAGATGTTATCTATGAGCATGTTCAGTGGACAGAGAGATTCAAAATATTATTGATTTGTGTAGTATTGTCAGAGGGGTTTATAGGAAATTAAAATTAAAATATCTTCGAACGTTATCCTTAGAATGATCAAGAAAACCCATTAAAAAAATTAGCAAAAATTAGCCGATGGCAAACTATTAAAAAAGCGTAGCTGTTTATTTCATGAATACTGTACGGTAATGTGAATGTGAGCCTAAGGGTAGAGGTGCAGGTTTATAGTCTGGTATTGATATATCTGAAGACGTATGATACGACTTCACATTTCACACCATGGTCACTGGACCTGTTCATTCATGTGTGATGTCAACTCCCCTGGGAGCACACAGCCCTGTCACCATGTTCGCCATTAGGAACTTACCGTAGGCCTACACTTGGGTCAAGTAAAGCACGACAGGGCAAAATTCTTACGCACAACATCGAAACAACGATGTTACAACGTTGAAAGGGAAAAACATAATTATTTCTCTGAAAACCTACACCAAGCAGGGATTGAGGCCGCAAGACAGACAGCCGCTATTTATCATCCATTGCTGTTTTAACCAATTTCTTGAGTGGATTAGATAACATTAAAGTAGGTTGGTTAGAACACCAAACTGTTCAGAGGTGGGCTAGTCCCTTTAAACATGTTGAAATCGGGAAGAGTAGGACACAGTCCCCATTTCATTCTTCTGTCGCGATATTTACAATGTGCATCAACATGATCAAGCGACGTAAAACCATATTTAGGCCTATCGTACTCAACATTTAGGTATAGGTCCTACCTTCATGACAGTGGCGGATCCAGAATGTGCAAGAGGAGGGGGCGTAAACCACATTTTGGCTGAAAAAGAGGGTGTCAGCTTCACTTTATTCTAAAAAATGCATGAAAATGCAATATTTTCACCAAAAAGGGGGCGGGGGCGTACGCCGGGTACGCCCTATGATGGATCCGCCACTGCATGACCAAAGCTCAAAGATGTTGGGTCCTTCGGGAATCTGTAAATCTGTAATTATGGGTCTAATCAGCATAGTATGGTGAATCGAGACGATTTGGCTTCCAGACATTATGATTGCAGATCCAGCCCTTGTCGTGATTTTATTATAATGTGACAATTACAAACTCTACACCTTAAAAATAATATAATATAATATGCACGGGAATGTTTTGGCGCGGAAATCAGACAGATATCTACTGATGCGTGCGATAATAATAGAAGAGAGGCCAAGAGAAGAAAACGTACAGCACTCAACAAAAGCTCAATATCACATAAATTACCGGTATCATGATAATATGTCACAGTTGAGCAGGGGGGTGTCACATCTCTCTGGGTAGAGCTTTTGTAAACGCTACGGTGTTAAATGTATCCTTAATGCACAGTTTTTGCTTGATATGAACTGATCCCTTTAATTTTTAACTGCACATAGTTATTTAGAATTAAAATATATTTCCACTCAACTCATCATCCTCAAAGGTCTATGGGATGGCAACCCAGATGGCACGCTGTGTATTCCACTATTCCCACTGGGGCGAAACTGGATCAGCTAACGCCGGCGTTAGCCTATCCAAGATGGATGCACCGAGAGTGGGTAGGTCAGTTTTCTGCTCTTTTGAGGTACTTTATCACAATTTTCGGGCTAGCCATTCACCCACCGTATTTATATGAATGTAAGGGATTTTAGGGAGTAACGGGGTCTGTTAAAAACGTAAGACTTTGGTAAATTTGACATCCGAAAAAACGCGGAAAGATTGACTAACGCATTTTATAAATAATACAAAGATTGACTAGCGGGATTGGTGAGATTGACTAACGTACCCCAGGATTAGCTAACGTTTATAATATATCTCATTCCTGAATACATATAATAGGCATATGCATGGTGATTTTTCTAAAAATTAACTGGGTATTGTTCAGAATTAACTAGGTATTAACATCAAACAGTAGACTATATATAGACAGTAGACTATCTTGGTCCGTAATATTGACTTAAGTAGGCCTATCATTTATCCTGTATGTTATTGATGGATACATAATTGACTTATCTGCATGGTATATTGTGTCATAGGCCTACCATTCCAAATATTGTCCCCCAACCTCACAGAGCATGACAAGCAATGACCGAAGAATTAATACAGACAATCAATGTACATAGGCATACAGGTAGAGATCTGTAGAGAACGGTAACATCTAGGCTTCATATGACATCACGATATAGTGCCAATGTAACGTTAGCAATGTTAAATCTGTTGGAGGACTGCTTTGATGCTATCTTCTCCAAATGTGTATCACGTTTCATCCATTCAGTGATGGACGGAGACATATGCCCTAGTGGACCAAGTTTTGTGCGCATGCGACACTCAAATCGGATTTGATTTAGAAAAAAGGCCCAAAGGTGTCTATTTACGGTTCTGAAACTAACATGTTGTTAAAAATTAATTTTACTGCACCATGGCATTGTAAGATCTCTGTTTTTATATATCGATTTCCGTGTAGAAAGGGTTCTTAAATAAATGTGCATGTCAGAATCACAATAAGAACTTTCGTTCCAACTGTTCATAGGTGTGCAAAAAATGACATTTAAGGAGGTATTTCGTCACGTTAGCACGAAAGTAAAACTCATATCTTACAATGATATCGTGAGAGTGTCAAGTAATCTAAATTCGTTCAGGTCTCATAAGTGCTTTGAGATATGAACACGATTATTCTTTTCTGACTACCTACAATCATGGCAAGGTGCCAGAAAATATGGGTAATGGGAAAATGAAAGTTCCATGTTAGTTTAAACTACCTGCTCTGATTTTTTTAGGCAGGTATTATTATAGGCTGTAACGTTAGCATGGCACATTACTGTAAACATAATATTAGGTGTGCAATTAATTATTAAAACACTAAGATGCTGTGCATAATAATATGCATGGTCTATTCACACAATTCACTGAGCATAGACTGCATTTGTATATGATGATGTACATGTTTCCCGGATTTGAATTATATCACACACGTTGAATAGAGGTGGCAAGTAGTAGGCATAATAACAACAATAGTGAGGTATAAAATGTGTTATTAAATACTAGGCCTACACTAGCTACTTAAAGCGTCAGCGTTATCTAATCTTTTGATGCGTTATCTAATCCCACAAAGCGTTAGTCAATCTTTGAACAAAATACGATTCCCGTTAGTCAATCCCAGACATCGCGTTAGTCAATCTTTCCGCGTTTTTTCGGATGTCAAATTTACCAAACTCTTACGTTTTTAACAGACCCCGATACTCTCTAAAAATCCCTTACATTCATATAAATTCGGTGGGTGAATGGCTAGCCCGAAAATTGTGATAAAGTACCTCAAAAGAGCAGAAAACTGACTTACCCACTTTCGGTGCATCCATCTTGGATAGGCTAACGCCGGCGTTAGCTAATCCAGTTTCGCCCCAGTGATTCCGCATTAGCTGAGTTAAGCATGTTAAGGCATCTTCGATTTATATATACTTTAGTTAAATATACGAATAATATATTTGATACAACACTTGTTAAAATGATACTCATATCTACACTTATAGTTAGTTAATTCTCCACTTAGCCCCTCTTTACTCACTTTTAATATAGGCTGCTACCGTGATATCTTCCTCTGTCTCTGTGTCGGCATCACAACACTCAACAGTCACATGATGGTCTGGCGCTCAGCCAAACGTACCCTTCCTAGACCCACGTTTTCCAATGTGTGTATACAGTACGTGAGTGTACGGTATATATGTCAGTTGTATGAGTTGTGCTATTATCTCACGACACATGGACATCTCGCCCATATCCCTCCATTCCGTCATGTGGTGTTTGTACCTCGGGTTGGCGTGCACACAGTCACTGACCAACCCGCCAAACCAAGGGGGTGGATATCAGATCACTCATTAACACTTTAATTACTACGGCTGTCAGCACTACTTTTGTCACTCGTCTGCATGACCGCTCACACTCAACGTAAGCTGTTAGTCAACACAATAACAGCAGAGCTCATTTAACATCATCTCAGAGCTAAATTTCAAAACTTTCAAAATAGTTTGAGTTTGAAAATCCTACTTTTCAAAAAATTACCCTGGACCCTATTTCTCATAAAGAAGCAATATTCACGAATTATTTTAGTACACCCCACTTAATGATAATTTAAAAGTAGTCCCTGAGGCATATCATTCACTCTCACTCAGAGTTAATGAAATTACTATAAGATTGAGTGAGAGAGAAAGAGGGTGAGTGTGTGAGTGAGAGAGAGTAAGTGAGTGAATGATTGAGAAAGGTTGAGAGTGGGTGTGAGAGGGTGGGTTATAGTAAGGAGGTCATATCCATAAAACTTCTTACAGTCAGTGCATAAGTGAGAACGAGAGAGTGAGCGTGTGAGAGGGAATGAATGAGAGAGCGAGCTAGTATATGAGAGGGTGAAAGTAAGTAGGGGTGAACGAGAGAGAGAATTAAGTGGAGTTTGTGATTGACACTCACAGAGTCAGAGAGTGAGAGAGAGTGACAGAAAGAGTGAGTGAGTGAGTGAGTGAGTGAGTGAGTGAGTGAGTGAGTGAGTGAGTGAGTGAGTGAGTGAGTGAGTGAGTGAGTGAGTGAGTGAGTGAGTGAGTGAGTGAGTGAGTGAGTGAGTGAGTGAGTGAGTGAGTGAGTGAGTGAGTGAGTGAGTGAGTGAGTGAGTGAGTGAGTGAGTGAGTGAGTGAGTGAGTGAGTGAGTGAGTGAGTGAGTGAGTGAGTGAGTGAGTGAGTGAGTGAGTGAGTGAGTGAGTGAGTGAGTGAGTGAGTGAGTGAGTGAGTGAGTGGGTGAGTGGGTGGGTGAGTGAGTGAGTGATAACGAGTTAGAGATAACGAGAGTGAGAGAGCGAGATTAAGTAGGAGAGAGTGAGAAATTAATTATAAATGTATACACTGTATATCTCTCAATGAGTGAGTAGGCCTATGTGAGTGAGAAATAATGAGAGAGAGCGACAGATTAATCTCTATTTAGCCCTCCTATAGTCATAGTAGTAGGCTTACTTAGCTATTTCTTCTGATTTTTATTCGCTTTGAGATATGAATTGAAGTGTTAATATTCAACCTAAAGTAGGCCTAGTAGGCGAGTATAATAATATCTCGAATTAACCGTGAAATAACCGCTTTGTCATGAGCCCTTTCAGCGCCGCGGGGATCAGAATCTAGCTGACGTCTGTAGACGTCAGATTCGGTCTAAAGTCGATCCCCGCGCTAAAAGAATAAACATATTTCTAATGGCCGTAGACCCATAACATAGGTATTCAAATAAAGTGAAAAGAGCTAGCTAAGACATTTATAATGATTTGAAAGTTGAAATTTCAGCGTTTCATGGGTTAAAGACTTCAGTCACTAGGGCAGTATATTCATTGTTACTTTGTCAATATGTTTTATTGGCCGTCTAAATGTCAGATTAACATACTTGGCATGTTTTGAAGTTAAAGTTGCAGGTTTGTTGTCTGATATCAATCTTAGGATATCAATCTTATCATCCACGGACAGAATACAGCCCTGCTATCATTTGGCGCATTCAACTTATCGTGCACATTGTCATCTCTGGCCGATCAGGTACTCATTTTCCCAGTCAAGTGAAGCATTTGACGGTAAAGTGTCTTGTCCAAAGACACAACATCGATACACTGTCCCAAGATTGTGAGGGGAGAAACATGATATTTCTCAGAAAATCCTGCACCAAGGAGTGCTCGAAACCACACGTCAGGCAGCGACCTCGGCAAATATGAAAGCGCCACGCTCCAACTATTACGCCATGTCCCGGTTTTTATTTGTCAAATTATTTTTGCCGATTGTGTGCATAATTTGAAAAGTCAGGGTCACGTTATGTTTGCAACGAAGAGCTTTATCTCTAAGTCAAAACCCGGGTTCAGAATGGTTCTCTGGCATGGAAAGTGATCTGAGGAATCAAATTGATTTAGATTAAAATTACCAAGCATCCATAATTATTTTATGACAAGGTCACCATTAGAGACAAGGAATTGACCAACCTCATAAATAAAAGTATTATAGTTTTGAACATCCACCTTATATAGCAATTCTGTTGTACTGAGATAAAAGAAGTTATTGCCCCTTGGGTTTGCAGTGCAGAAATGACTTCAAAGACAATAATTAGTTGTTGATCAATTCACCACGTGATACTCTTTGTGTTGTAATGTAGATGATATGATAATGTGCAATATATTAATGATCAGTCAGACATAATCAGATGCCGAAATATATTAGCATATTTATTATGTTTATGTGATGATTATTGCTCGACTAAGACCAGTGTATCACGCAATTTAGACCTGATAAATGCAAAGTACATGTATGTAGCATGCATTCTAGGTGGCAAAGCGGGCTAGATGTGATGTAATGTTCTTTAATCAATGTTACCATTGCAGCCGGCAGTGATGAATGACTTCATTACCTCCGCCAGGAAGGTTATGTTTTGGTCTTGTTGGTTGGTTACACTGTCTCTCCCCTGCCTACTCCAAAAGAGGTGTGTTTCGGGCAATCGATTACATTTTGAGTATCCGAATCAAAATGTGACCGGTCGTCATATGCGCTTCCGGTCGTCATATGCGTTTGTTGACGGCCCCTTAGAAAGCAGGACGCCATGTTAGAAAGAGTATCACGCATGGCACCATGTTAGAAGGAGTATCTGCATCACCACATACCCAACATCTCCGACTCAGTTGAACTATCAAACAAATTTGCCAAATTTTTCAGTGAAAAAGTGCGTAAGCTTCGAGCAGGCCTAGATGAAACTGATTGTGGGACCCTGGATACAAGGGATGTTTCGTGCAATCTTTGCGAGTTTCATTCCATTTCATCTGATATGTTGCTGAAGTTGATAAAACAATCAGCCGCTAAATCCATTATCCTGTATCTTATACCCTATTCCAACATCATTACTGAAAAATTCTGACATGTTAGATGTGTTGCTTCCTCTTTTGATAAAATCAGTTCATGACTCCCTCTCTTATGGAGATGTACCAGTGAGTCTCAAGCAGGTCGCGGTACTTCCTCGATCTATTGAAAAAAACAATGTTTGGATTCCGAGCAGATGAAAAATTACAAACTCGTTTCGAATCTGCCATATGTTTCGAAACTACTTGAAAAGGTGGTTGCCAATCAAATCATGACTTATATGTATTCAAACGATCCTCATGAACCACTGCAGAGTGCCTACAGGCATGGACACAGCACAGAGACAGCTATGCTAAAAATGACATTAATGTTGCATTAGATCAGGGAGATGGAGTACTTCTGGTTTTGTTAGACCTGAGTTCTGCATTCGATACGATTGACCATAAGATTATGCTCTCAATATTGAAATCGTATTGTGGTATTACTGGTAATGCCTTGAAGTGGTTCAAATCATACATGGAAAATAGGACCCAAACTGTACTGGTAAAGGGCTCAAAATCAGAGCCAGTAAATCTGACCACCGGTGTGTGCCTCAAGGATCTGTCCTGGGGCCACTATTGTTCTCCATATACATGCTTCCACTTTATCAAATTATGAGAAAACATGGTATATTATCTCATGGATATGTTGATGATACACAGTTATACATACATTTCAGATCTGGTGATGCAGCAAGTCTAGCTGATGCCACCCCCAGACTGGAAATGTGTATTCAGAAAATCAGAATGTGGATGACAGCTAACAAGCTAAAGCTTAATGATATCTTCGCTGGAAATTGCCATAAAAGTGGGAAATACAAACATTCATCCCACAATGTCGGTGAAAAATCTGAGGGTCACACTCAATACAAACATGACCATGCACCCACATGTCAATCAGATTGTGCGAACAGCGTATTTTCACTTGTGGTCAATAAGTAGGATTAGACGAGCTTCAGCTTGTCCAAAATAGTGCTGCGAGAATGATAACGAAAACTCGCCGGAGGGATCATGTGACACCGATATTAAAACAACTTCATTGGTTGCCAATACATCTGCGCATTGTACATAAGGTTTTATGTTTAGTATACAAAGCTATGACTTTTGCCACAGCTCCCATTTATATCAAGCTGGCTAGAGTTGTACAGGCCTGCTCGTGATTTGAGATCCAGCAGTAAAGGTCTGCAACTCACTGTCCCAAGGTCATACCGATGCGCTGGAGATCGTTCTCCATTGCCGGACCTATCCGGTGGAACAAGCTGTCACCCGGTGTTCAAAGAAGCAAGACATTCCTCACTTTCAAAAAGGCCATAAAGACAATGTTATTTAAACACCACTACAGACAGTAGGCCCCAAATTGTTTTGAATTAAATATATGACATGTAAATTGTATATTAATAATCAATGTGATTTATGTGTCTATTTTAAAAATCGTCAGGCAAATTTAGTATGTTCTAATAAGTCAGAAAAAGCACAAGCGACAGCTGAAAACTGTCATTGTTTAGTAGCAGGACGAGGATATAATTTGAAGGAGCTGTAAATTAATTGTACAAAAAATTGCGGGTTAGCACTCCCCTTCCAGATTATACTTGAGCTGATTGTGTGGTCCTAGAATCTACCCCGGGTACATCCTGAACTATACTCACGGTGTAGATTACAGCGGCCCCCAGAATCTACCCTCCCTCCAAGAACATACACCCTTTTCAACAACTATATTTGACGCTCCCAGAATCTATCTCTCCCTCCTAGAAAAGACATCTATATGCCACCCTGACAGAATCTACCCCCCTCCCACGATATACCCCCTTTTAAACATAGGCTAGTATACATGCGACCCTCCCAGAATCTACCCCTCCCTTCCAGAATCTACCCTGTTATAAACATCGATGTGACCCTCCCACAAACTACCCCTCCCTCCCCGATATATACCTCGTTTTAAACACCTATATGCGACCCATCCAGAATCCATCCCTACCTTCCATAATCTGCCCCCCCCCCCCGTTTCCACTATTACGCCTATATGCGACCATCCAACAAACTACCCCTCCCTCCCATAGTATACCTTATTTAAACATCTATATGCGACGCTCCCATAATCTATCCCTCCCTCCCAGAATATAACCCCTTTTTTACAACAATACGCGACACTCCCAGAATCTACCCTCTCTGCCAGAATGCCCCCTTTTGTACAACTATATGCAGCCCACCTAGAATCTAGCCATCCCTCCCAGAGTATACCTTATTTTCCACTATTATATGCGACGGTTCCAGAATCTACCACTTCCTCTCATCATCTACCCCTATTCCTACTACTAGCCCTATATGTGACGCTCCCAGAATCTACCACTTCCTCTTATGATCTACCCCTATTCCTACTACTAGCCCTATATGTGACGCTCCCAGAATCTACCACTTCCTCTTATGATCTACCCCTATTCCTACTACTAGCCCTATATGTGACGCTCCCAGAATCTACCACTTCCTCTCATGATCTACCCCTATTCCTACTACTAGCCCTATATGTGACGCTCCCAGAATCTACCACTTCCTCTCATGATCTACCCCTATTCCTACTACTGGACTTATATGTGACGCTCCCAGAATCTACCACTTCCTCTCATGATCTACGCCTATTCCTACTACTAGCCCTATATGTGACGCTCCCAGAATCTACCACTTACTCTCATGATCTACCCCTATTCCTACTACTAGCCCTATATGTGACGCTCCCAGAATCTACCACTTCCTCTCATGATCTACCCCTATTCCTACTACTTGCCCTATATGTGACGCTCCCAGAATCTACCACTTCCTCTCATGATCTACCCCTATTCCTACTACTAGCCCTATATGTGACGCTCCCAGAATCTACCACTTCCTCTCATGATCTACCCCTATTCCTACTACTAGCCCTATGTGACGCTCCCAGAATCTATCACTTCCTCTCATGATCTACCCCTATTCCTACTACTAGCCCTATATGTGACGCTCCCAGAATCTACCACTTCCTCTCATAATCTACCCCTATTCCTACTACTAGCCCTATGTGACGCTCCCAGAATCTACCACTTCCTCTCATGATCTACCCCTATTCCTACTACTAGCCCTATATGTGATGCTCCCAGAATCTACCACTTCCTCTTATGATCTACGCCTATTCCTACTACTAGCCCTATATGTGACGCTCCCAGAATCTACCACTTCCTCTCATGATCTACCCCTATTCCTACTACTAGCCCTATATGTGACGCTCCCAGAATCTACCACTTCCTCTCATGATCTACCCCTATTCCTACTACTAGCCCTATATGTGACGCTCCCAGAATCTAACACTTCCTCTCATGATCTACCCCTATTCCTACTACTAGCCCTATATGTGACGCACCCAGAATCTACCACTTCCTCTCATGATCTACCCCTACTCCTACTACTAGCCCTATGTGACGCTCCCAGAATCTACCACTTCCTCTCATGATCTACCCCTATTCCTACTACTAGCCCTATGTGACGCTCCCAGAATCTACCACTTCCTCTCATGATCCACCCCTATTCCTACTACTAGCCCTATATGTGACGCTCCCAGAATCTACCACTTCCTCTCATGATCTACCCCTATTCCTACTACTAGCCCTATATGTAACGCTCCCAGAATCTACCACTTCCTCTCATGATCTACCCCTATTCCTACTACTAGCCCTATATGTGACGCTCCCAGAATCTACCACTTCCTCTCATGATCTACCCCTATTCCTACAACTAGCCCTATATGTGACGCTCCCAGAATCTACCACTTCCTCTCATGATCTACCCCTATTCCTACTACTAGCCCTATATGTAACGCTCCCAGAATCTACCACTTCCTCTCATGATCTACCCCTATTCCTACTACTTGCCCTATATGTGACGCTCCCAGAATCTACCACTTCCTCTCATGATCTACCCCTATTCCTACTACTAGCCCTATGCGTGACGCTCCCAGAATCTACCACTTCCTCTCATGATCTACCCCTATTCCTACTACTAGCCCTATATGTGACGCTCCCAGAATCTACCACTTCCTCTCATGATCTACCCCTATTCCTACTACTTGCCCTATATGTGACGCTCCTAGAATCTACCACTTCCTCTCATGATCTACCCCTATTCCTACTACTAGCCCTATATGTGACGCACCCAGAATCTACCACTTCCTCTCATGATCTACCCCTACTCCTACTACTAGCCCTATATGTGACGCTCCCAGAATCTACCACTTCCTCTCATGATCTACCCCTATTCCTACCACTAGCCCTATGTGACGCTCCCATAATCTACCATTTCCTCTCATGATCCACGCCTATTCCTACTACTAGCCCTATATGTGACGCTCCCAGAATCTACCACTTCCTCTCATTATCTACCCCTATTCCTACTACTGGCCTTATATGTGACGCACCCAGAATCTACCACTTCCTCTCATGATCTACCCCTATTCCTACTACTAGCCCTATATGTGACGCTCCCAGAATCTACCACTTCCTCTCATGATCTACCCCTATTCCTACTACTAGCCCTATATGTGACGCTCCCAGAATCTACCACTTACTCTCATGATCTACCCCTATTCCTACTACTAGCCCTATATGTAACGCTCCCAGAATCTACCACTTCCTCTCATGATCTACCCCTATTCCTACTACTAGCCCTATATGTGACGCTCCCATAATCTACCACTTCCTCTCATTATCTACCCCTATTCCTACTACTGGCCTTATATGTGACGCACCCAGAATCTACCACTTCCTCTCATGATCTACCCCTATTCCTACTACTAGCCCTATATGTGACGCTCCCAGAATCTACCACTTCCTCTCATGATCTACCCCTATTCCTACTACTAGCCCTATATGTGACGCTCCCAGAATCTACCACTTACTCTCATGATCTACCCCTATTCCTACTACTAGCCCTATATGTGACGCTCCCAGAATCTACCACTTCCTCTCATGATCTACCCCTATTCCTACTACTAGCCCTATATGTGACGCTCCCAGAATCTACCACTTCCTCTCATGATCTACCCCTATTCCTACTACTAGCCCTATATGTGACGCTCCCAGAATCTACCACTTCCTCTCATGATCTACCCCTATTCCTACTACTGGCCTTATATGTGACGCACCCAGAATCTACCACTTCCTCTCATGATCTACCCCTATTTCTACTACTAGCCCTATATGTGACGCTCCCAGAATCTACCACTTCCTCTCATGATCTACCCCTATTCCTACTACTAGCCCTATATGTGACGCTCCCAGAATCTACCACTTCCTCTCATGATCTACCCCTATTCCTACTACTAGCCCTATATGTGACGCTCCCAGAATCTACCCCTCTTCCTTTTCTACAACCAGGCCTATATCCGACGCTCCAGGAATTAACCCCTCCCTCCCAGAATATATTAGTATTTTTGTTTGCCCTTGGCAAAATGGTGGCGAACTTGGATTTTATCCACAATCAATGCGTTGTTCAGTTTTCTCTACGTTTTTTTGTATGCCCTATCAAGTTAATGAAACGAAGCAATAAAGATCATCATTAACCATTTGAATATACAGTTTTGGCCGAAAACACACCCTTGAATATAGGCCTGAAGTTTTGGCAAAAACAATGTCATTTCCATTCATACCCTTGAATATTCAAATTGGTAAAAAAGTAACCCTCGAATAAACAGATATTAGCTAACATCAGCCCTTGAATATACAGATATTAGCTAACCTCAAGCCTTGAATATACAGATATTAGCTAACCTCAAGCCTTGAATATACAGATATTAGCTAACATCAGCCCTTGAATATACAGATATTAGCTAACATCAGCCCTTGAATATACAGATATTAGCTAACCTCAAGCCTTGAATATACAGATATTAGCTAACCTCAACCCTTGAATATACAGATATTAGCTAAATGACACCCTTGAACATACAGATATTGGCTAACCTCAACCCTTGAACATACAGATATTAGCTAAATGACACCCTTGAACATACAGATATTAGCTAACCTCAACCCTTGAACATACAGATATTAGCTAACCTCAACCCTTGAATATACAGATATTAGCTAAATGACACCCTTGAATATACAGATATTAGCTAACCTCAACCCTTGAACATACAGATATTGGCTAACCTCAAGCCTTGAATATACAGATATTAGCTAACCTCAACCCTTGAATATACAGATATTAGCTAACCTCAAGCCTTGTATATACAGATATTAGCTAACCTCAACCCTTGTATATACATATATTAGCTAACCTCAACCCTTGTATATACAGATATTAGCTAACCTCAACCCTTGAATATACAGATATTAGCTAACCTCAACCCTTGAATATACAGATATTAGCTAACCTCAACCCTTGAACATACAGATATTGGCTAACCTCAACCCTTGAATATACAGATATTAGCTAACCTCAACCCTTGAATATACAGATATTAGCTAACCTCAACCCTTGAATATACAGATATTAGCTAAATGACACCCTTGAACATACAGATATTAGCTAACCTCAACCCTTGAACATACAGATATTAGCTAACCTCAACCCTTGAATATACAGATATTAGCTAAATGACACCCTTGAATATACAGATATTGGCTAACCTCAACCCTTGAACATACAGATATTAGCTAACCTCAAGCCTTGAATATACAGATATTGGCTAACCTCAACCCTTGAACATACAGATATTGGCTAACCTCAAGCCTTGAATATACAGATATTAGCTAACCTCAACCCTTGAATATACAGATATTAGCTAACCTCAAGCCTTGTATATACAGATATTAGCTAACCTCAACCCTTGTATATACATATATTAGCTAACCTCAACCCTTGTATATACAGATATTAGCTAACCTCAACCCTTGAATATACAGATATTAGCTAACCTCAACCCTTGAATATACAGATATTAGCTAACCTCAACCCTTGAATATACAGATATTAGCTAACCTCAACCCTTGAACATACAGATATTAGCTAACCTCAAGCCTTGTATATACAGATATTGGCTAACCTCAACCCTTGAATATACAGATATTAGCTAACCTCAACCCTTGAATATACAGATATTAGCTAACCTCAAGCCTTGTATATACAGATATTGGCTAACCTCAACCCTTGAATATACAGATATTGGCTAACCTCAACCCTTGAATATACAGATGTTAGCTAAATGACACCCTTGAATATACTGAAATTGGCTAAATGACATCCTTGTGGGCGGCACAGTCCACAGTTGATCAGCTAGACACAAATTGTCTATGTTGTAGGCATCATTATGGTTTAAATGTGAATTGACTGAGACCTTGTCGACTGTTTTAACTCACGCAACCCTTTGCATCGGTCAATATATGGTTATTATCACTTGTAGCTATAAGATGGGGTCTGCATTAATTCTGGAATAAACCAGAGTTAGGCCAAATATGGCGGGGTTGTGATTTCATGCCATATAATCGTATAAAACTATGACTGGTAGTGTAGAGCAAAATATCTGAAAATAGTTTCAAAAAGCCCCGGTCTTCCCTATTATTTACTACATATTATAAAAAAATAATAATTGGAACTCATCAAAAAAACTTATTGTTAATTTTTTTTATTTTTCAATATATAATAATAATTATGATAATAATAATTACGCTCATTATATTGATTATATAATTCCCTATACTTTTTAGAACAACACAATCCAATGCACAGAGTATGTCTAAATATAAAAAGTGGTGTAAAAATGAAGACATGCGTGTTTGATGCCTAGGAATTTAGGGGGGTTTACAATGTTTTCTTCTATTCACCCCTGGGTGTTTTTGTATTCCACTGTATTTTAGTCCCGTGGCCAGCATATGAGACGAGGGTGTCTTTTCCGTTTTTCCTCATTTTGACACTAAACATTCTGAATCTCTGGGCTGATAATGCTTCTGCTTGGCATGCTGGGACGTCTTCGTCTTTTTTTCACCCTGGCTACTGTCTTGTATGTCACTCTGAATGAAGATTCTGCAGTATAGCGTTAAGCCATGTATGCTATCCCAGTAAACACCATCCACATTGCAAGTAGTAACGTTAGAAAGTAGTATAGATAATTCTATTCAGCATTTTGAAATATACATTTCAACTGCATGACATAGATATGTGACGAACCATTAAAACGGGCGGGGGCCCTAGGGTGGTGGTTAGCACCGCTGCCTTTCACGCCAGAGTTCGGGGTTCGGTTCCCGGTCTCGGTGGTTTAAAAGAAGCAAAAATGTTTCTTCCCCATCCACGTGTGAAAGTCAGTATTGTGGGGGGCCTCCGTGACCGAGAGGTAGCGTGCTTGGCCTCAGACCGCCAGGGCTCGAATTTCGAATCCTGTGTCTGGTGGACAGTGTCATCTCAATCATTTCACCATCCTCAGGAGGTTCTCCTGGCCCAGTTTAGCCTATATGTGCACAAAGATGGCCTAAAGCCCGATTCATTTCATTTCATTTTATAACCATTAAAACCACAGGGATAAGCACACCGGAAGTACCCTGGTGGAATGCACTTAATATATTGTTCCCCGTATAGCTGTCTTCCCTAGCCAAGACATCACTCAGCGACCACCACCGATCTCACAGGTGGTGGTCGATGAGTGATGCATAATGTGAGTGAGAGAATAAGTATTCACGTCGCTTTCTGCACAATCATGACAATAGCACGAGAGAAGGAAGCCCGAAGTCGGGACCATAACCTACTCTTATCGAATGACTTCAAGGGTTCATTATAGATCATAGTGCCCAGTACCATAGACAGTACTGCACACCCTTGGCCGTTGAACAGTTTCGAACACTAGGCTTATATATATATATATGCTGTAATATTCACAGCCATTCGTAGATTGGGAATGGCCAGACCATGTTTGGCGTACTTGGGAAAGCGTCTCTCCTATTGGCTGATTGTGGGAAGCGTCTCTCCTATTGGCTGATTCAAGTTTCCCCAATCTACGTTTTTACAGCATGCATTACTAATGCCCAGCAAACACGGGACGTTGGCCCAATGTTGGTTTACCGTCGTAGACGGTGGGCCAACAGTAAACAAAGGTTGGGCCAACACCCCCTGTTAGCTGGGTGACGACCAGTTTCTGTCATTTCAGGCTAGTGATCAGCAAAACGCTCTCTTTTCTCGCGTCCTCGCTGGGGTGTATACTAGTATTAAAAGACATCTGGTTGGTTAGAGAGTTGGCTTGTAGTGCCACCTGGTGACTGAGACAGAGCCTTCGACAAATATGTACTTATCTGTGGAGATTATTTTGTCATCTGATGAGGCAGGTGCGAGTTTACAGTGTCCTCATTGTGGAGTCATCAATCATGGTCATATACTGGGTGTTCGTGATTTGCTTCAAATTGTATAAATTTGCAAAATGATAACATTAACAAGCAGGCCAAGACGGCTTGCCTATGCTGTCTGCACGCAGATTAGATGGCCATGCGTCTTGAACTGGTCTCTGGAAAAGCGGGAGGGTGGACGAGGAGACAGGGTGGCAGTGAGATTTTCAAACCACTAAAAGTCGAGCCCTACCAGCTGGAGACAAATAAAGCAGATATTTGTATTTCTCATGAAAACAAATTTCAGAATATATATATATATATTTTTGTTATGACAAGTGGTTCAAAATTTTGAGGATTTTATTCAGAAAACCCGTGCAGCATTTGAATTACCCGATGTATTACAAATCAAACCAATTCAAAAGCCATGGCCATATGTTAGTAGTATTCATAAATCAAGATCCAGACCTCTTTTATATTATATCATAGGCATAGGATCAGATACATGGCTGGTCCATTTAGTATCAACAGAAGACAATATTTGATTACCTGATCTATCACCCTCCATCCATGGCATTTTTTTGAATAAAATCCATTGAATAAAAAATAGTATAATCCACAATATAACTGCTAACTCAGCTTTCAATTGGGTATTTTCATAACATAGGGACATTTGCGATCACTTTGAGGTGGGAATTACGCAGCAATTCACATCTCAAAGTGAATGTAAATTAGAATTAACAGCCGTGTGCTGGGAGGTCAAGCAATAACATGCAATCAATCAGGTGTTTACCTCTTGATTTTGATACAAATCATTAAACTATTACTTTTTTTTAACCCTTACATCACTGAAATATTTTTGTATAAACTAAGGAGACCCAAGGTTTTTTTTTATTCTTAATCATCACAAATGTCTTAGTTAGCACTTTCCGCTTCATTAGAATACCAGTACTCATGTATACGGCTACTGTAAATATTTTAATTCTTTCAGTGCCGGTATCGTCTTTAGACATCAGAATAAAGACGGTCCTCATGCTGAAAGGGTTAAGCTGTGTGACACAAATTATAGCTCGTCCCCTTGGAGTCAGAAGGTGCTAAACTGCCACTTTGTAAAGTGGCAGTAGTTTAGCACCTCCTAACTCCAAGGGGACGAGCTGTGCAATTACTCAATAAGTCAAATTCACAAGCCATAATAATCAAGGATGTGGAAAATGTGGAATTACCATACCACATTACCATGATTACCTGTAGGCCTACCCGATTACTATATGAAAATAAACTTTTCTCCTAATCACATCAAGTTTTCAATTCAAAAGTTGTTTTTAGTTTATCTGGCGACACTGGCTCGACATGATCATATTTCTGCGGAATAGTTACTCTTGTAGGGCTATTATATAAACTCCTAAATTCGGTTCTGTGATGCTTCTTTGTTTTCAACAGGGCTTCATCTATGGTCATTTCTAAGCTTGGTGCAGGTCTCTCTCCGTGTAGGTCAACATTATCTGGGTAAAGTTCATCTCCTGCAATCAGAGTAACAAGTTATGATCAGTGAAAAGCCATCCCCCCCCCCCATGTTAAGGTCCACAAAAATTAAATCGGGTCCACTGTTTCCCTCATTAAAGGCACCATAAACCAGTGGCGGATCCGGGAATTGCCGAATTTTTACAAGAATTTATACACACAGTATGCTCCCCCCAAAAAAATTGAAATCCAAGGCTTCAAATGGTGCATTTTAGAGCATATTCCTGCCCAAATATGGTAGTTTTTTTGTTTTTGGGACTCTGAACGGGAGGCGTTCACCAGCGGCACCCCCTTCTGGATCTGCCACTGTAAACACCACCCCCAGGTCCAATCTTGGGAACAGGTCTACGCTTCACCGCATTGTGTAGGTGTGGAGTATGTCATTGCCATCTGATTACACCCCAATGCTGCACAAGGTCCTAACTAGCCCAGTGACCAGCAAACACGACACATTTGTCCAGTGTTGGTATGTTGTTGGCCAGTTCTCAATTTTGAGCTCAATGGGTTACTTACTACTACCAGTACCATCACAGCTTGATCTTCAGTGGATGTCATGTGTGTGAGGATCATTTCAGGCTGGATGGAACTGGTTGAAGAACAAAAACTTTTTGAATGAAAAAAATTATACATACACAAATGCAAATCCCCATTATTACAAGATAAGGGGTTCTTTTCAAAAAATATTTCTGTATAATTTATGAATCAATTTAAATATAGTAAATACATTAATTTGTGTCATTTATTATCATTATTATACTGATGTTATTGTGTTCGATTTTCATCATGTTAAAAATATCTCAACAGTCTATTTCCTTTTCTTTTGTGCAAAATATTTTTGGGTGGTAGCTTAAGTAAAACCTCATTTTATGAAATGTGATGTTTTTCAACATACAGTAAGGTCCTTTTTTAATAATATGGACCGGCGGTTTACAGATGCAGCGTCCCTAATGTGTCCAGTATTTGAAAAAAAATAATTTTTTATTCATTCTGTTGCACTTGTGTGGAAAACACCTTCTAAAAAATTAAAAATGATAGAAAATACTTTTCTGTGAACCAAAATATAATTATTTTTCATTTCCCACGCCTGGTCTGAAATTGCTAAAAAAACTGTGAAGTAATCTTTTTATTTTATTTTTTTCCCCGTCACCTGCACTAGCAGTTCTTTCTCTAAAAAAATCTGCAAACCACATTACTTGTGGCCTAAACCAATGTGCACTGTGTAGCAATCACCAGTGCCCACATTTGTGAATGCTGCATATCAATTAGGGATATCATCATGTTATACAATCTGTATACTCAGGGGGGGGGGGGGTTTACTTGAGGAATAATAAATAGTGACTAAAATGTTAACAAAAAGAAACTTTTTTTCCCACCTGGAAGAACAGCTATGATACCATCTGTGCAGTTTGTTCTGACAGGAAGCCACCTTTCACAACCGATCAATCCTCTCTTTTTAGAAAAATCCTCCAGCTCACTGATATCTGGAAAATTGCAAAGTCTGCTGAGTTCATACACCTGAGGCGGAGCCAGCCAAACTTCTTCACTGTGAAACTTCTGCAGTGTGTCAAAGGGGGAAATCCACTGGAAAAAAAGAATGTTTTGCCCATGGCGTCACACTGAACCGATTTTGTCAGATAAGTTTTTCAGATGTAAAATTATGTACCGGCATCACTGATATCATTCAATATAATTTCATGATGACATGATTAACAAATTAATTTCAAAACCACAGAATATTCACTAGCCTTGCTGCACAATCAGTTTGTATCTGGTAACACATGTAGGCCTACATGTATTTAATTTAAATGCTGTGCTACTCATTGTAAAGCAATGTATGAGTATTTCACATGTTTCACATTCATTTAAAGCTAGCATTGCTAACACAATTTCTAACTTTTAATGAATGAAAAATACTGTTTAAGCAGGAAATCAGTCACATAATGCATCAAGTTATTGCCTGCACTGAAATAGCTCAGGCTACTTTTAAATAACATCATAACGACCATGTATGCTATTCTCCCATGATTGCATGACAGTATGGTAGGCTTATGCTGAATAACTGAAATCAAATTAATAATTTTGTTGATGATAATTGTAATAAATAAACTAACTTGTTAATGATCAATTAAGAATTTGAAAAAGGTACCCCACTGCAATGTTATATTCATATTAAAGTAAGAATAATCTTTTTTATTCTAATTACCTCCACACCTACAATTTCTTGGTCATCTTGCTCAGCTTGTATTCTGTATGGCAGAGTACACATATAAAAAGCTGTGTCATATCTTCTATTACTATGTTGCTTTTCCATGTTCGTAGGTGTCAACCAGTTGCTCCACTCATGCAGCGACCAAACATCAGGTACAATACCAAAACATTCACATAACTTTATAAAGTTTAAGGGATCTTTGTAAACATCATTTCTCCAGCCCTGCAATTTATTACTACTGATTTGGTCGTGTGATTTGGTTGGAAGCGAAGGACAACCTTCAACCCATTTAGAGTCAGCCAAATCTGATAATGTTCTACAAATCAGTATTCCTGTTTCTTCAAACGTTTCTCTGATAGCACTCAGCCTGAAAGCTATATCATTGGAAACAGGGCTATCCACAAATTTATCTATAAACATAGGTGCACGTCTATCAAAAGGTGGGGATGGGAATTTGTCAATTAGGTTGCCTTGTTTTACTTCATTAAATATGTTTAGCCATTGACAGCTATAATCTTCGTCAGCAATTTTACCACCAGGGTACACAAACGCACTAGGCATAAATTTGCTTTTACCACTTCTTTTAAGCATTAATATGTCATAATTAGAAATATACTTGTGTGTACATATATTGGAAAGTTTAGTTGAGTTCTGTATGTCAAGATTTTTGGTTCCGTATCCATCCAGAATTTTAGATGTACCTTTGGACACTGCTGCATTTCTTGCCAATTTTTTGGATGCAATGATTACTGACGCAGCGTTTTTCCACGTCATGGTCAATGCGTATATGTTTAATAAACCAATAAGCAACGGAAAAACATTCACACTTTCTTACAACTTGACCAATAAAGCTAAAATATCGAGTCGTAGGAAATAAAACAAACTAAACACTCCATCCATAAAGCATAAAATATCACCAGATGCAACGCGTTTGGTGGGGGTCCTGAACATACAGAATAAACCGCAAACCACTTTATTAAGACAGTTTTTGTAGTCGAGATCATACCCATATAATAATAATCCCCCGAATAATCTTGATAATCACGATGCAGAAAATATGACAATGCAATATTATGCACAGTTGCTACTTTCGGTAATATGAGTGACAGTTAGCCAGAGGCCTACAGGCTACAGTGCCCAATAGGCATAGGCCCTATATGCCTTAGATTGCAGTAGAAAGCCTTTGGAATTCACACATTTTCCGGGGCCATGCCTCGGACCCCCATGTAATTGTACGTTTCTTTGTCAACTTACCCCCCCCCCCCGCCCAATGACAGATTATTGATCAGCCCCTTGGATTCTTACACAGTGACACGGTGTTCTGAACTCCCATCTGACACCCAGGAATCTTTCTATATTCCTTATTTACACATAGGCTTACACAGTGTTCTGATCCCCTATGCCAAAATTATTGTGATTACTTCATAGGGCCTACTTGTCCAGGCTTTTACATAAAAATATTACAAAAATCTGCTAGGCCTATTTCATGCGGCCTACTTAATTTGTTTATTGCATGTAGGCTATTTGTATACTGTCACCAAATGGTTAGGCCTACCACACAAGGGCGGGCCCCACTCCTGATATACCCTGGTTTACCGCTACCACACAAGGGCTGGCTCCACTCCTAGTAAACACCAGGGCGGACCCGAGCCCTGCATGGTTACCACAAACGTATGGTCCCCAGTCCTGGTTACCACACCAGGACGGGCCCCAGTCCTGCAAGCTAGCTAACACACAAGGGCGGGCCCCAGTCTTGGTTACCACACTTGGGCGGGCCTCGATCACTCCTCGTATACACTAGGGCGGGCCCCGGCCCTGGTTACTACACCAGGGTGGGCCCCACTCCTGGTATAGGGCCTACACCAGGGCGGGCCCCAGTCCTTGCTACCACACAAGGGCGTGTCCCAGCCCTGGTTACCACACAAGGGCGGGCCCCAGTCCTGGTTACTATACAAGGGCGGGCCTCGGCCCTGGTTACCACACCAAGGTGGGCCTCAGTTCTGCAGGCTACCACACAAGGGCGGGCCCCAATCCTGGTTACCACACCAGGGCAGGCCCCGGCCATGGTTACCACCGCACAGCGGGCCCCAGTCTTTGCTACCACGCAAAGGCGGGCCCCAGTCCTGGTTGAAATTTACATAAATTCCCCTCTCTACAAGTTGCAGATGATGAGCTTTAATTTGGTTAGGCCCTATAGTATGAACTCAAACCAGCTTAATATGCCTACCGTTATACAATGGCTTTAATACTAGTATGTCATTTAAAAAGCAAGACTTGCGAAAAAAAAACAATTTAGGCCTAGTCAGGTCTCCTAGGGAAACAATTGTGCACATTTGTCTAAAAGCATGAAATGTTACTAAACCCAAGTAATTCATATTATACTATGCTAGCGGGCGACTTCAATGCCAGAACACGAGCATTACATGATTTTGTCCTTTATGATTATAATTTGTTTCATGAAATCAATGTTGGTTTAGCAATAGCTGATATTCTCGAGGACAAACAGACCCTTGAAAGTCTAGGTGTACCAACCACGCGATCCACAAAAGATGACAAGCCTACTAATAATTTTGGTAGGCGACTAATTGACCTATGTAATACTACACCACTATATATATTCAATGGCAGACCCGGCACTGACTAATATGTTGGTGACTACACAACATCAAAGATTAGGAATGTTGCTTATGTCATGATTCACCTATGCTACTGTCAAAAGTCAAGGATTCTGCTGCAAATGAATTTGATCCGATGTTCTGAGGGCCGTATCCAGACTAAGACAAATGAGGGGTTACAGGTCGTTATCCGGTAATTGGGGGGTCTGCCCCTCCCCCCAGGAAATTAAAAAAGTGAGGTATTTTCGGGATATTCAGGGGGGGGGTTACAGTCACTCAAAACACCCCCCCCCCCCCCTGGATACGGCCCTGGTTCTCTGTTAGGCCTATACATTGTGGTATGAAATTTAGTTTGAAGATTGCATGTAGGCCCTGCTCTCCTGACTCAATAGAAAACAGCACCTAACAAGGCTATATGGGGTTCAGCAAAAAAACGAGAGTTTATAAATAATATTAATATGCAACAAGTTAATACATTACGCGAAGAAATTGAAAAATAATAACTTCGATGTCAATAACAGTGTAGAGATTATTAATAACATGACTGTCAAGTGCTAAATCTTCTTTTCGCAAGCTAACGCGAAACTACTTTGCACATATAAATAGTAATAAAATAATAATAATAGTGATAATAATTTTAATGTTAAACATAAATGGTTCAATAAAGAATCTAAGCAATCACGCATTAATTATATAAATAATAAAGATACCTTTAGAAGGATTAAGTCATATGTAAATAAAACTAACTTAATTAGATCTAGTAAAGCCTATAACAATAGCATAAAAAAACAGAACAGAAAGCCCGTAGGGAATTTGAACATGAACTTCGTCTTATGAAATGCACGAACCCAGGAATTAAGTATTTAACTATGTTGAATATTATTAAATCTAAATGTCATAATATCTCCGCCCAATGCAGAATATGTTTGATCATTTTAAATCCCTTAATATCACCCCTGATGTAGACGTTGACATTGCATCAAGCTCATATGCAGCAAATAATCCCGATCTCAACCAACATTTTTCTGAAGCAGAAATTCGTCTCGCTGTGAAGAAACTGAAGAACAATAAAGCCTGTATACCTGATTTTGTACTAAAACAGTTTATAGAATCAATTCTCGATTTATTTTTACCTATATATATATATATAACTTTTTAATCACATTATAGCCACTGGTAATATACCTAGAAACAGGACAATATAGGCGAGATTATACCAATTTATAAAAAATAAAGGAGGAAGAAATTTACCTCAGAATTACCGAGGTATTACAATTTTGAGTTGTTTTAGGAATTTTTCTACAGCACTTATTAACGATCGTCTTACGAGTTTTGTCGAGACCAACAATATATTGAAGAAAATCAAAGTGGTCTTGGGAAAGGTTATGCAACTATTGATCATGTTTTCACCCTCAAAACTATAATTGATATTTACCTAAGTAGAAAGAAAAGACTATACTGTGCATTCGTTGCAAGATTTCAAGTAGGCGTTCGATTCAATGTGGAGAGTCGGGCTATGGTCCAAACTGATAAATTTGGGGTTATCTTGACAAATATTAACTGTCATACAGAATATATACATCAATGCTAAATCATGTGTTACTTGTAATAATGAAAAATCAGATTACTTCATGTCAAACAACGGAGTACGTCAAGGTAAAAACCTCTCCTCTCTGTTATTTGCTTTATATGTGAACGATCTGGAGGGTTTTTTTCTCAGTTAGTGGATCATCACCAATCAACGATGTTTATATGAAGATTTTTGTACTACTTTATGCTGATGACACTGTTATAATGGCAAAAGAATCTGCACCATTTATCAGAGTATTGTGATATGTGGAATTTGTCTGTTAACACAGACAAAACAAAAATTGTCATTTTTTCTAAATATAAGTACAGAGAAAAACATAATTTTATTTACAAAAATACTACAATTGAGATTGTAGAACATTTCAAATATCTTGGTGTGATATTTAATTTTAATAATTCATTTGTAAAGCATAAAAAACATATGTTTGATCAAGCAAACTAAGCCATGTTTGCTCTGTTAAGAAGAAACAGACAGTTAAGTTTAGCATTAGACATTCAACTGAAATTATTTGACTCTCTTATTTTACCCATCCTTACTTATGGGTGTGAAGTATGGGGCTTCGAAAACACCAATCTAATTGAAAAATTACACTTAATGTATCTTAAATACAGTTTGTCTATAAAAATGGCTACCCCAACTTGCATGGTCTTTGGTGAAACTGGGAGATTCACAGTTTCAATACATATTAATACTCGTGTTGTATCCTTTTGGAGCCGAATTATTCAAACTACTACATAACAGAATCAACACTGTAGAATCGAAATGGTTAAAACATGTTAAAAATATTATAGAATACTGCGGTGTAAGTTTTATCTGGCTATCATAATCGATAACAATATGTTCCCTCCCTGAATTGATTCGGCTCAATTTAAGAGACCAGTATTCACAAGAATGGTCAATAACTGTGTATAATCCAAGTAAATGTGTGTTATATCGAGTTTTTAAGAAAAGCCAAATTTTCTGAAAAATATCTTGATATGTCCCCATTTACTAGAAGAAGAATTTGCAAGTTTCGTACTACTAATCACCGTCTGCCAATTGAAGTTGGCAGGTACACAAATTTGCCAAGACACACCAGGTTATGTGACATATGCAAGTTGAGTAATGCTGGAGATGAATTTCATTTTTTATTCGAATGTCCTGAACTGCAAGATAACCCAAATTTGTTAAAAGTGGAATATTTAATGACTTGTGTTAATATATTTATGTTTAAAAAACTGGCAAAATGCAATAATCGAGGATGTCATAAGCTACATATATATATATATATATATCTACATATAATTATTACAATCACCAATGAAATAAATATTTTAAATGATCCATTTCTTATACTTTACTATCTGTTTGAAGGTACATCGATTCACTTCTGTTGTCCTGGTCGTAATTTGTAGATATATTAGTCATAAGAAACTGCCTAAACGAGTATGTCAAAGCTTTATTTTATACATTTCTCTGAAAAAATACAATAAATGTATTTGCTATCCTTATTATCTGGCTACAGGCATATCGACCTATTTCTATTATGTTTAGATTTTCCTGATTTTTTCATTTGTCTGGTTTGAATGTAACTTATCCTTATACTTTGCTTGAATGTAAGGATATTTTGCAAAATATCATTTGATGTGTATTTTAGGCTGAATATGTAATTAGCTACATTGAATTACGAAAGAGACAACTGTACTTCTTATAATTATTATCTATTTATATGCATTTCAAACCTACTCTTATTATGTTTACATTGTTTATTTTAAATTCAATTTGTTTAGTATTTTGTTTTAATCTGTTTCAACTGGATAATAATTCCGTGCTTTTGTTACATGAATTGTATGATACCTGTGCTCCATGCCTCATTCATGTCATTGAGGCCAGGGTTCAATAACTTTTTGACTTTGACTTTTTGATTTTGGCACACTTACTGTTTTTGACTAGCTGAATTCAGATCTGCCGGGAGCCAAAGCCAATTCTCAATGGGGTCGCCATTAAAAAAAAACAGATCTTTTCCCTACACACCATCTAGAAGGCGGCGCGTAATTACAGTAACAGTAAACATAACTGAGATCGCATATACTAAAACATTCAAGATGACCGCCATTCAAAAACAGATCTTTCCATCATTGACCAGCTAAAATGCACACATTTACAATTGAAACACTTTCTTGAGATTGGCGATCCAAACGAGTACTATAACAAACAGGGAATACATCAATTAGCACTGTATCAATAATCTTGATAATACCCCATGTTATGACTGAAATAACACTGATATGTGAGCAGTTAATGTATTTATTTTACTCATAAAAAATAGGCTGTTTCTAATCTTAGCATCTGAATAAAAAATGCGATAAATCACTAGTATAGCCATTGGTGTAGCCTACATGAATACAACATAGTGTTCTTACGTCCCCGTATGAGCTGGTATAGTGGGCTGATATTAGGTTGCGATATATCAAAAAATGGTTTCGCCAGTCCCAGTGTGTTCTGCCAGGCTGACTGGAAAGACTTACCACATCCCAGAAATTGTGACAGTGTCTTGACCTGAGAACACTTAGCATGGTGTCAGTATCAGGCACCTTGTTGGTCCAAGCTTGACAGATAGAACGTGTTTAGTGGGACATTCCAAATGACGAAATTAAGCCAATAACTAGGATAAGATCAAAAACTACTATGAGCACCAGATCACCTGGTGGCGCTGCTGCGCTGCATTAGGCTTATCCTCGTCCCTGCCTAAATGTAGCTACATCAATAATCTCTGGTACATGGCTGAAGACTGGTTGTTGGGCAAAAGAACAATTCCCTCCTATCCCTCCTTTCTGAAAAACGCAGTGTTCCATACCTCTTTTGGAATATAATACAGGTTTGGCTATCCCTGATCTCAGTAGCATGTGGGGCTTAAGCCACGACGCTCAAGGTTTTAATGTTTTACTGGGGAACTGGGTTGATTGCTAGTAGTAGTACTTTTCGCCCCCATCCGGGGAGGGTCATTAGGGATCTGTTCCGTCTGTTGAATGCTGTGCTCGGAATTGTACGGAAGCACTAGTCAATCCTCCAAGGGCAGCTGCAGCCTCCTTGTATCTGGCCATAATCTGCGGGTGGATTGCCAGTGGCATATCCTGTTTCCTCCGCTCAACAGCGGAGCCAAAGCAGCACCCGCATCAGTGCATGCGCTGGTGTAGGCCGTGGTAGACTTAAACAACCAACAATAGCATGTTGTTGACATTGGGTCTCTCATGGGGAATGAATGGAGTTACCCTTCCTATTGTTACTCTGGGGACTATCTGACCCGAGGATAGCGGATCTGCACGAAATACCACAGAGTTTCAGCATTAAATTGCACAGCGAAACCCAAGTCTCTGGCCGTCTGGGCATGTCTGGGGATAGATCCCCTAGACATGCCCAGAACCCTTCATCGGGCGAGCGAAGGAAAACGCTCTCAATAACCCATCATGCCCTATCACCCCCACCCTCACATCATCATCTGTACATCATTCATCTCATCAATTGACTACAACATTTTTATCGTAATACAATGTCACTTGAAAGACCATTTGTGCCGAAAAGTGACGTAAAGCAATGATTTACTACTACTACTACTACTTTAATATGTTTCACCTTTTCTTCTCCAAGATTATACAGCTGGCCTGACCTGTTGTAGACATAGAGCCTCTACTTCCGACGTTATTCTAACATTGAACAATAGTCTTATTCTTCCACACTTGCACTATGAGATCACGATTCGAGGATACAATAATTTAAATAGGATATTTAGAAGTAAAAAAGGCGGTAAGAATAATTACAAATAGTACCTATACTATGCGCACAGTGAACCGCTATTCAAATTGTTAGACATATTAAAATTCAGGACATACACACACTGCAACAATGCAAATTTATGTACAAATTACTACACGTTAATTTACCTCACTAATTACTGACATTGGCGATATGCACCAATACAATACGCGCCATCGAAACGCCACACTAGTTTTAATATACAACAAAAGTTGATTTTACTTGATCAATGTAACTAAAGTGTATATCACAATGAACAATCTTCTAATTTAGCAGATTGTTTTAGTCCACTAATTATCAGTTAGTTTCAAAAATAAAAACTGAAAATGTGCACATTTTCTGGCCTGAGCGGATCATACAACTCATGACTTAACAACCAAAAACCGCTCATTATTGTATCTGAATTAACATTAAAACTGCATCGGGTATGTGTTTCATGTTTCTTGTATTTGTACATGAACTTAACTAGATTTCCATTCAGTTCAATATGCCCACATCGACAGGGTGAACAAGGGATGAGTCAATGCTGGACGCTGGCCAGGAGCGGTTGCGGTGATGGCCATCAATTCCAGTGCTGCACCTGCATGCATTCAGGTAGCGTTGGACCGGCGTTCCGTGTTGACTGTGGTCAGTTTTATAAAAGTATACAGTACAACATCAGCTACATGTGCATGTACATGTATTATAACCAGTCAGGCATCTTGGGACGTCACGAATTAGTTCCGCCCCCTACCTTTGCTTTTGGGAAAATCATTCCTAGTGGTTTAAAAATGGGACATGAGCACAACGTGTGTCTTTGAAAAGTCATCTCCAATAGTATGAAATATGAAATTGTGCAGAGTAGTTCTGAGGACTACATGGGGCCTTCAATAATTCCGCAGTGTTCCCCGGGTAGAGAGTCAGTCTGATTTCCGTAGTGTCACCTCATCACAGAGTAAGCCTGCTTACTATCTATAGCATGCGGTGATACATTGTTAGTGAGAACTGTACAATTCATCTTTGTGAAGCTGAAGCTGCTACTGCAAATGTTCATCTTCAAGTGACGTATATTGAGAAAAGTAGACACCACGACATATTTTCGTCATTTCAGTGACTTTGTTTTGGCCTGAACATTTCGGGATAACGTATGTTATGACGGGATTAGCAGCTAGATCAACGTCTTAATAAACGTGTGTCATGACAATACACATGTGTGATGACAATAAACGTGTGTCATGACGATAAACGTGTGTAATGACAATAAACGTGTGTAATGACAATACACATGTGTGATGACAATAAACGTGTGTCATGACAATAAACGTGTGTCATGACAATAAACGTGTGTCATGACAATAAACGTGTGTCATGACAATAAACGTGTGTAATGACAATAAACGTGTGTCATGACAATAAACGTGTGTCATGACAATAAACGTGTGTAATGACAATAAACGTGTGTCATGACAATAAACGTGTGTCATGACAATAAACGTGTGTCATGACAATAAACGTGTGTATAACAATAAACGTGTGTCATGACAATAAACGTGTGTAATGACAATAAACGTGTGTCATGACAATAAACGTGTGTCATGACAATAAACGTGTGTCATGACAATAAACGTGTGTAATGACAATAAACGTGTGTCATGACAATCAACGTGTGTAATGACATTAAACGTGTGTCATGACAATAAACGTGTGTCATGACGATAAACGTGTGTCATGACAATAAACGTGTGTAATGAAAATAAACGTGTGTCATGACAATAAACGTGTGTAATGAAAATAAACGTGTGTCATGACAATAAATGTGTGTAATGACAATAAACGTGTGTGACAATAAACTTGTGTCATGACAATAAACGTGTGTAACGACAATGAACGTGTGTAAAAACAATAAACGTGTGTCATGACAATAAACGTGTGTAAAGACAATAAACGTGTGTAATGACAATAAACGTGTGTAATGACAATAAACGTGTGTCATGACAATAAACGTGTGTAATGACAATAAACGTGTGTCATGACAATAAATGTGTGTAATGACAATAAACGTGTGTGACAATAAACTTGTGTCATGACAATAAACGTGTGTAACGACAATGAACGTGTGTAAAAACAATAAACGTGTGTCATGACAATAAACGTGTGTAAAGACAATAAACGTGTGTAATGACAATAAACGTGTGTAATGACAATAAACGTGTGTCATGACAATAAACGTGTGTAATGACAATAAACGTGTGTCATGACAATAAACGTGTGTAATGACAATAAACGTGTGTAATGACAATAAACGTGTGTCATGACAATAAACGTGTGTCATGACAATAAACGTGTGTAATGACAATAAACGTGTGTCATGACAATAAACGTGTGTAATGACAATAAACGTGTGTAATGACAATAAACGTGTGTCATGACAATAAACGTGTGTAATGACAATAAACGTGTGTAATGACAATAAACGTGTGTAATGACAATAAACGTATGTCATGACAATAAACGTGTTTCGACAATAAACGTGTGTCATGACAATACACGTATGTGATGACGGACCTAGCAGCTAGGTCAACGGCTAAATCTATGCACTGCATTATCAGGTAACGTTATATATTGCTTAGTGAGTTGTTTCAGGCCCTGAACTGTTTCAATAAATTTAGTAGGTAGCTTTAAATTACAATGTATGCACATTTGTGTGTCTAGTATGGCATGATTTTTAAACCCTCCATATTGTCACGGTAGTTACTGCCACGCTGGCCCATAATTGAGCCTCAGCGAACCGAATCGATGAAAAGTCACCCCCTCCATCACCACACAACAGTACGGGACAGTTTGGAGAATGCATTTAATTGAATCAGTTTGCCAGAGCGCACGTAGACAGCTCTCATAATGACCAGACCGGACCATGTCTGTATATGGATGTCCTTGATCTTAGCAAGTAAGTATAAACATTATGTTATTCTACTGGACCATTTGTAATTCCCATTTGGCTATGATTCGTATTAAAAACTGAGCTATTAAAACAATATGGTATTACAACAATACACATAACATCTTCTCATCGCTCAGTAAGATTTCAAATGATTGCATTTGAATTTTCCAAATCTAAATAATTTCCATCCACTTGAAGTTGCGTTGTGAAAATTGTAATAATTCAAGTTTAAGAGGATGCAAATACAGGCATGTTAGTGCTCAGTGAAAACAAATTGTCGTACATCGCCAAATAAATGGTTTTTCTAGTATTATAATCTTGGTTGGTAACATTTGACATTTCCGTATACTAACATACTTCTAGATTTAACATCCCTTTCGCCACACAAAGCACGTGCTACTCGATGGGTTCACAACACTAAAACAAGTATAATTATTGGACTGTTATGACTAATATTTGTTTCAACAGACATTTGTAGTTTTTATCAAATTGTATATAATATCAAGTTAAGAAATGTGTAGATTGTGATGCAAAATTGCTGTTGGATAAAATATCAGTTACGTCATTTTCATAATTCACCTTGCCTCGTTTTGACTCACCACATGTGCGGCTAAAGGGATGTTAACCCTTTCAGCGCGGAGATGATTTAGACGTCAGAATCTGACGTCCATATACGTCAGATTCTGACGTCTAAAGTCGATCCCTGCGCTGAAAGAGAACACTATTTACAAAGCCGTACGTACACCCATGAGATAGGTATTCAAATGAAGCTGAAAGGGCTAATAACTAAGACATTTATGATGATTTCAAATTGAATAAAACCATAAGGCCTTCATGTTTAAAGCACAAATAATCCAGCGTTGTAAGGGTTAATGGTACAACTAAACAGAGCTGTATAAAAAAGCTAACTAAACCATTCAAAATAGGCTTAGTACAATACGGTAAATCCCCGAATCATTTTGCAGTTGTACAAATAATTTTATGGCTAATATCAAATTGATTTACATACCTGTAACGGTGCGCATTTTATGCCACAAAAATGTAAACAAAAAATAGAAATACGCATAATCACAAAACACAATATTGATATTACATGACAAGTTTAATGAGTGGGTCATCTAGACTATCCTAAGCAATATAATAACTATATAACATAGACTGAGAATACGCAATGTGTCTGTATTTGTTTACACCACATCTAACGATAAAGGTACAGGTTTATATTCTGATATAGGCCTACTGAAGACTCTCAGGCGACTCTACATTTTACCCCATGGTCTCTGGATCTGTTCGTTCGGTGCCATTTCAAATGAAGCATGTGTAGTGAGGGTAAAGCCCAATACATGCAACATCGAACCAATGTTCCATCATTGAGAAGGGAGGAACTTGATATTTCTCTGAAAATCCTGCACCAAGCGGGTTCGAACCCGCACGGCAGGCAGCGACATTGGCAAAGCGCCACGTTTTAACCAGTGCGCGGCGCATTGATTAGATATAAATAAGAAATGTTTGCAGACGAGATATACAAATCACTTCTATGTTAGTATAAAAAAATGTATATAATAGAAAATATAGCCTATCATACCTCAAATCTGTAAATAATTGCCGCATTCTTCGTCATTCCTATTGCTGGAACGCGCTTTTAACGACATGAGCAAAATCGCTTTTTTGCATCCATTTTTTAAATTTCTTAAAGTTACACTCGCTTTAACACCAAGCTCGAGTTTGATAAAATACATTTTGTAGATACGGGCGCCAATATTCTACAAAGTGACAGATACACCCGTTCATATCTAAGGGGACAACATATTTCCACAAAAATTTAAAATAGCTAAAGTTTCTCCCTTATATAAAAATTCAGATGCAGCAATTATTGAAAATTATAGACCTACTTCTCGTCGTACAGTTATATCAACACTTTTTGAAAAAGTTCTTTTTCAGCAAATAAATAAATATTTTACAGAAAATAAATTATTTAATATTAGCCAATATGGCTTCCGTAAGAATCATTCCACTGAATTAGCTGCCCTTGAATTAATTGACAGACTAACAACATATATGAATAATGGAGACATCCCTATATCCATTTTTCTCGACCTAAATAAAGCTTTTGATACATTGAATCACTCCATATTATTAGACAAAATTAAAACACTACGGTATTAAGGACTGCGCATTAAATCTTTTAAATAGTTACTTGTCGGATAGGCAACAATTTGTACAAATAAACAACATCAAATCTAGTCTTCTTCCAGTACACTATTAGCCCAATTAAGAGACTTCATTAATCGTGATAATAAGAAAAATATTAATGTTTTGCTAAATAGAGAATTAGAAAAAAATTGTGTTTGGCTGAAAATTACTAGGCTGTCACTTGATAACAGTAAATCCTAAGGTATGCTTTTTTTAACAGCGTCAAAAAAGAGTAGCAATACCTAACATTAAGATTAATAATACTGATTTACAATGTATCGATAATTTTAATTTTTTAGATTAACATATAATGAACATCTGGGTTGGGCCGATCATGAACAACAAACTGTCAAATAAAATATGTGAATTCATTGGGATTATGAACAAATTAAAATTTCAGCTGCCACAGAATATTTTACTTACTATTTATAATTCACTCATATTATCTCAACTTAATAACTGTTTACTTGCCTGGGGCTATGAGTCAAAACATTTATATAAACTTCAAAAACGGGCCATTGGAATTATTGATAAACGTTCTAGGTTTTCACTAGACGGGACACCTGTCTGGCACTTTGTTTCCAGAAGGGGAGCTGGATGTTGTTTATAGACTCCAGAAATTCAAACAAATTGGCCGCCGTTTATACTGTTCATACCAGCTCGATTCGAATTTTCAATTGTTTATATTTTCCTGACACGATCTTAAAAACGTATTACCGGTGGCGGCCATACACTTTTTCAGCAACACAAATTGATTGTACACCACTAGACAGTCTGATGAGGGTGTGCAGACATCACACTGGTGCCTCGCCTGTTTTTTCAATAGGCAGCTTGTCAACCGGGGGGCTGGACCGGTTGACAATGTTGACTAGCTTTTCACATACTAATCCATTATTCAAAAAAATTGAAATATTAAAAATTCATGACATTCTTCATTTAGATCAGCTCAAATTTTAAAATAAATTATTAAATAATTAATTATCAGAATAACATGCCCAGAAACTGTACTTATCACAATTACAACACTCGCCATTGTCAAAATCTTCGCCCTTTTCGACCGACAAACGGGTGTTTTGTAAAAAAAAATGTCTCCGTTACAGTACGGACAGTAGGGGGGGGGGGGGCACTCGATTTGTGGCAGCAATTACCATGTGTTACGAAACGGACACCCCTGATCTGGCACGGCGTGAGCGTTTAACACCGTTTAGTCCTGCTATAACAATATAGTCGGTGGGCTGATATCTATAAATTTGAATTTCGCCTAGCTCTCATGACAATTATGTTTCTTGGTCTCATTTTAAAGATAAATATATTACCTTTCATTTGAGACCGGGTAACCCTCTGAGAAGTTTTCCGAAAGAAGTAATTTAGAGCCGAATAGGTACCTACCCTCTGGTACCTGAATCTGACAAAAAAAGTGTTAGAGCATTTTTAACTTCATGCGCTCTGAAAACGTCCTTTCGCGATATAGCAAAAGCAACGCTTTCTTTTTGTTTAAGAGATATTCAGCTGAATAAAATTTAATTATATGAAGCCAGTTCCCTGGAGATTACACTTAAAGGGTCCTAACTACATAGATCACACAATTTGGCCTTAATGTTTCGGTTCAAAGGTATAACAACTACGGTGAATCAACAGCTAAAACCTAAGTTGTTTTAATGGTTAACACCTTTTTAATTGAGTTAATCAGTTAAAGTCAAGGTTAAAAGGCTGATAAAACATACTGACTAATATATTATTCAAAGGTGTATAATATATATATATTATTTTTTAAAACGATCTAAGAGATATTATATAAATAAATTATTTTGCTAAATTCATATAAATTAAAGTTAGTATTAGTCATAAAACAAAACTGTTACTCAAAATAACTGCATAAAAATGTGAATATAAATACAACTCCTTTTAATACCAGATTTATATTTTTTCGGTATCACTTTTAGTTTAATACACTTTTAGTATACGTTCATGTGATATACGTTCATGTGATATTTACTATTACAATTCAGCTATATCATTAGTTTAGTAGGTTGAACATGTGGAAGCGACTGTTACCTTTTTAAAACAAAATATATAAATATGCATTAAAATTTTCCTGTAATAGCATATTTCATATTTTATTCACATGCATCATTTTAGCGCATGTTCTGGAATATAATATATAGTTATAATTAAATTTAACAATTATCTTAGTACTTTAGAGCAACTGTTACCTTTCTGAAAGCAGATTATATAAATATAGATAAATGTTCCCGTATTATATACATTTTTTAAATTTTATTCACATTATCACTTCCATTAGATGTTCACGGACATAATACATAATATTCGAAGTGAAATATACCCTTATTATACTACTTTTAATCAACTGTTACTTTTTATCCCTGTTACTTTTTGTCCGTGTTACTTTTTGACGGTTACTTTCTATCCTGTTACTTTCTATCCTACAATCTGCTTCACAAGGTGCAATTACACCACTGATAAGCACGGAAAGGCAGTGGTGTCAGTGCGTCAGCTAGGTGTCATAAACATCCCAATATAAATCCCTAACTTTTTAAATTTTCATCGTACAAACCCGTAATAAATATCACCAGAAAGCTTAATTATTACTCAAAAATGATATAAATTATATTATGATTGCACGTTAACTCGCAAAGTTATTTATTTAGAAAGGTAAGCAGGGTTTATCAGTGTTGGCGTGGCTGAGACATAACAAGCAGTTAGCGAGGTGTGACAACACAAAACAGTTGTATAACATTTATACAATGTTCAACCAACGTCGAAGACGTTGTGCCGTCATTCTCTAAATGTAATACAAATGTTTTGTATTTACTGGGCGATACAAATTCCTAACTTTAACTAAAATATAACGTCTTCGGCACGCGAGGAAAATATAGGCTAGATCCAATCCGAGCAGCGTCAATTAAGCAGTATGTAAACATGCAGGCCTTCCAGGAGACAGCAACCAACAAAACATGGGAATGACTGAGGCGTCCTCTAAGACAGTAGTTACATTAGATAATTAGCAATTCAGAAAATTGGTAAAAATATAAACATTGCCGTTGATAATAAAAAATTGCAAAAATATAATATATTTAAAATTTGTGGATAAAATAATACTTTGATAATGTTTTTTTTGTGATTTATTAATTAATCATTAGCTGGTAAGAGAGGTCAGGTTAAACTGGCTTATCTGAACAGCAGTGCATAGCGTTATCACCTCGTTAACGTCTGCGTTTGATCCACCTGCCGCGTGCCTCACTCTAACACCACCCCCCCTGTGCAGGGTGACGCGACGTGGAGGTGCGCAGCGCCCTAACAAGTGTGACATCGTCTGGCTGCTCAATATTTAACTCTAACTTCTTAATGTCTTTAAAAATATCAATAGGTTTATAAATTGTCAATGATTTCATCATTTGGATCATTTCTCTTTTTTTTGGTATGTTTATGAGAATTTATTTACATTAATTTGTTTTATGTATATGGTATTTTTTTTACTGTATGTATGTTTATTTGTCTGTATTTTTATTATGTAAAATGTTTGGTGCACTGTTATTATTATTGTTTAATTACCAGGTGGCCTCCATGTTAGCGGCTTAATGTCTTAATGGAGGTCTCCTAAACCTATTCATATTATAAATTACTAAAAAAATTGTAATATTTAATTATGGTTAAATAAAGTTTCTTCTTCTTATGTATACTGAATTAAAATGTAGGATTCATATGCCAGGTCAAATAATAGTTCACAGATGTATAAATTGGACATTGGGTTGTGTACATTTAATTGTTTGACCCGGCATTTTGTTACCTCGTTCTTCGATCAGTCGGCCAGAAAATCACAACGAGTCACAACGAATATTAATGTACCTAAATTTGTATGAATACGCTATTTTGTTGAATAAACACCGGTCTCTATTCCAGAATTTAAATGGTTTTGTAAATCAACTGTCTTACTTTGACATTAAATAAATAACTCAATTAGTACCTGCTGCTGTCGTATGTCATTTTATATATAACATTCTTTAATTCATATAACTCCGATGTCTATTACCATTATTAGTTTTGCAACGTTATACAGAGAGTTAAACGTGCGTTTAATGTACCGTTAGCGTATGTGACCTTCACGCTTACTGATTCTGATTTATACTTGACTTGACTTGCTATAAATATTTGACATGTAACTTGTTCTTGCACTCTTCCCAGTGGTTTTCACCATGAGACGCATATCTGTATCAGCCCATATCACACTTTAGCTGTAGTATAGGGCTTAGCACTCAAATAAACACCGTTTGCATATCATATAGGCTTGCCCATTTTACGTTTTTTTCTTTGATTTCACGTTATGAAATCTTGGGACGGAAATTGTGTTATTCCCACGTATTCTTAAAGCAGTTCCTTGGGATGACATCGATTTTCGTTTTTAGTTTTGTAATGAAGTAGTGTATCCTACGGAGCCCATAAAGGGACATTAAATATGCTGATTTTTTTTATTTCGTTTGTACGAAATATTATTTCGTTTGTACGAAATATTATTTCGTTTGTACGAAATATTATTTCGTTTGTACGAAATAATATTTTGTTTGTACGAAATGATTTCGTTTGTACGAAATATTATTTCGTTTGTACGAAATGATTTCGTTTGTACGAAATATTATTTCGTTTGTACGAAATAATATTTCGTTTGTACGAAATAATATTTCGTTTGTACGAAATATTATTTCGTTAGTACGAAATATTATTTCGTTTGTACGAAATGACCTGGGTATGTCACTCACTAACAGGGTGGGGACCTGGTTCTGACACTCACTGACAGGGCGGATACCTGGGTCTGACACTCACTGACAGAGCGGGGACCTGGGTCTGACACTCACTGACAGAGCGGGGAGCTGAGTCTGACACTCACTGACTAGGTGGGGACCTGGCTGTGACACTCATTGACAGGACGGGGACCTGGGTTTGACACTCACTGACAGAGCGGGGACCTGAGTCTGACACTCACTGACTAGGCGGGGACCTGGCTGTGACACTCACTGACAGGGCGGGGACCTGGGTCTGACACTCACTGATAGAGCGGGGACCTGGGTCTGACACTCACTGACAGAGCGGGGACCTGGGTCTGACACTCACTGACAGGGCGGGGACCTAGGGGTGACACTCACTGACAGGGCGGGGACCTGGGTCTGACACTCACTGACAGAGCGTGGACCTGGATCTGACACTCACTGACAGAGCGGGGACCTGGGTCTGACACTCACTGACAGGACGGGGACCTGGGGGTGACACTCACTGACAGGACGGGGACCTGGGTCTGACACTCACTGACGGGGCGGGAACCCAGTCCCCGCTATGTCAGTGAGTGTCAGACCCAGGTCCCCGTCATGTCATAACGCAGGTCCCCGCCCTGTCAGCGAGTATCAGACCCAGGTCCCCGTCATGTCAGTAAGTGTCAGACCCAGGTCCCCGCCATGTCAGCGAGTGTCAGACCCAGGTCCCCGCCCTGTTAGTGGCCGGCCCCGATGGCTCATTCGTATCGACTGGGGCTTGTAAACTGGAGGTACCAGGTTCGAATCCCGGTCATCGTGGTTGTGCATATACAGTGCTCCAAACTGTTCAAAGGCATGGAATGTACAGTGCTGCCTATGGTACCGTGCACTATGAACAACCCTTGAAGTCATTCGAAATAAGAGTAGGGCATAGTCCCGGCTTCGGGCTTCCTTCTGTCGCGATATTGCCATGATTGTGCAGAAAGCGACGTAAAGCAATATTCACTCACTCTGCCCTGTTAGTGAGTGTCGGATCCAAGTCAACACCCTGTCAGTGAGTGACAGACCCAGGTCATTTCGTACAAATTATTTCATATAAACGAAATAATATTTCGTACAAACAAAATAATATTTCGTACAAACGAAATATTATTTCGTACAAATGAAATAATATTTCGTACAAACGAAATAATATTTCGTACAAACGAAATAATATTTCGTGCAAACGAAATCATTTCGTACAAACGAAATATTATTTCGTACAAACGAAATATTATTTCGTAAAAAACGGAATAATATTTCGTACAAACGAAATCATTTCGTACAAACGAAATAATATTTCGTACAAACGAAATAATATTTCGTGCAGACGAAATACTATTTCGTACAGACGAGATATTATTTCATACAAACGAAATAAAAAAATCACCACTTTTAATGTCCCTTTATGGGCTCCGTAGTATCCCCCTGATCATGATTTTATATTTTTCAGAGTTTTTAGATTTTTTTAAATATTTCATATCAACATTTCTATGAAACCGCTTAAAACCCAAACAAACGTTTTGTATACCTAAACACTTGCTAAAGGACGGTTGAATGTTCCTACAGGATTGGGCCACATGTTGATGTCGTCGGCCCAGCGCTAGGCAGACAATCAGTGTTGCAGGTGTATCACCCCATGTCCTGACTACAAGACACCAATTAGCGGCGATTGCTCTGATCTCACCGTCCAAGGTGTGGGAAAATGTGGTGTAAAATGCTGTATATTGCTGACTTGTTTTGTTTACATGGCAATATACGACCTGGAAATATAACTATTTCACTTTTTTTCGGTGCTTTAAAATTGTTTTTGACTTATTTGTATTTTTAGTTAAGATCAATAGGTTACATAGCTTCATATTAATGAAATTTTCAAAATTGACAAAATTGAAAATGTCTCATCCCGAGGAGCAGCTTTAAATATGTTTTTTCAAATTTCACAAATCACCGTTTTTCTCGTCCCTGACAAATATATTATGATAATAATTATGTTAAGTTCATTTATACAATTCTGCTTAGTTGTACTACCTTAAGATAAGATAAGAAAACAAATATTTTCAATCGGCATATGGTACAGTTAAATAATTATAACATCAACAATATCACAACAATACCTTACAACGTTGGATTCTTTTTGCTTAAAACATGGAGACCTACGGGCTTTATTCAATTTGAAGTCATCATAAAAGTCTTAGTTAGCTCTTTCCGCTTCATTTGAAAATCTATGTCATTGGTCTACGGCCATTATAAATATTTCAATTCTTGAAACGCGGGGACCAATTTGAGACCTCAGAATCTGACGTCAGATGATTTATCACAGTGTCACGACTTCTGATCTCAAGCGGTATCTAAGTTGAAAAAACAATTATTCAAGATTATTTTCTGCTTAAAAAACCCTGAAATAATGTAACGTGACGTAACTTACAAATTAGGCGACATATTCATAGTGAAATACGTTTTTTTAGAATAACTTAAGGCCTACTCCAATATTGCTTTATGGCTGTGAGATGTGGAGATGGAAAAGATCAAATCGAAAACTTTCAATTTCATTTTTATAGACGAATATAAGGTCTTAGCTCATATACATCGCATATTGAAGTTACGATCGAGCTTCGTAGATATCCTCATGCAGTGACATACTATAAGAGATGTGTTAAATTGTTATCACATTTTCTTAGGGTGTCAGCTGTTACGGGGTGTTGAGGGATAACAGGATTGTGGCCGATCCGGCGTGAAATATAAACAACATTACTATTTAAATTTGGTTTTGAATACGTATGAAACGCACGAGGGGTGCAAGATGAAACAAATGATTTTGTGTGTGTCTTTGAAGACTGGATCAAGCAATATATTGTAACATTATGGCAAAACGTGTCATCTGCATATACCATGTTTGTACGCCTACTATGAGCCGATGAACTTACAGTACTAATAAACCAATCAAACTAAGCAGGTTACTAGCCTTGCTGAATTGTGCTTATTATCCATGCATATTGCTAATAATACTCGCTTTATCGATTGTGCTGCCATGCAAAGTCACTACAGCGAGCGTGAACACCTAGGTAATTACCTGGCAAATCAAAATGATTAGTGTGGCTCGTAAGCTGATATATTCACACAAATGGTTCACTTATATGATAAAGGTATCAAATTTACGATAGATGTAATTCAAAGACGAGAGAAGGATTGAAAAATATACAATCTATAAATAATAATAATAAAAATAATAATAATAATAATAATAATAATAATAATAATAATAATAATAATAATAATAATAATAATAATAATAATAATAATAATAATAATAATAATAATAATAATAATAATAATAATAATAATAATAATAATAATAATAATAATAATAATAATAATAATAATAATAATAATAATAATAATAATAATAATAATAATAATAATAATAATAATAATAATAATAATAATAATAATAATAATAATAATAATAATAATAATAATAATAATAATAATATTCTCTTAAAATACTAATCTCTGGGGATAATATTAATAATATTTATAATAATCCAATAATATTATTAATAATCTAATAATAGTAATAATAATAATCTCTAAAAATAATAATCTCTGAAAAATATTCAATCTAATTTAAGTGAAATAGTTGTTTCTTTGAAAACATGATATATTTCTGCTACACAAAACTATTTAAAATATAGTCAACTTTAACTTAATCTGAATAAAATATTTAATATTCAATCTGTTTAATTTTATTTTATTATTTACTACATCAAATTAGCGAAGTTAAGTACATGCATATATACGAAAGCCATTGTTTACAATACGAGTAAACTATTCATAAATGGCCCATTTGAAATATGTGTTTATGGTTCCATGAATACATTTATTTATAAAAGCGTTTTGTATCATATTGTGTTTGATATAATCGTAATATTATAATATGCAGGTTTGCAAGAGTCAACTTATCTTGTTAGCCAGGAGCTATATTAGTGTGTTTCTGAATGTAGAACATGTTATTATAATTCAACATATACAGTTATCATTAATTCAGTTATACTATGTGAAAGTCTCTATAATTACTCTGCAAAAAGTATCTCTTCCTTCCACTTAAAATATATTTTGAATGTCCATAGTGTTTAATCGGTCTGAATATATTTTTGTCAAATGCATATCGGCCTAGGTCATTACCAGGTGTTAACAGGTATCTGTTGGTCATTAACGAGTATCTGCTGTTCCACAAAACATTTTCGGCGTCAGTGAACACGAAACGCCGGTCCAACCTTGCCCGAATGCCTAGACAGCACGACACGAAACGCCGGTCCAACCTTGCCCGAATGCCTAGACAGCACGACACGAAACGCCGGTCCAACCTTGCCCGAATGCCTAGACAGCACGACACGAAACGCCGGTCCAACCTTGCCCGAATGCCTAGACAGCACGACACGAAACGCCGGTCCAACCTTGCCCGAATGCCTAGACAGCACGACATAAACGCCGGTCCAACCTTGCCCGAATGCCTAGACAGCACGACACGAAACGCCGGTCCAACCTTGCCCGAATGCCTAGACAGCACGACATAAACGCCGGTCCAACCTTGCCCTAATGCCTAGACAGCAACACGAAACGCCGATCCAACCTTGCCCGAATGCCTAGACAGCACGACACGAAACGCCGGTCCAACCTTGCCCGAATGCCTAGACAGCACGACACGAAACGCCGGTCCAACCTTGCCCGAATGCCTAGACAGCACGACATAAACGCCGGTCCAACCTTGCCCTAATGCCTAGACAGCAACACGAAACGCCGGTCCAACCTTGCCCGAATGCCTAGACAGCACGACACGAAACGCCGGTCCAACCTTGCCCGAATGCCTAGACAGCACGACACGAAACGCCGGTCCAACCTTGCCCGAATGCCTAGACAGCACGACATAAACGCCGGTCCAACCTTGCCCTAATGCCTAGACAGCAACACGAAACGCCGGTCCAACCTTGCCCGAATGCCTAGACAGCACGACATAAACGCCGGTCCAACCTTGCCCTAATGCCTAGACAGCACGACATAAACGCCGGTCTAACCTTGCCCGAATGCCTAGACAGCACGACATAAACGCCTGTCCAACCTTGCCCAAATGCCTAGACACCAACACGAAACGCCGGTCCAGCCTTGCCCAAATGCCTAAACAGCACGACATAAACTCCGGTCCAACCTTGCCCGAATGCCTACACAGCAAACGCCGGTCCAACCTTGCCCGAATGCCTAGACAGCACGATATAAACTCCGGTCCAACCTTGCCCGAATGCCTAGACACCAACACGAAACGCCGATCCAACCTTGCCCGAATGCCTAGACAACACGACATAAACGCCGGTCCAACCTCGCCCAAATGCCTAGACAGCACGACATAAACTCCGGTCCAACCTTGCCCGAATGCCTACACAGCAAACGCCGGTCCAACCTTGCCCGAATGCCTAGACAGCACGATATAAACTCCGGTCCAACCTTGCCCGAATGCCTAGACACCAACACGAAACGCCGATCCAACCTTGCCCGAATGCCTAGACAACACGACATAAACGCCGGTCCAACCTCGCCCAAATGCCTAGACAGCACGACATAAACGCCGGTCCAACCTTGCCCTAATGCCTAGACAGCACGACATAATTCTAGTCGTACGACATAATATTCTGGCCACACTTCATGGTCCACATGTCGCGCTAGCTCAGTCTTCATGCAGGCCTATTGTAAAAATATAAGTTACAGACAGTTTATGCAGTTTAGAGAGCCATTTGGCTAATGTTAGGGCGGCGTCTTAGACCTCTAACATACGGCTAATGTTTGCTCTGGGTATCGTGATGACGACAACTGTCTCTTGCTTGTATCGACCAATATTTTTACAAGCATTGCACAAAACATGAAATGTTGGACACAAATATATAGAGATTTCCCGGAACAAGCAGACACAGTCAGATACAAATATTTAAAGGTATTCGAGATAATTTTTTAATCGACAAATGCATTTATGTATTCGTTTTCTGAACATCTTTTACAAAATGAAAGTCTACAATTTATAATCAGTAATTTAAGACGAAGCTCTTGATATGGGGGAACTCGTTCTTCTATCATTGCTGATTTTAATGATCACATGTCAGGGTCGATGCCACAATCAAATAGGCCTATGTGTCATCTTGCCCGCACCTGCTAATTTACAGGGTGGTCGATTACTGATTATACCTCCGCTCACAATGAGCAAAGATAAAGCATCAAATCAATTAAATCCCTTGAGCTTTTCTAAATGCAGCACCTGTGTAAACATCAAGCTATCCGACTTGGTTACAGGTCATTGGTCCTACGGGCCATTGGTCCTACGGGCCATTGGTCCTACGGGCCATTGGTCCTACAGGCCATTGGTCCTCCGGGTCATTGGTCCTACGGGCCATTGGTCCTACGGGCCATTGGTCCTACAGGCCATTGGTCCTCCGGGTCATTGGTCCTACGGGCCATTGGTCCTACAGGCCATTGGTCCTCCGGGCCATTGGTCTTACGGACCATTGGTCCTACAGGCCATTGGTCCTCCGGGTCATTGGTCCTACGGGCCATTGGTCCTACGGGTCATTGGTCCTACGGGCCATTAGTCCTACGGCAGGGAATAATTTGTCTGGTCAGTTGAATCAATGTTGGGTTGATGTTGAACCGACGTCGTAAACAATTGACAAGCGTTATATTCTTTCACCTATCCCCACCCTTGAAAAACAAGTGATTTGCATTCATTAAGAAAAATATGCAGTTCATTACTACAGATGATAAATTATGACGTCATAGATTGAAGTTATTTCCTTCATGAATTTCAGTAAAAATACAATACAGTTGGGAGACTATGGCGTAATAGGTTCAGTCTGAGTTTAATAGCCATGACTACAAGGTCTCACCACCCTAAATGAGCCGAAATCCAAGCGGGGTGGCTACTGACTAGGGAATCCCTACCCAAATTACTGCTTTAAATGGTTGTTTCTGCCTCTGGTAAATTAAGAAAAATACAGGAATGTTGTAATTATGTGGATAAATTGTAAGCACACACTGTTTTCGCTATCTGTGATATGAGGTATAACTGTTATGTGAGATTTTCGGATGGACACATGCGGTGAGAAGGATTTGTGTCCTTTCTGGGAATGGGCTCAAGAATCTTTCGGGAGATCTGGGCAAAACGGACCTTTTTACCAACATGGGAGCGTAACTCAAAACGCAGGAAGTTAGCATACCATTTTCGAAGCAGTTTTTGAAAAAGGACAGCTTAGGCTTTATTATGGTGTGTAACATAGGGGGGCAGCTAGGGACGAAAGTGGTGATTTCGGCCCTTGGAATGTTGGCATTATACATGCGTTTCAATGGGACTGGCATTTGGGGTGGTGAGACCACAACACCATGAAGTAAAAATTTAAAAATAAATGCCTTCTGTCAATTTGATTGCGTATTTGTGCTGTGAGACTATATGAGCCTACTGTTGTAGATAATTGCATTTTAGATCGTCTTTCATCATTAGCAGGTGTTTCATGTAATCTTGCCAATTGCATTTCACCTATGCCCACAATTAAATACACAGGAGAATTTTGAAATATATATAGGGGGCCTATATCGGCAACTTGCATATATCCTCATAGTCATACACACAGTTCACATTGTAATCATGATCCCTGCGATTAATCAGAAGGCCCAGGCAGCCTGCTTCTAGGGCTAAGACTAGGTAATTTGTCTATAGGTTAACTGATTAAGTACCGTGTTCGGGCCGCCGGCACGGCATAGGCCTACCGGCGTTCTAGATATATACCGCTATACACTTGCACGCAGGAATGCCAGCGCACTAGTCTATTATCACGCCGGTACGTTGCGCGAGTCACACCTCTTCATTGCAATTGAAGGCCTCTCTGTCTCTCTTTGAACGCCTCTCCATTGTATTTTAACGCCTCCTGTCGCCTTTTACCGCCTCTCCATTGATCTTCCACACCTCTACATCGCCCTTGCATGCCTGCCCATCGCTATTCAACGCCAAAGCGGCACCTTTAACATTGTCTTTTTGTGTCGACCTTTATCATATTTTCTTCGCCCTTTAACACCTTCCTGTCGCTCCTTAGTGCCTCTCAGTCACCATTTAAAGCCTTTCCTTCGCCCTTTAATGCCTCTCTCCCAAATTCACGCCTCTCCGTCACCCTTGCCTTCTCCCCGCTCCTAAACGCCTACACATCACCTTTTAACTCCTGCCATTTACGTTTTTCCATCGTCATTTAATGCTTTATGGTCGCCCTGTAATGACACCTAATTGCCTTTTACCACCTTGCCATCGCCATTTAAAGTCTCCCCATGACTATTTACCGCCTTTTCATCGCCATTTAATGCATCTGTAGTGCCTTTTAACGCCTCTTAGTCATTCTTATATGCTTCTCCATCGACCTTTAATGCCTTTCCGTTTCCTCATTTTCTGTCTGCCCGGCGACATTTAGCACTTCTCTGTTGCCCTTTAGCGACACTCCTTGGGCTTTAATGCTTTCTCCTCGCCTTAAACCTCCACACATCACCCTTTAACGCCTCTCTATCGACCGTTTATCATATTTTCTTTGCCCTTTAACACCTCCCCGTCGCTCCTTAGTGCCTCTAAGTCACCATTTAAAGCCTTTCCGTCGCCCTTTAATGCCTCTCTGTCGCCATTTGAAGCCTCTCCGTCACCCTTGCCTTCTCCCGCTCCTAAACGCCTACACATCACCCTTTAACTCCTGCCATTTACGCTTTTGCATCGTCATTTAATGCTTCATGATCGCCCTGTAATGACACCTAATTGCCTTTTACCACCTTGCCATCGCCATTTAAAGCCTCCCCATGACCATTTACCGCCTTTTCATCGCCATTTAATGCATCTGTAGTGCCTTTCAACGCCTCTCAGTCATTCTTATATGCATCTCCATCGACCTTTAATGTCTTTCCGTTTCCTCATTTTCTGTCTCTCCGGCGACATTTAGCACTTCTCTGTTGCCCTTTAGCGACACTCCTTCGTCTTTAACGCTTTCTCCTCGCCCTTAACCCTCCACGCATCACCCTTTAACGCCTCCCCATAGACCGTTACCACACCTCCATTGTTATTTAACGCTTCCTGGTCGCCGTCTAGCTCCATTTCATATGTCTTTCAAAGCCTCCCCACCACCTTTTAATGCATCCAGTCGCACTTTAACGCCTCTTCTTTACCTCTTAACACCTCAACACTGCGCTTTAACGCCTCCCCATTGTCCCTTAGTTTTACCTTTTAACGCCTCTCCATCGACCTGTAATGCTTCTCCGTCGCTGGTTGTGTTCTCATTTTTTTCTACTTTATGTTACCAACAACGAAAATTCTTTTCTCAGAAAAGAATATTGAAGAATTCTTTTTCTTCTCGTTATCAAAAACGAAAACTATTTTCTTTAAAGCGAAAACGATTTTTTTTTTTTTTAAAGAAAAAAGAAGATAAAGCAATTTCGTTTTATTTCGAAAAAGGAAGTAATTATTTTTAATTCTTTACGAATTTTCCAAGAGGAAGTTTATTATACACTGTATCGTTCGTTAAAATCATATTTGGCCTTGAAATTGGCCATTTGACGTAGAGGATCAAGATGTATTACTTGTAGCCTACTTAGATTTATTTGTTAAAAATCATATTTTCAAATACCCTACCTTGAAATTGACATATTGGCCTCTTGAAAATGGCCTCTTTAATCAGCACAATAGTAGCAGAAATAGATTATTCAGTCAAGATGATATCAAAAAGACGTACTACACGTCTTTTGCTATTTGTTTTTGTTAAAAATATATTTTTTTCATTTTTGACCTCGGAAATGACATTTTCATGACCTTGAATTGAAATTTCCCTTGCAGATGACCTTGAAGATTACCTTGAATCACAAAAATAATACTATAAATTGATTTTTCCACTCAAAATCCCACGAAAAAGAGGTATTACACATGCTCCTAGCTTTATTTGTTCAAAAATGATATTTTCACTCACTTGACCCTAAAAATGACCTTTTGACCTTAAAGATGACCTTGAATAATCCTATTAATTTCAGAAATGTGAGGTCGTTTTCTGGGATACTTGTACGACATTAGAAATAGTCCTATTAAAGATAAGGGCCAAATTGAACTAATCAGAAAGATATACAGTACTACCTCTATATAATGCCAACATTGGGATTCTGCCATTTTTTGGCATTATGGCGGGGTGGCATTATGGCGAGGGAGGTGATTAAGGCCTGTAGATATATGACAGCTGATTAACATTAATTCTGATACATATTGAATGCTCTCACGCATTCAGTTTATAGTAATACAAAACAATACAATCCACCCTATATAATGTTGTTTTATTAAGATCACTATACCGAAAAATAAAAAAAAATAATGCACGAGATAAAGACACTAAATATGATTGGCATTTAAATTGGGGTTAATTCAATTTATAAGTAGGCCTTTATAGTAGACCCTATTAGTCATGGGCCAGATCCCGAAAAGGCTATATTGAGGAAGTTCGTTGCACCCCCCTTGCAACTTTGGTTTGATGCTTCTAGCAGGTTCCTGAGTCATAGAAGACCTATTTTCACTTGTTGTCAGTTGCACAACCAGGGCAGTAATTTTGACAGCAGCATTTTGTACGTGGGGGGTCGGCAAAATTTCGGAAAAAATGCAACTATGAGCTTGAATCTTTATGTTTCATCTTGTGTAAAGTCACCAAACATTTACAAACACACACATGCATGTGTATCAAAGTAGCCGTAGTATGAAATCATTTTTACCCATCGGCCCATTGGGCCCGAATGGATACATGTATTGTCATCCACTTCGTACGCCGCCGCTGACCTCTCCGCCGCCGCACACAGCCTTTTGGCTACTACACCAACATATTGACATTGCATCAGATTGAATTCATAATTCATAAAACCTTCAACCCCTCCCGGCAATTTTTTTTATCCAAGGTCAAGGTCAAAGGTCAAGGTCTAAGATTCAACAAAATTCTTGCTAATGCTATAACTTAAAATAATAATTAATAGATCTCTCCAATTTTTTTAAATGAAGCTACCCATGAGAATGGAGATGACTTGATTAGATTTTCAGCTTTCCACCGATAATCATACTGGCCGCCTCTCGGAGACTAAATATCTTCGCAGGGGCACCATCTGGAGTTGTGATTGACCGTGGCAGAGGTCTATAGGGATTCTTCAACACATCTTGCATGCTCATCCGCCTATGCTGCGCTATGACGACCATCCTGGCAAACAAGTCTATGTCAGCCTTTGATGACGATATCACGATATCACAGCGGCTTTGGTTTTCTTTGACTTCATCAGGTTTTGGAACGTCTGTAGTTTGGCCTTTGGCAGTGGAGCGAACAAGTCAACATCCGTGTTTGCAGTCTCTTCTCAACGAAAGTGGTGAGCGCATCATTTCTGTTCTGCTCTGCAGTTAACAAATGATCTGCAATGTCATTGGGTTACGGGATTTAAATGGGATCATCCAGCTCTCGGTGGTGTACATGACTTTGTAGACATCATCTGCATCATTCTTCGTGTGTGCTGCTTGCTTTCAGCGTCGTAGATACCTGATCATCTGGTCCACGGGCACTATTTGAGCTGCGCTGGACTGTAAACTGGCCGCTCTCAAGCATGGCATTGGCATGAAGATGTGTCCGTGGCAGCAGCTTTATCTTGCACCAGTAAATAGACAAGTACCTCGCATAGTTTGTTCTGTCATAAGCAAAGCATCTCACAGATGTAACACATGTGCAAACTCCAGACTCCCTCTCGCGTTGCTCGAGTGAATCGCAGCAGCAGGCAGACCAGGTCTATGTATGAATCCCAGAAGACAGCAATAGGTTGCACGGAACAGTTCAAGAAGTAGTTGGAACTTCGGTGATGCGAGCAAGACACCCAGGGCATCTGAAGTGGTGTCAGTGCAAACTGTGTCCATCTCATCTGTGACAGCCCGGTAGGCATCCTTCTCGTTCTCATCCATCCATTGCTTGAAAGATTCATACGAAGTCGTTACATCGCCTCCATGACTATCTTGTGTGCTCGTATGGCCCGGTTGTACTAATGACTTTCTACTACGCTAGAAACTGATCCTGTGGCAACAATACCAACTTCAATGACGAGGTCTGACAGTCTAGCATCTGCAAACCTCTTTCCAATGTCATGCTGGTAATGGTATGGAAGGCTCCCATCCTGAGGATCATATTGCTGAACTCTTCTTGTTGTTTTCAGACAATCTCTTGCGCTTTGACCTATAAAGCTAAGTCCACGACAATGATGATCTCATCTAATCCTAGCTTCTTGCCCTTCTTTCATCGACAACTTCAACAGAGTGCACACTGTCAAAAGTTCTGTTCTATCACTAGGCAGTAGCCGATGACACTGGGTCCTGGGATGGTGCTGCTCACGACTGCATTGAACCCGGACCAGTCTGACACTTTCTGTGGTGCAACGTCATCATCATTATCATCATGTCGGCATCGTAGCATAAACCTGGCAGTATATCTTTCCACCTAGCTTCGCCTACAGACTCGGTAAATTCCGGAGATCTCAGGTCTTCATCACCGATGGCCATCTTGCCAGGACTGCATCGTGTTCCAGCAATGTATGGCAAAATCCTGCTGGGCTGAGGAGTGAATTACCTCTTTCGCTTTCCTCTAGTACTGGTATTTTGAGCACGCGGTTCAGATGCCACAGCACCACTAGGCTGAACAGCTCTCTGTATGATGATTCCATTTGTGTAGTGGGTTGTACCATGGCTCTCAGAGTTTCTTCGTTGATGTCAGTGCTGTCCCAGCACATGACAACAGCTACATTGGGATGGATGTTGGGAGGTGTGTAGATGGCACCACCATCTTCAACTAACCCAATGTGCCTCTCTGCTATTGCTGTCTCCACCTACTGGATGATAGTAGTCATCACCCGTCCACTTTTGGTTGGACAGTGTAGAGTCTGCAGACCCTGCCTCGTCATCTGAATCTCCACACAGCACCCATGCCAGCAGATTCTACACCAGATCAGATGTTGGTGTCCATGCCTGTCTATTGCGGATGGTCATGAGCTCTGCTCGAATTATTTGTGCACATCTGAACACTTGGTGAACCTTGTTATGGGTATTTTTTCCACTGGTGTGGTAGTGGGGCATTGGTCATTTCAGTTGCAACTACAACAGCTGCAACTGCCTGGCCAGTAGATACATCATTTGAGAAAATGATCTCCGTTTCCGTCTTGTTATGTGGCTGCCAAAATGACAGTCTGTCACCGTAGTGCTACTGCTTCTGAGTTCTTTGAACCTTTAAGTGCAGTAGTTCTGGGCATCTATGTCAGCCTGTTCCAGCATGTCGAAGTAGGTGTCCCGCAGCTCTGTCATCTTCATGATATCCATGTCATCAAATACCTTCTCATCCACAAAACCAACTATGTGTGAATGCAGTTTCGTAGACATCATATCTAGTGGTGCCTTCCGTAGCATGTTTTGTGATACTTCACTTCGATAGCGATTGACTTTGTCTCTTATTTGAAGAAGAAATGGCTGGTCGTCTTTCTGCTCTGCCACTTCTAGTAGTTTCTGGCTTGCCTGGATAGATAGACATTGCGTCAGTGTTTCACGTTTTCATCCTGACTGCCGCTGTTCCTGATGACAAAAGATGCAACTATCGTCCCTTGGTGTAGGCGTTGATGATCGACTTCTCTCACATTAGTGCTGCTGTTTGCTTGTGCACTCGTGGATGCCTGCTCTGATGACCAGTCTCCACGTTCCCTTTTGTTTTACAGTATCTTGATTAGGGTCTTGTTGATGTATGTCTGGTAGTACAGACGATGATACGCTACAGCTGGACCCTCTTCCCAGTGTACCTTCAGCTGCTCGTGAGCATCATCTTGGCTCTGTTCAGGTGATTCTTGAAACTTTTTCCAACTCGCTGCCGTGAAAGGAATCAGTTCACCAGAGACGGGCCTCACATGCAGTTTGGGTCCTGACGAGTAATCAGACAGGTATAATAATCGGCCCTATTAGCAAATGCTTATTTTTGTGATTCATTAGTGTGCCAACTTAGCCTACATTACTAAGACATCGGCATGGTATCTGATATTTTAACTTATATTACATGTCAGTCTGGTGGTAAGAATCGGGGGACCCGTAAGCAGAGCTACATTTCTGAAAGAAAGTGCTGTAGTCAAATATGTTACCTAACCTTACCTACCGTAATTACACTTTACTATAATATCATGGGACGTCAGGCTATAAACAAAAAACATCCACTTTCTGCAATCCTGTTCATAACTCTGGTAACAAAGATTCTGAAAATAATACATTTGCTGCAATCGCGTAAAATAATGAGGATACATGAATTGTTTCTTCGGCAGGTCACAACTGCATTTTTCTGAGGTAAGAGATGCTGTCTTCTCACCAAATCAGTTGAAATAATATTTACTAACAAAACATAACCATAAATATTCATATATTATTTATATAGAATATCAAAAACAATAAAAAAATGAAAAAGTCAAATATTTTGGCCCAAAATCGCTCGAATTTTACCTAATTACCTAATAAACATGTTAATTAGGTAAATTTCAACTTCATTGAGGGTGTGTGAACATAATGAGGCCCCCTAAAATTAGTGGAACACAATTTTAACCCGCCAGCACACTGTACCCATAATGGACGGAAAACCCTTTTTTTCGCCGACCCCCCGCTCACAAAAAGCTGTTGTCAAAATTACTACCCAGGTTATGCAAATGACAACAAGTGAAAATGTGATCTTATATGACATGGGAACCCACTAAGCCATCAAACCAAAGTTGCGAGGGGGTGCAACGAAAATGCATATTTCTGGATCTGGCCCATGGACTATATGCCTATATATATTCCCGCGATCAAAGGAATATACCAGAGGCGCCAGTCAGTGTTTAGTAACAATAGGTGTGACATTCCGCTCACACCACGGAGGGACAATCAAGTGTTATCCTGGTTATATGTCAGAAGCTGGGCCCTAATCTCTGCATAAAATAATATTGTTGTTCAACTAGTATTTTCAACGCTGGCCCAACATTGTACCAGCAATGGATCTCATACCCGATGAGTTATTATTTCATTGTAATAATGGGTAATAATGGGTGGATGCTACAAGAGAGAGAGTCAGACGTTGCCCGTATAAACATGTCACTTTCAAGTTTGTACCTTAGTTTAAACATATTTTATTGTCCAGTTGAAGCAATACAAGATTGTAATACATGGCTTCGTTCGGAAAAAAAAGTGAGCGATGCTTGCGGAGTCATGGTGTGAATACAATGAGGCATAGGTGTAAATCTCGTTGGCAGACCTAGAAAGTGTCATAAAACAAGTGCATGTAATTTAGTGGTATCATATTAATATTATCGTGACCTCATATACTGTTGTTGTAGACCCAGTAAAAACAAAACACCCGTACAGCATTTATACAACGCCGGCCAAGTTTGTACCTTAGGCCTATTGATGCTCTGTTGCATAACTCAGTTAGTAGGTCCCCCCCTACCCATTGTTTTATCTCTGTCACGCTTTCTAGAACTTGTGAGCGCAGTCGGCCTGGAGGCGGCAATCGCTGATCACCCAAGAGTGTTTTTTTAACAGTCACGATGTCTGATAAATTATGTTGGCAATGCGATCGGGGGGAAACATATGACAAAAGTGACATTGTGACTTCTAAACTATTGGCGGATGGCAAATACCGGGGATGGCATTATACCGCGGTAATTAACATTGGCGGAAATTCGTTTAACTACTTTACTTGGCATAATCGGGGTTGGCATTATAACCGGGGGCAATACAGCGGGGGAGCACTGTCACGCGCGCCTGCAATTGGGCGGGGGCCCTAGGGTAGTGGTTAGCACAGCTGCCTTTCACGCCAGAGTTCGGGGTTCGGTTCCCGGTCTCGGCGGTTTGAAAGAAACAAAAATGTTTCTTCCCCATCGTGTGAAAGTCAGTATTGTGGGGAGCCTCTGTGACCGAGAGGTAGCGTGCTCGGCCTCAGACCGCCAGGGCTCGAATTTCGAATCCTGTGTCTGGAGGACAGTGTCATCTCAATCATCTCACCATCCTCAGGAGGTTCTCCTGGCCCAGTTTAGCCTATATGTGCACAAAGGTGGCCTAAAGCCCGATTCATTTCATTTTCATTTCGCCTGCAATTGAGATATAGAAGGGGACACTTAGTGACCGGAGATTGAACCGGATCTGAGACTCAGAGTCTTATTTTCTGTGACAGCATGAAACTTCTGGCTGAACTCCCAGCATGCCCGGTCACTATAAACAAAAACACCATCTCAATTGCATGTGAGCGTGAGCACTGTACTGCATAACAATCTGGACGTACGATTTCAGAGCGCAGAAATTTATGATATTTCACTGATTCTGGATGCAGTAATTTTTTTTATTCAACCTTGGACGACCTTGAAAATTAAAATTGCATTTACTTACTTTTGTGAGGTATTCAATCAAGCGATATACTGCAGTGTACATTGTGATATTTAACTCAGTAATATTTAACCAATATTCTAAATATTGGTCAGTAGTCTTGAATTTCCACCAGTTTTAGATATAATTTTTCAGCGAAAACAGACTGTATATTCCACACATTGTGTGAAATAAATTACAATCATGCTTAGGTAAAATATATTTTTAATGCAGAAATGTATTAATGATCATAAGTACTACATATTTAGCTCGTCCCAAATCGCTGATGCCACTGACATGGTTTTTATCACGGCAGCTTCATTCATAGCCTTTGAAAATATGTGCGCAAAATGGTGTCAATGTCGCAAAAGAGACTGTGTTGGAATAATGCCGTAACCATGGCAACGCCTCAAATATTTTTTTCACAACCATCCATTTTGTGCCCCCGACATATCACTGAATCAAAAAAATATGGTTTTGCTTTGTTCTACCGTGGGGAGGGGCTCACTTTTTATTCACCCTCCTGGCCGCTGCACTAATAGCATACTGATGAACAGATTGTTTTGTGAGACCTTTTGCTTGCCCATGGCAACTGTCATCATGAGCTTCCTGCTATGCGCGCCCACGATTCACCATCAAATAACTTCCGTACCAAACTAGTTTAAACATAACATTGTGAAAGTGCCAAGATGAACTCTCCACATGTGTAGCATTAAGCCTTCGGCGAGCATTGGGAGCGAGTTAATATATATATATAAAAAGACATTTGTTTAATAGAAAGCTAAAAAATAGAGTAGGTAATACGGCAGATTAGGCTACAAGGCATTCGAAACTATGTTTAAGCACAGTATTTTTTAACATGCTTTGATGTGCTTAGTATTTTATTAAATACTAAGCACATCAAAGCATGTTAAAAAATACTGTGCTTAAACATAGTTTCGAATGCCTTGTAGCCTAATCTGCCGTATTACCTACTCGACGTCATTATTTTTATTGTAAATAGGTAAAATGTCGTCAATCTTTGATTTCGCGATAAAATATAGGTCAGACGATAAAAAATAAACATCAGAAATGTGTGTTTCAGCCCCCAAGTTATGCACAAATCATAAATTTAGCAATCTCGAGCAACAAATAATAAAAAAAAATTACATTTTGATAGCCATTTTGTTATTTGCTCATATGAAGGTGAATGTCGCGTCCATTTTGGATTTTTTTCATTTCAATTTACTCGTCATCAACGTTAATGTCAGATCCACTAAGCTACAACAAATAAATCATATTATCGTCAAAATGATTATCGGGATACTTAGAGTAACAGTAGATATGTAAAAAACGACGGATAGCTTGTATTTAAAGGTCAAATAAAGGTTATTTAGTTCCAAAGACACTACAAAAAATTTATATGATAAAAATCTTGCAGAAACCAAAAGTGTGCTTTTATGTGCGACAAACCCTGAAAAATATGGGACTTTCTTTACATTTTGGCAGCCATTTTGTGTTTTGCTAATTTGAAGGTGATGGTCACCAAATATAGAATGTTATCCAACAGATTTGAATTCAGCACACATACATTATGTAAAAACAAGTGGATAAAAAACTATGCACAAAAATTCAGTGAAAAATAGCATATTTCAGATTTTACCCTATGCTAAATACACATATTTTCATGATAATATTTCAATAAAAAAATATATGCTATTTATAAATATAAGTAACACTCATATTTAAGCATGCACACATCTGGGTTCAGAAAATATATTGCAGATATGTCCAATAATTAAGTTCTATTAAATGAACCAAATGGGGGGGGGGTTCTTACAAAATAAAACATGTGATCCTAAAATATTAGCAAAATATATCAAATTTTGCACATTTTCTTGATCATTTTCTGGCAGTGATCTTGGATTCAGACGTAAATATCACATTACACCATTTGTAAATACTTGAACGAAGATTAAAATATTAGACACACAAACCGTGTTCGGCATGCGAAATTTAAGAAAACCATGATCAAGACTAGATTTCAGGAGAAATCATGGATCTTACGGCGACCATTTTGAAATTGGCCATAATGATCAATTACTCGAAGAATCAGGCATTGGTAACCTAATTCTGACTTAAGGGATGTAGCTGAGCCAAATGGTACCGCTCATGGAGACTTTCGTGCAGAAACAAACATGTTGTCATAACTATATGCAAATAAATGAAAAAAATTGACAATTTTGAATAATTACATTTTGCGACATATTTACAATATCCAAAACAGCTCTTCGAGGTGGTATGTTACTGCAAAATGATATTATTTTTTTACTATTTCATCTCCACAGATCTATGACTTGATTATTAAAAAAACTGATTTAACATTGTACCGAACATTTTCTCTAAAAATCGGGTTGGGGTACAAAAGTTTCAAATTCTCAGCCTATTTCCGGCTATGTCATCAACCAGATTCTGTATCTAGAGACCCCTGGGAACAATTCTATCCTTGTGGACAAATGTTGTACCGCCGTTTTAGGTAACTCCTTAAATATGGTTTTTTTTGGTGTCTGCTGCTGTACTATATACCATTTGAGCCGGCGGCCTTGTGATTTTTGAGTGATTTTAGTAATTTGGTGATCCCAGACACACTGAAGTTTTGCATGGGTCCAAATGGACTGTGTCCCATATCAGGTAAAGCGTTGGTGATTTTTTCATTAAAAACTGATTTAAATTGATCATTTAGTACGTTTTCCTTTTCCTTTGAATCAGAAATTAATTTGCCACCCACTTTGGCACTTTGTCCAACGACAGAGTCTTTTTTGATGCGCTTAACCATGGACCAGAATTTTTTTGTTTCCTTTGTCTAGACTTAGGTCAATTAGATCTTATATAAAATTTTCATATTTTTTTCTGATTTCTCTCTGGACCTGTCTTTTCAATCTTTAAAAAAACCATCCCTGTTTACTGTTTGTAATTTTTTGTGGGTTGATATCCACTTTTCCGAAAATAGCATCGTGATCTGAAAGACCTGGTATGGTTTCTACTCGATTTAATAAATTTGGTGAGTTGGGTATCAAAAGGTCCAAAATGTTCTCATATCTAGAGGGTTTTAAATTAGATTGCCACATGCCAGTGTCGTCAAATATAGACAGTAATTTGTCATGTAATTTAGGATGTTTGGTATGCTCCATTGTTCAATCAAGCACAATATGGGAATCATCACAGGCTTAATTTTATTAACCCTTTAAGCACCCGGACCGTATTTAGACGTCAGAATCGGAGGTCTACAGACGTCATATTCTGAAAGAATTACAAAAAATATATAATGGCCATAGAACCATAATATAGGTATTCAAATGAAGCGGAAAAAGCTGACTGAGACATTTATGATGATTTCAAATTGAAAAACCCTTTGACCCCCATGAGTTTTATATAACACATTTCAGCGCTATAATTAGATACATGTTGTTTTCATTGCTTTGATCCTGGTGATTGCATCAGCAATGTCAGTAGCAAATAAATGCAATATAACATTGTACAATGCCGCACCCAAGTGAAAAACTGAATAATAAAAAAGAGAATAAACAATAAAATTGGGAGGAGAATTAAGCATTGAATTTTCTACATTTACATTTGTTTTAATGATTGCGTCTGAGAAATGTGCGATCAGCTCAGCAAGTGATATACCTTGATATACCCTAATATACAGTGATTATCAGCGCTGATGTCTGTCACACTCATACTCATGCTCATGCTCATAATCATGACGTGCATACTCACATTGTCACACTGTCACTCACACTCATGCTCATAATCATGACGTGCATACTCACATTGTCACACTGTCACTCACACTCATGCTCATAATCATGACGTGCATACTCACATTGTCACACTAATGCTCACACTCACACTCATACCCATGCTCATGCTCATAATCATGCGCATACTCACATTGTCACACTCATGCTCACACTCACACTCATACCCATGCTCATGCTCATAATCATGCGCATACACACATTGTCACACTCATGCTCACACTCATACCCATGATCATGCTCATAATCATGCGCATACTCACATTGTCACACTCATGCTCACACTCATACCCATGCTCATGCTCATAATCATGCGCATACTCACATTGTCACACTCATGCTCACACTCACACTCATACCCATGCTCATGCTCATAATCATGCGCATACTCACATTGTCACACTCATGCTCACACTCACACTCATACCCATGCTCATGCTCATAATCATGCGCATACTCACATTGTCACACTCATGCTCACACTCACACTCATACCCATGCTCATGCTCATAATCATGCGCATACTCACATTGTCACACTCATGCTCACACTCATACCCATGATCATGCTCATAATCATGCGCATACTCCCATTGTCACACTCATGCTCACACTCATACCCATGCTCATGCTCATAATCATGCGCATACTCACATTGTCACACTCATGCTCACACTCACACTCATACCCATGCTCATAATCATGCGCATACTCCCATTGTCACACTCACACTCACACTCATACCCATGCTCATAATCATGCGCATACTCACATTGTCACACTCATGCTCACACTCACACTCATACCCATGCTCATAATCATGCGCATACTCCCATTGTCACACTCATGCTCACACTCACACTCATACCCATGCTCATAATCATGCGCATACTCACATTGTCACACTCATGCTCACACTCACACTCATACCCATACTCATAATCATGCGCATACTCCCATTGTCACACTCATGCTCACACTCACACTCATACCCATACTCATAATCATGCGCATACTCCCATTGTCACACTCATGCTCACACTCATACCCATACTCATAATCACATGCACTCATACTCTAATCCAAGCTGGGGACACTTGCGCCATGCTCCGTCGCGAAGCAGAGTGGATCAGCCTGATCTACTCGTACTCATGATCATACTGTCACACTCATACTCACAATCACATTGTCACACACACACTCACACTCATAATCATACTGTCACGCTCTATTTTTTTTATATTCAGCGTATTTTTTTTTACATACACAACCGATTTTTATGACATTTAGCGTCTTTTTTACATTTGGTGTCAATTTTTCATTTAGCGATCCGACAATGCCTTTAAATTGTTCATTGAATGATGCAGGTGGGATTATTACATACCCACGACTACTGGTTATGACAGGTGGGATTATTACATACCCATGACTACTGGTTATGACAGGTGGGATTATTACATACCCACGACTACTGGTTATGACAGGTGGGATTATTACAAACCCACGACTACTGGTTATGACAGGTGGGATTATTACATACCCACGACTACTGGTTATGACAGGTGAGATTATTACATACCCACGACTACTGGTTATGACAGGTGGGATTATTACATACCCACGACTACTGGTTATGACAGGTGGGATTATTACAAATCCACGACTACTGGTTATGACAGGTGGGATTATTACATACCCACAACTACTTGTTATGACAGGTGGGATTATTACTTACCCACGACTACTGGTTATGACAGGTGGGATTATTACATACCCACGACTACTGGCTATGACAGGTGGGATTATTACAAACCCACGACTACTGGTTATGACAGGTGGGATTATTACATACCCACAACTACTTGTTATGACAGGTGGGATTATTACTAACCCACGACTACTGGTTATGACAGGTGGGATTATTACATACCCACGACTACTGGTTATGACAGGTGGGATTATTACATACCCACGACTACTGGTTATGACAGGTGGGATTATTACATACCCACGACTACTGGTTATGACAGGTGGGATTATCACATACCCACGACTACTGATTATGTCATGTGGGATTATTACAAACCCACGACTACTGGTTATGACAGGTTGGATTATTACATACCCATGACTACTGGTTATGTCAGGTGGGATTATTACATACCCATGACTACTGGTTATGACAGGTGAGATTATTACATACCCACGACTACTGGCTATGACAGGTGGGATTATTACTAACCATAAGAGTTGTGTGTCGTGGCTGGCTCTGTCGATCCCCGAACTGAAAAAGTGAATATATTTATAATAGCGGTTGTCCCATAACAAAGGAATTCAAATGAAGCGGGCAGAGCTAACTAAGACATTTATGATGACTTCAAATTAATAAAACCCTTTGGGCTCAATGGTTTCAACAAAAAAAGATATAAGCTTTGTGAACATTAATATTATGGTCTCTTTTTCAGACTTAATATCAGTTTTTGGCGTTGATGACTGGAATGAAGCGCAGTTGAACTGTCCTACAGAAGATTTACGCTGGATGCCTCCAAAACACGTGAGTATTAACAAAAAACTTAGATGCTCTAAGCTCCTGGGTACTAACACTATACAGTAGCAATAATATAGTGATGGGCTCACCTTCAACCTGCGTGTATTATACTTGACATTCACAGAATAAATGTGAACATCAAGCCTTATTTACCCCCAACCAATGTATAAAAGATATGTATAATTATGTGAAACATATAACCATATTAACTAACACAAATCAATTACCTCCAACAAGCGCATAAATAATATCTTTATTACACAAGTGAGACGTCATTACTAAACCAACGCTAAATTATAGGACATCTTTCAATTACTTGGTTAACTGTATATGTATCACTAAATATTAGACAACTCTCCATTATTTGATTAATCACTAATCATTAGACATATGTCCTTATTTGATTAATTGTACATATATCACTAATTATTAGACATATTTCCGTTATTAGATTAATTGTACATCTATCACTAATCATTATACATCTCTTTATTATTGGATTAACTGTACATCTATCACTAATTATTATAAATCTCTTTATTATTGGATTAACTGTACATCTATCACTAATTATTATAAATCTCTCCATTATTTGATTTGTTGTACATCTATCACTGATTATTATAGATCTCTCCATTATCTGATTAATTGTAGCCCACATATATCACTAGTTATTTTGTCAAATTCACTGGCATTTTATTTTGTATGATACCTTCGTACGGTATACATTAACCACCAAATTATTTAATTTGAATTTTTACCCACTTGAAGTTGTGTCTCACTGACGCGATCCGAGAGCAAATTTTTCAGATTTGACAAAATCGAGGTCAACGATTTTGACATCTCGCTGATTGTCACGTTTTATCTTTATTATGTTGAAAAGGCGGACTTTAATGCGCTAATAAAAAAATCACATGAAGGACAAATATAATGGGTTGAAGGTTAAAACGTATATGTATATATAAGCATTGAATGACAAAGGCAATAATATAATGCCCTAGCTTAGTGTGATGTGATACTAGTCCTCCCCTCGCAGATAAATGGTCTTATATTATACTCATTAGAGTGACACAGCGGACCCCTTAGGTCCGTAGGGACGATTTGTCGATGTGCTGTATCCTACACATAGCAATGTTTATTTTGTCTGTATAATTATGATATGTGTGATTCTTTTTCAAAAATAAATGTTATTATTGCATATATATATATATTGTAATACAACTGAATGAATTTGATAAAAATGAAATAGTGAGTATGTTTCCCAATCGTAAATCTGCCAATTGAATGTTTGATATTATTGGCGCTTTAGTGTCGACATATCACTGCATATTGATAACGGCAGATACATACATCATTTGAGGGAGAAATTACTGCATATTGATGATGAGTGGCACATACATCATTTTATGGGCGTAGAGGTCAGCAGCCCTAATCTTGTTGTGATACACGGTCTTGATATCGTGTTATTTTATAGGTGCTATCGGGTGAGCTAGACAGAGATTTGAAGACCCTCCCTGACGGATTAGTGATCCGTGAGTCATCCATCCCTGACATTGGACTGGGGGTGTTCTCACAGACCTTCATTCCACGTTACACATGGTTTGGAGGATTTGACGGGGAAGTGGTGGTGTTGAAGGAAGATATCACCATATACGCCTGGAAGGTATGCACACACATACCCCAAACGTTCGCCCAATGCTGGTTCAAAGTTGGCCTACCGTCTGCGACGGTAAACCAACATTAAATCAGCTTGTGTTCGCGGGACACACACACCCACACAGTGGATCGTATTGCGGTAATGAAAACCTTCATTGTCCGAAATTGCGAGCGTCCGAGACTACCAGTACCCCAGCAGATCATACAAAAGAAAACGTTATTTTCTCTTGTTTTTCATGATTGATGCCAACATGGAAGCCTGGTATCATGGGATTTGGTATGTCATGTGGTATGTCATGTGACATCAAATCACTAATTCTTTAGTGTCCATGACTGCTATAATTTTCTTTGAGAACCTCTTGTGAGTCAGGGGAGCGTTTTACTATCATTCTCGTTCAGAAATAGCTCATTTGCATATAAGGATCGTTAAAATCGAACGAGGGGATCAGAGTGCTAGTATCCTCCCTATACACGTTAAAGGGGTGACAAACGAGGAAAATCAACGAGCTTTTTTCTAGATCGCGAGAATCGATAAGAGATCGTTTCTTTTCAGCATCGTTTCTTTTCAGGATGCTAAAGCGCACCCCAGAATCAGCATGTTAATACTGTGATCTGTAAGGACGAAATTTACAATATGGCCGATTATCAAAATGACCGCCATCAAAAGTACCGAAATATCCTGAAATACATAATTGATCATATCTTATTAATTTACTTAGAAGGATGATTTTATCATTCATTTTCATAGCCAAGAATCGATTTCAACTACTTTTGATTGCCAAATTATAATATGTTTGTGCAAAAGTCAAGATGGCCGCCAAGAATAACGAAAAATCACATTTTTTGCCACTAAAACCCTCTGACCTTAAAGTTAAGGTAGGACTTACCCCCAGGAACCTCAATAAGCGGTATCTTTTGTTCGGGGACTTTTCATGGGTGAGAATCAGCATGCAACACGTGATATGTAGGGTCGAAATTTTAATATAGCCGTTTTTTCAAAATGGCCGCCATCAAAATCTTTCTTAATACACAAATGATCATATTTTCGCTATTTATATACTTGGAAAGATGTTTTTAGCCAAGGAATCGGTTAAAACAATTTTTGATTGCCAAATTACAATCGTGCACAATTCAACATGGGAGCCAAAAAATAACGAAAGATCACATATTTTACCACTATAACCCAATGAATATATGATTTTAAAGTTGATATACCCTCAGCTAGGACTCTTCATGAGTGGTATTATTTTGTTCAGGGACCTCTCTTGGGTGAGAATCACCCTGTTATTTTAGCATGGCCAATTTTTAAATTGGCCGACTTCAAAATACCAGAATATCCTGACATATATAAATGAACATAATTATCTTGAATATTTATCGATTTAGAAAGATGATTTCAGTGGTTAATCATACATTTTCATAGCCAAGGGATGGCTTCGAACTATTTTCGATTTCCAAATTATAATATTTGTGTGCAAATTCCAAGACCAATGCTGTGTTAAAATCAGCCTGTTAACAACGTATTGTTTTTATTTCAGATACTACGTGGAGATTACATTTACTACTACCTGGATGGCTACGACAACAGAACGTCCAACTGGCTGAGATATGTGAACTGTTCCCGATACAAGCGAGAAGAAAATGTTTTTATGCAGCAATGTTTCGATACTCCTTTTTACGTTACGACCAAGGATATATTTCCAGGGCAGGAACTATTAATTTATTATGGTGACGAATACGCGGCCTCACTGAATATAGACGTGGAAAATTACTAGTTTACATAGTACCATATAGACAGCAGTGAACACTGCAGACTTGAGTGTAGTCTGTGGCACTGTGTGTACATAAGGGAGATAACCAGCATCAGGAGCCCGGGGGTTCCTAATGCTCATCTGAGGGACACCTGTATTTCATGCAATATAAATAATAACACGAATAATTTACTTAATAATAGTATCAATATCACTATTAAATATGCCGTATTTTGTGGCTGACAGTTTTGACTAAAACTAATCATTAATGATTTGGGCATTTTTTGGGTGATTTACGGATGCTGTTCTGTGGTATACCTAGGACAGAGTCATCTACCATTATAGATGGGGTATACGTGGTATATGATGCTGAGTCTACTGTAAGGTAAATATATAAAAAAAAACTTGAAATATAAAATACAAATCAAAAGTTAACAGCAATCAGTCTGCTGCTATATGCACAAGGAGGACAAACAAATTCACGAAGTATATTATTCATGTTGCATACAATTTTGGGGACAGCTTACGAACAGGTACGAACTTGAACAGGCAAAAGGTCAATTGAATATTGTTACCGCATTCCATTTAAATATTTTATCTGTACATTTTGTATTTCTGAGGGGTCACCTTTTTCAAATTAAGTAAGACATTGATAAAACAACCAGAAAGTAGATATTACATTCAAAATTCTACTTTATTTCAAAAGTACATGCAAACCTCGAGCTATATACAAATATATGTTGTTAAATGGTAAAATAATGTACATTATATCACGTGTCCTACTGAAGTGTTTGTCCTTATTATTCCTCAATAGAAGCTGGAATTGCTGAAGTAATTTCTAGCACCATATGACAAAAAATAATTATATTTATGAAACATTTCTTAGGTTGAATTTTATTTATGACACTTAACCATGTTAACATTTACCACGTTTTTCCGAGTTTCAGTGACTTTTGATTTGGTTTGAAAATTCTTTGAAACAACCGTATGTATCCTATTCCAGGTCCCAGCTCTCTTTTCCATGCAGACATTTGCACAACAGGAAGTAATAGGTAGGCTAAAAAGGACTATTGCGTTAACTGGTGTTTATTTTACAGCTTAACACGCATCGATTTTGCCGCTGTTTGTTTCTGCCGTCTAAGATTATCTATCAAGGTAATACATAACTCTACATGACCCGTATTATCGTACACGTTACGATATATCATATGCTTTGGATTGGTCGAGATGGCCATCTCGACCAATCCAAAGCATATGATACATCGTAACGTGTACGAGAAGACGGGCCCAGCAGTACACACTACAATAACCGGTAACAATGTTCATAACAATCAAATCGGTAGTACTAGGTATGCAAAAGTATAGTAGTCCACTGTAGGGCCTAGGCCTACACCAGTGACAGGCCCAGAAAGCACTGCGCGGATTACGGAGATGGTCATGATAAGCACCACCTGGTGAATATATGTTAACATTATCAGGCCTTAGAGTGGACTACGGCCTTATGAATTCCCCCCCCCCCCTCCCTACAATAACAGTAATAATCATACTAATAGTGGTTGACATGGTTGAAGCTAAAATGAAAAAATATAGACCCTATAATTTCTCTACAGTCAGCAACAAGTAATCTAGTAATCTAGGTTGTCAAATTTATTGACTTATTATGGATTAATTATATACAAAAAAATAAATTCAAGAGTACAATAATCCTATTTACATTTCGTCGCCTCGGAACTAAAAGGTTTATTTTGTCATTTCAATTAGTGACAGACTAGACCCTTTAACTCCCAGAGGTCAATTGAAAACGCTAGATTGACATAGCAAATTCATCAATTCATTCATTCATTGCCAGATTTAAAACAATATTTTCTTTCCTTTTACTCTGTGCTGCTCTCTTTTGTAGCGTTTTTAATGATGGCTCCCAAAGCACCGAGATGACCAGGAAAGCGCGCGAATTTAATGTCCACTGGTCCCTGAAGATAACCAAAATAACACTAGTGTGAATATAAAAACAAAAGTTGCTCAAGTGTAAATGTTATAATCCATGTTCTTATCAATTGTGTGTTAGTATTTTCGTAATTTGAAGCCGAATTGCAGACGCAATTCCCAGCGTCAAGAAAAAATATTTATTGATGAAACATAGATATTCTCAATTGAATTATATTTGATTGACTCTATCGCAATATATTTCATCAAGAAAATAGTGCTTTCAAAATGTAATTAAAACTGACAGAAAATTTAGCCAAGATTCACTAGCTAACTGTTAACGAGACAACAGCCAGCATGCGCGCCTCTATCCGCGCCTTCTGTCTTTACATTTCACCTGAGATCGCCTGTGGCTCGCATGCCACTCGGCGGCGCCACTGTGAGCAGAGTTACAGCTCCGTCATTGGCTTTCAGCTTAGTGTCTTCTCTTATTGTTCTAGGCTAATTGGTAACAGCTTAATTGAAGCAAGAAGTTACTGCTTTTAGTTTTAAAGGACATTATAGACTATACCGCTATAGTAACATCCACAAATGTTATGGCATTATAGACTATACCGCTATAGTAACATCCACAAATGTTATGGCATTATAGACTATACCGCTATGGTAACATCCACAAATGTTATGGCATTATAGACTATACCGCTATAGTAACATCCACAAATGTTATGGCATTATAGACTATACCGCTATAGTAACATCCACAAATGTTATGGCATTATAGACTATACCGCTATAGTAACATCCACAAATGTTATGGCATTATAGACTATACCGCTATGGTAACATCCACAAATGTTATGGCATTATAGACTATACCGCTATAGTAACATCCACAAATGTTATGGCATTATAGACTATACCGCTATAGTAACATCCACAAATGTTATGGCATTATAGACTATACCGCTATAGTAACAAAGTTATGGCATTATAGACTATACCGCTATAGTAACATCCACAAATGTTATAGCATTATAGACTATACCGCTATAGTAACATCCACAAATGTTATGGCATTATAGACTATACCGCTATAGTAACATCCACAAATGTTATAGCATTATAGACTATACCGCTATAGTAACATCCACAAATGTTATGGCATTATAGACTATACCGCTATAGTAACATCCACAAATGTTATGGCATCATAGACTATACCGCTATAGTAACATCCACAAATGTTATAGCATTATAGACTATACCGCTATAGTAACATCCACAAATGGTATCATATATTTTTGTAGTTTGACTTACGTCTTTGCTCTGTAGATAAGTAAACCTGTGAATCATCTCTGTTGTCATGAATCTTCTGACTGTGGCTGAGCTCACGAAATTGCCGGTCAGGTAGACCTGTCTACAGCCGTGAGCTATGGCGCTCAGGTAAACCATGTGCATCACCTGGAGACAGGTGGTCGTCAGTAAACTAGCTGCTAAATCCTCACGCTTAAAATCACCTACAATAACAATATTCAGCTGAGCATTATCATGATTATACACTTATGCTCGCAACACATATATTTGTACCCTCCTCCCATTAAAAGAGGTGGTATTACTAGTGACGTATATGTGTCACCCGACAAATATGAAATTAAATAAGCATCATAGAATGGATGGTTAAACTAGGCCAGGAAAACCTCTTGGTGATAGCGGTCTGAGGTCGAGCACCCTAACTCTGCGTCACGGAGGCTCCCCAACACTGAATTTTTACGAGTGGAAGGAGAAAAACATTATATATCAATAGATTTTAGCCTGTATGTGCATAAACCTGGCCTACATCTCAAATTCCAATTCATTCATTCATTCATTCAATTCATGTATTCATTTATACACACTACGTTGTCTGTGTAATGTGTTATTGTAATAGTAAGAGGTAGACGAATAGTAGTCATAGTAATAGCAAATAGTAATAAAACATAGCTTGATCCTGGAGTGCATTAAATATATTGTAAGAAAGTGATTTACTTGACCTAAGCTTTTGTTGGGAGTTTTCCCCTGTCCATAAAGCAGCATGTTTGCCATGAATAGCGAGTAGATGTTCTCTTCCCCTTCAGGTCCTTTAGCATCTCTAGCAATAACATCAACATTGGAATTGTCACCCTTCTCCGCTAATTCAACCAATTCGTCGAAGGACTGCAAAATCATTTTTCCCGATAAGACATTTGATATTATGTATACTTTTAATGTTATGTAGCCATATGCTGCTGTGCAACGTGTGACGAACAAGACCCAGGGACATGAAACCCCCTGTTGAAATGGAGCAGCCCTGGTCATTTTAGTAAAGGATGGACCTGAATTTGTACACAATTCTCACTAAAGCCAATATTGGGATTATAATGCCGCCAGCGTGTGCTGATCAGACATTGGGAAATGGTGTAAATGGTGTCACTGGGGGTGAACTAGGCCACGGTTTCACATGCGACATAGAACTAGCCGGACGACGTCGCAAGTCTCTGACACAGGTACCTGACTTGTAAAATGAATATTAGCTCTAATACGATAACTATATATCGTGAGCTGAAAATGGCCTGGTTTTAATAAGCACTTGAAATTTTGTCTCGATTTCATGGCATCCGTAAAAATAGATGAGGGTAGGTAACAAAATAATAAATATAAAATGTTATTGATAAATGTACGTGCTCATATCACCATACGTATAGTTTATAGTCATCAGAATATAACACACTGTCATCATTAAGAAATGTCAGATGTACGAGTTTTAAAAAAGTAGAAGGGGTATTTTTTGTCAGATTTGAGTTGTTATTCTCCCTGCTACTCATTCAAAATAAATAAATCACATAATATGTACAAAGTTATAGCCCCCTGTGTGTATTGGGATTGACTAGAACATTAAGTATGAAGTAAATGACAACCATACATATTACTTATATTTATAATATCCACATTATGTGTGTCAAATTTCATAGGCCCTTTCCATTTTAAATGAGTCCCTGAAATCATGATCATTTTTAATTATCACACCTAATTACAAATGAAGCACATATGGAATAATGCATTATGACCTGTAAACTGTACACGACCATTCAAAACCGACAAAAACGACCTAAAGGAGCAGTTTTATTCTGATCAATTGGACGTTTTTATACATAAAATTGTTTTACTCTTTAAATACAATTTTATACGTTAATGATAATTGACCTTTGCACCCGTGAGAATGGATCCCATTCCATGGAAAGATCTCCCGCCGCAAGCTGAGAAGTCAACAGTGGAGAAACTACCGTCTGATTCCATCTGAAACATAAGCTGAGAAGTCAACAGTGGAGAAACTACCGTCTGATTCCATCTGAAACATAAGCTGAGAAGTCAACAGTGGAGAAACTACCGTCTGATTCCATCTGAAAAATAAGCTGGGAAGTCAACAGTGGAGAAGCTGTCATCTGATTCCATCTGAAACATAAGCTGAGAAATCAACAGTGGAGAAACTGCCATCTGATTCCATCTGAAACATAAGCTGAGAAATCAACAGTGGAGAAGCTGCCGTCTGATTCCATCTGAAACATAAGCTGAGAAATCAACAGTGGATAAACTACCATCTGATTCCATCTGAAACATAAGCTGAGAAATCAACAGTGGAGAAGCTGACGTCTGATTCCATCTGAAACACAAGCTGAGAAACCAACAGTGGATAAACTGCCATCTGATACAATCTGAAATATAAGCCGAGAAATCAACAGTGGAGTAGCTGCCATCTGATTCCATCTGAAACATAAGCTAAGAAATCAACAGTGGAGAAGCAGCCATCTGATTCCATCTGAAACATAAGCTGAGAAATCAACAGTGGAGAAGCTGTCATCTGATTCCATCTAAAACATCAGCTGAGAAATCAACAGTGGAGAAGCTGCCATCTGATTCCATCTGAAACATAAGTTGAGAAGTCAACAGTGGAGAAAGTACCGTCTGATTCCATCTGAAACATAAGCTGAGAAATCAACAGTGGAGAAGCTGCCATCTGATTCCATCTGAAACATAAGCTGAGAAATCAACAGTGGAGAAGCTGCCATCTGATTCCATAAGAAACAATGTTTGTGAAAATGTAACCCTTGTGCTGCGTGTACAGTACATATTGATATACAGTTTAACCTTATTTTTTCACCGACTTGAGGCTGGGTTTCACTACAGCGACCCACAAGTTCAAGTGGGTAAAAATCGTTTGTTTAATTTGCGACCAAACAAACCAAACACAAATTTTATTCCAACAACCGTGATTTAATAAACGGATTACAAGCGACTATACCCGTTAAGGGTTAAGAATGTAAACCATGTGCTGCGGGTGTGGGACATATACAGGTTAACCGCGGGGCTCTGTGCGGGGATCCACTTGAGAATCTAACCTCTATAGACATCTACAGACGTCAGATCGATACTCGCAGTGAAAGAGTGAAACATTTACTATGGCCGTAGACCCATGACATGGGTATTTAAGAGAAACAGAAAGAGGTAACTACAACATGTATGATGACGCCAAATTAAAACATAATTTTGTCATTGGAAGCTGGAATTGGCGTTATTGTTAACGTTAGAAAATTTAAGCTTCAAAATGAATAAAGCATAAGGGTTAACGGGAATAAAAAAACACGACAACTCCAACACTCAACATATAAATGATAGCAACAATAAGAAACCTGTCTTTGATTTGTTCGTAATATTTCGTACTAAAACAACTATTAGAAAGTGTAATGCACTGCAATGTTTCTTTTACCCTCAAGTTGCTTCCTATCTGCACATTTAATCAGCAGATGTACTTTAACGCCACATAGATATTTAGAACACAAGAGAACACAGATTTGCAATACTAGATATACAAACATTTAGTAATCACTGGAGGCTATATTTAATATAATCACATTTTATTACACAATTAGAACAGTACAAGAAATGTAACACAAGCTTAGAGCTTTTATTCCGTTGAAATTGTGTTACATACCTTTACAAAAAGGCAAGCTGAGCCGAGCATCGCGATTAAACATGGGTATCTGCTTTCTGGGGCTGGAACATTGCCGTTCACACTCAATTTGCCGTCTTTTTCTGAAAATGGATAACAAAACCCTTATTACCATTATTACGAAATAAACTCATAATACCTTTATCAGGACATTTCATGTAAAATAGTATTTATTAAGACATAGTAATAGGAGCAGTTATATCATCAAACAAAACCAACTAATCAGCAATCAAACTCTTTTTAGCATGTTTAGTCTATATTTCAAATTGTGTCTGTACAATGTATTTAACACACAATTGACACAATTCAAACGTAGAGCGTGGTAAGCGTGAACACGCTCAGAAGTACAAACGTAGAGCGTGGTAAGCGTGAACACGCTCAGAAGTACAAACGTAGAGCGTGGTAAGCGTGAACACGCACAGAAGTACAAGCGTGGAGCGTGGTAAGCGTGAACACGCACAGAAGTACAAACGTGGAGCGTGGTAAGCGTGAACACGCACAGAAGTACAGACGTGGAGCGTGGTAAGCGTGAACACGCTCAGAAGTACAAACGTGAAGCGTGGTAAGCGTGAACACGCACAGAAGTACAAACGTGAAGCGTGGTAAGCGTGAACACGCACAGAAGTACAAACGTGGAGCGTGGTAAGCGTGAACACGCACAGAAGTACAAACGTGGAGCGTGGTAAGCGTGAACACGCACAGAAGTACAGACGTGGAGCGTGGTAAGCGTGAACACGCACAGAAGTACAAACGTGGAGCGTGGTAAGCGTGAACACGCACAGAAGTACAGACGTGGAGCGTGGTAAGCGTGAACACGCTCAGAAGTACAAACGTGAAGCGTGGTAAGCGTGAACACGCACAGAAGTACAAACGTGAAGCGTGGTAAGCGTGAACACGCACAGAAGTACAAACGTGGAGCGTGGTAAGCGTGAACACGCACAGAAGTACAAACGTGGAGCGTGGTAAGCGTGAACAAGCACAGAAGTACAGACGTGGGGCGTGGTAAGCGTGAACACGCACAGAAGTACAAACGTGGAGCGTGGTAAGCGTGAACACGCACAGAAGTACAAACGTGAAGCGTGGTAAGCGTGAACACGCTCAGAAGTACTAGTTCAAATCCCCACTAGTGACTACAAATTATTTTTTTCAACCCTGAATTTTAGATTCAGTTGGTTGTGACTATCGACACTCATTCTATAACACCCAGTCACACTCATAACTGTCATACTTGTTGTGAATATGTATATATTAAAAATAGTATATTATTTTCCACAAGTAATATCGTCCCCTTGGAGCAGAAAGTCGGTATCTGTCACTTTACACATTATTAGGTAGACCCTTTCAATCCCCAGGCGTCGATAAATATAAAATAAAAACACATATCGTTTTTATTTTGGCGTTGGTGTTTCGCCAAATTGAAATTTGCAATTCAGTCCAATTTTCACTAAATATTTACTAACAACAAATTACCAATCAATTTAAATTTAGAATCATGTCAAATTTTCACTATATATTTTTATGACAACAGTTTCCTAATACATTGCCTCACCTGTTACGATGCCTAGGTCAGCTTGTAACATTGTATTGGATACCGCTTTAAACTGTGCGTTAGCAGCGACAGCCTGCTTCCACATGATCTGCAAAAATAGCATGCAAATCATGTCTAAAAAAGGCAGTTCTTAAATACATATGCATGAGTCATAAAACCATTAATAATTGATAAGAATCAAATTACAAAAGAGTGTCCTAAAATAAACCACAAATTAAGTAGTAGTTCAAATCGCCACTAACGGTAATCACCACCAATTATAATTCTACCAACTCATTTTAATCATTGTAACAATCCCAGTGACCTTTACACTGGTACAGTGCAGACAAGGTGAATCCGTTCACTTTCACATTTTGTGGACACCCACTCCACTGTCCACGTTACCCACCCTGAGTGTGGGCAGGGTGGGTCCTAGGCCATTAAGAGGGGGTGTGAAGTGTTCAGATATCAAATGCCGTTATCGCGCCTTGTAGTATTAGCGACTGTTATACGATATGCAATATTGTATCATTATCAGTTGTAGTCTTCCCAGGAGCTTCTTGTATAATATGTACATATTTTCACTGTTTAATTTGTTGTATATATTTTAAAACATATTTTTTCTGTTCATTCTAATGTCAGACGAATAAGTCTACATAGACGTCCAGTCGTTAATATCTATATGTCTATCTATTTATCTATCATAATGATTTCAATGTTTATTGCTATGATTTTAATATACAATTACATTCTAATATACAATTATATTAGTCTTTACACACTCATCGCCTGGATGCTGGACGGCCAAGTCGCTCATTCATTGCACATATGCATTTTGTTGTCCATGTGCGCTGTTCAGCAACGTCATGCAAATACTAAATGAATAAGCGATTCCAATGGCATATCAGGCTTGAAAATATCTTGAAAATTGGCAAAGTTATAATTCCAAATAAATAACTTAGTGAGTTTAGGTGCTATCATAATATAATTTATATAATTATTTTCAGTATGGAATAAGCTTTCTGGTGAGATTTTATACATGTCTGCATGACTAAAATAAAAAAAGCTAGGTATTTCTATTGCGCTGATTATCACACCTAGCTGACACACGGACACCGCTGACGTCACCTGCTCATTAGTGATTAGTGAAAAGCATTTTTCAGCCACTATTATCTGATATGCATCCGGACGCTGTGGCTAGAATATTGAATTTTTTATACATTTAAAACCTTTTTTATATAAGTTATTTTTCAGCTATCATTAAATGACAATAATTATAGGCAAATACTAGATGAATAAGCGATTCCAATGGTATATCAGGCTTGAAAATATCTTGAAAATTGGCGTAGTTATAATTGTAATAACTTTGTGAGTTTAGGTGCTATCATAACATAATTTATATAATTATTTTCAGTATGGAATAAGCTTTCTGGTGAGATTTTATACATGTCTGTATGACTAAAATACAAAAATCTAGGTATTTCTATTGCGTTGATTATCACACCTAGCTGACACACGGACACCGCTGACGTCACCTGCTAATTAGTGGTGTAATGCACCTTGTAAGGCCAAGGGTGCACTAGATGTTAACTGCATCGCATATAAATAAATATATGCATTGAAAACCCCATTTAAACATGGTTTTAAATCAATAACAGAAAAAGTACTTAAGATACAGTAAAAACAGTTATATCACCGGAAAGCATTTTTCAGCCACTATTATCTGATATGCGTCCTGACGCAGTCACTAGAATATTTATTTTTTATACATTTAAAACCTTTTTTATATAAGTTATTTTTCAGCTATCAATAAATGACAATATAGGCAAATACTAGATGAATAAGCGATTCCGATGGTATATCAGGCTTGAAAATATCTTGAAAATTGGTAAAGTTATAATTGTCCAAAGATTGATCAATTTTGACAATTTATTAAAATATCTTTTTATATAAGGGTATGTGGGAGTTTATGATTGGTGGATATTTTATAATCTATCAAAAGTAAACGAAACCATATATCATTTTATTCACTGGATCACATTGAACATGTAAGAGTCCTTTTTTATTTGTATAGGTATAGGTTTGGGGCACGCCTATAATGGCAGCTGGAATCTACAAGGTATACATAGTTAAAACAGAAGCTGGCAGGGGTATTGAACAGCCCCTCCCACAGTTGATAGCGCATGCTTGAGATAACGAGCTCGCACCTGACCCCATCACTGTGGTCACCACCCTCAACGTGGAATAAGCTCCACGCCACCTTGTCCACACCTGGGTTAACGTGAACGGATTCACTTATCTGAACTGTATGATCCCTGTGACCTTCCAGTGACCTTTACACTGGTATGATCCCTGTGACCTTCCAGTGAAATTGATCCCAGTGACCTTTATACATTTTCTCATATGAATTTATCGCGCTTCGTCTGGCGCTTAATGTGCTATTTGAGCCCTACCAGTATAAAGGAAAAATGTATTTATAAAAAAGTCTGATGCCACCTAAGTGTGGGATCATCCAGATTGGGTGTTTAGTAGGCCAGTTCACGGGTGGTCTACATAATCTGCTTCGTTCACATATCATCTGATGCTACATAAGTGTGGGATTATCCAGATCGGGTGTTTAGTAGGCCAGTTCACGGGTGGTCTACATAATCTGCTTCGTTCACATATCATCTGATGCTACATAAGTGTGAGATTATCCAGATCGGGTGTTTAGTAGGCCAGTTCACGGGTGGTCTACATAATCTGCTTCGTTCACATATCATTTTATCTACAGCACACCTTCGTGAAAATTATTGTCAGTTCTTTTTAAACATGCTAAAGGTTAGTTAGTAGATACCGATAATAATTCTATCAATACTATTTCTTTACCTCTCCTTCCCGCAGGCCTTCTTGGCAATGTTCAATAAATGGCTCGTTTTCTGATTTGTTTGTCAGAAAGTAATACAGACCAGCAGCGAAGCAATCCATCTCACTGGCAACGTCCATTCTGCAAAGTAGATCATCAAGAATTACTTTATCATGTTTATATCCTGTCAAAAGGAGAATTCCCAATATGCCGCATTCTTTATTATTCTTATTCTTATCCTTATGATTTGGTGGTTAATATGGGAAAATTGACACCAAGGAATTCGGTCGATATAGTTTCATATATAGTTTTAATATAGTTTCATTATACACTCCCAACTGTCCATGAGAATTGTTTGACAAATATAATGCAATTGGCATTGATTATAATACTTTACACGATTATATTCATAAGAGTCTGGAACTTAGAATCGATCAATTCAGATTTTAATCGTTCTATGCGTGCTATTTACCCTTTCAGTGCGGGGGTCGACTAACGTCTAAAGTCGATCCCCGCACTGAAAAAATTAAAATATTTATAGTGGCCGTAGACCCATAACATAGGTATTCAAATGGAGCGGAAAGAGCTGATATAAATTCAAAACAAATCTTTGGTGTCCATGGTTTATACAAAAGATATTTAGTATAAATGCATCCATCCTTTATCTAGTATCTATTCAGGACCGTTTTCACTTCGTTTTATTATCCGATCAAATCACTGTTATTGGAAACGAAATGATCTTTTAAGCATCAAGATTTGGAAATGTTTGGTCTCAATTTAAAAAACAATAAGAGTAATTGTTTTTGGGTAGCGGTAGTGACACACAACTTAACCCTTTCAGTGCGGGGACCGTCTTTATACGTCAGAATCTGACGTCTATAGACGTCATATTCCGACGTATAAAGACGTCCCCGCACTGAAAGAATTAAAACATATCCAATGGCCGTAGATAGTGGTCGTAGATCCATAACATAGGTATTCAAATGAATCAGAAAGACCTTACTAGGATATTTCTGAGGATTTCAAATTAAAAATAACCCCATGGTTTTCATAAACATTTCAGAACTTCAAGGGTTAAGGGTGACCTCTCCTGACGTTGTCAGTGGCATCATGACCTCACCTGACATTGTCACTGGCAAAATGACCTCTCCTGACATTGTCACTGGCAAAATGACCTCTCCTGACATCGTCAATGTCTTAATGACATCACCTGACATTGTCAGTGGCATCATGACCTCACCTGACATTGTCACTGGCAAAATGACCTCACCTGACATTGTCACTGGCAAAATGACCTCACCTGACATTGTCAATGTCTTAATGACATCACCTGAAATTGTCAGCGGCATCATGACATCACCTGACATTGTCAGTGGCAGAATGACATTACCTGACATTGTCGGTAACATAATGACCTCACTTGGAGTTATCAGTGGCAGAATGACCTCATCTGACATTGTCAGTAATATAATGACCTCATCTGACATTGTCAGTGGCATAATGACCTCATATGACATTTTCAGTAATATAATGACATCATCTGACATTGTCAGTGGCTTATTGACCTCACCTGACATTGTCAGTAATATAATGACCTCATCTGACGTTGTCACTGGCAGAATGACCTCACCTGACTTTGTCAGTGGCATAATGATCTCACCTGACATTATTAGTAGATATAATGACCTCACCTGATATTGTCAGTCGCATAATGACCTCACCTGACATTTTTAGTAAATATAATGACCTCGCCTGACATTGTCAGTGTCATAATGACATCACCTGACGTTGTCAGTGTCATAATGACTTCACCTGACGTTGTCGGTGACATAATGACCTCACCTGACATTTTCAGTGACATAATAACCTCATTTGACGTTGTCAGTGACACAATAACCTCACCTGTTATTGTCGGTGTCATAATGACCTAACCTGTCATAATGACCTCACCTGTCATAATGACCTCACCTGACATAATGACCTCACCTGTCATAATGACCTCACCTGACATAATGACCTCACCTGACATAATGACCTCACCTGACATAATGACCTCACCTGACATAATGACCTCACCTGACATAATGACCTCACCTGTCATAATGACCTCACCTGACATAATGACCTCACCTGACATAATGACCTCACCTGACATAATGACCTCACCTGACGTTGAGCATCTTCTGCATCTTCTCCCTCATCATCTGACAGGTGACACCTGTACACCAGATTATTGGTGGCCCGCCGTCAGCTGCCGGTGTGATGTCACACTTTGTCGCCACAAACCCCATCAGCTGCTCCATGTTGTCCAGCGGAGCCATAGCGAACCTCACAAACACCGTCTTCTTCTCATTCTAAACACAACAGATTAGTATAATAGAAATTCATCATTTTACAATTTCTACACTTTTTACGGCATGACAGAAAAGATATATAATCAATACGTTTAATTTGTAAAGTAGGCCTATGCGATGCCCATTCGACAAAAATAATGACTTGTATATTAAAATCAAGATAAGTGGACATAAGCCTATATGGACTTGCCCGGTTTTTTTCCTACTCGCATTGGCGAGCGGGCGAGTGCTAGTCATGCACACTGTAAATAATAAATAAAAAAATAATGGCAATCGCAGAGATTATTTTATTCACGAGGGGGAAGGGGACTGAAATATATGGTATTTTTTTTTAACGAGAAAAAAATATAGATCAAAGTTCTAAGTATCTGCATATTGTCAATGGCGTTGACGCCATAAACAAATGTAGTTGGCTGTTATGTGTCCTGAAAATCGGAGTTCAAGCTTATTTTATAACCATATGATACATCATTTTACCATTATATGATATACTTTTCATTACCAGTTCACCTACCCAGATATCTCATTATATTTTCATTCATTGGAGGTGTGATTTGCTACCACAATTCACACCTTACAATCAATGAGAAATATAAGTTTTCCCAACACCCAAGTTCAATTCTATTGAATCACTTTTATAAGCTTATTGTAAGCATGATGCATTCCATTAGTAGTAAGGCTATTGTTGAGACACTATTGGGGCATATATCGAAATGATTAGAGCGTGGCGCTTTGCCGATGTCGCTTCCTGCCGTGCTGGGTGCAGGGTTTTAAGAGAAATATCATGTTTCACTACTCTCAATCTTGGGACATTATTTCGATGTTGTGTCCTTGGCAAGGCACTTCATCTTTAAATGCTTCACTCAGGTGAAAATGAGTACCTGGTATAGGACAGTGATAGCAATGTGTACAATAAGTTCAATGCGGACACAAACCGATATCAGACTATAGACTTGCACCTTTATCGTATCCTTGATATAATGTAGAAGATAACAGGTTCATCCATCACTTACGTTGTTGTTGTCTTCTTTAGATCTGTAGGCTAGTTTTGCAGCAGAACCACCTAAAATTAAATCACGTGCCTTTTAACATAGCAATATTATAAATACCCATATTTTCGATATTTTGCATATTAGCCTGCAACGTTGTAACAGTTTTGCAATATAAAAATGTCATGTGTTTAGAGTGCATTGTGTTGTTAATTTGATACCCGAATTGGGTGTTTTGAGCCCCACCAAGGTCTTTTGATCCTGGGGGTTATTACTTTACTGATCTACGTGGAAATACACAAACCAATGTCCATAGAAACTCCACACCAATTCGCCAGTAGGCTTTGGGGTAATTCTAGTGCCTCTTCAATGAAATTCATGATGATAATTCTGTTTTTTCGACTCCTACAACATTTTAAAAATGCAATATTGTATAATACTACCTGCTCAAAAAGGGATAAGCTAAGTGGAACAGTTTATGCTTTAAACATGTTAAATAACAAATAGGATAGCCTATTATCATGGTTATGGCAGTGCATACGCTATTTCAAAACTCGTTTCAATGTATCAGATTTTTGTCTGATCAGATATCAGTCAAAATCAGATAATGTAAACATATATCATAATATAATATATTACATAGAACACATATAATAATGGCAGGATTTTTTTATTTTCAGCTACAAGTTGGTGCAATATGGTGGATTCTGGAGGATGCACCTTGCCCTATCAGGTCTGACCGTCAGACTACCAGTCTGCCGGTAGCAGACAACTGGATAGATAAAGATGGGAGGATGTAGCTGGTGTAGATTTTCAACTGGGAGAGGTGGGGTTCTGCGACCTCCCCCCCCCCCCTTCCCAAATGACTGGCCTGAAAGGTCTTGTATATTGACAAAATGAAAAGTGAAGTGTGAAGTGAAATGCATGGCATGCACATGTACATGTATCCAAAGTTCTCAATTTGAGTCACAAATGATTCCGATAAATTATAAGGCAAACACGCTCATATGGAATACATTTCCTAGTAAATACATCGAGATGTGATTCGTTCAGGTGCCTAATAAAGTGGCGATGATCGAAATTGACAAAATGTCACAAAACTACATATTCATAATAGCCTGAAACATGCCTTTACATATTGGTATATTGTGCAATTCAAAGGCAAACAGCAACAGCAGTTACCCTGGTTACTGTCGTTTGCCTTTCCAAGGCTGAATAACTTACCCGATCTGATGATGATCACTCTACTAAATGGCTGTCACTCTACTAAATGATAACTGATAGTGCTTATATCTTTAAAACATCACCTTATCTCAAAACCATTCACGAAATGTCGACGTCATGCCTGGCCCATGTATTCCAGCGGTTGTTCCAAACTGGTTCAATCGTCAAGTTTAACAATACAGTCCACTCTAGATGATAAGTGTGTAAGGTTACATGATAGTCTTTTTGCTTACCATATTACCTCGACCTAGAAGAGGTGCATGTAGACTACGGTTTGGTGAGATATTGCCCGTTACTTTTTACCTAACCCTTTAGGTGCGATGCCGCGATAACTAACGTACGTGGTGAGATATTGCACGTTACCTTTTACCTAACCCTTTAGGTGCGATGCCGCGATAACTAACGTACGTGGTGAGATATTGCACGTTACCTTTTACCTAACCCTTTAGGTTCGATGCCGCGATAACTAACGTACGTGGTGAGATATTGCACGTTACCTTTTACCTAACCCTTTAGGTGCGATGCCGCGATAACTAACGTACGTGGTGAGATATTGCCCGTTACTTTTTACCTAACCCTTTAGGTGCGATGCCGCGATAACTAACGTACGTGGTGAGATATTGCACGTTACCTTTTACCTAACCCTTTAGGTGCGATGCCGCGATAACTAACGTACGTGGTGAGATATTGCCCGTTACCTTTTACCTAACCCTTTAGGTGCGATGCCGCGATAACTAACGTACGCTAGTGGTGCTACAGGAGACCCAACAAAAAGCTATCAGTTATCATATATACCCTTGGAAAGTGTGTAATCTTAACATAATGGCTGGGTAAGGGGAGGGGGGTATATTAACTCTTTGTGAACCAGTATCACATAGTTCCTTTATTTTATTTTCTGCCATGGTATTAATTGATATATGCCTGAAATAATATGCAGTAGTAGTAAATCATTGCTTTACGTCACTTTTCGGCACAAAAGGTCTTTTAAGTGACATTATAATACGATAAAAACGTTGTAGTCAATTGATGAGATGAATGATGTACAGATGATGATGCGAGGGTGAGGGTGATAGGGCATGGTGGGTTATTGAGAGCGTTTTCCTTCGCTCGCCCGATAAGTGGTTCTGGGCATGTCTAGGGGATATACCCCCAGACATGCCCAGACTGCCGGAGACTTGAGTTTCGCTGTACAATTTAATGATGAAACTCTTTGGCATTTCGCGCAGCTCCGCTATCCTCGGGTCGGATAGTCCCCAGAGTAACAATAGGAAGGATCACTCCCTCTGGGTAACTCCATTCATCCCACGTGAGAGACCTAATGTCAAACACGCTATTGTCGGTTATTTAAGGCTACCACGGCCTACATCAGCGCTAGCACTGATGCGGGTGCTGCATTGGCTCCGCTGTTGAGCGGAGGAACCAGGGTACGCCACTGGCAATCCGCCCGAAGATTATAGCCAGATACGAGGAGGCTGCAGCTGCCCTTGGATGATTGCTGTAGACTAGTGCTTCCGTACAATGCCGTAACAGCATCCAACAGACGAAACAGATCCCTAATGACCCTCCCCGGATGGGGGCGAAAAGTACTACTACTAGCAATCATCCCAGTACCCCGAAATAATATGCAACAGATTTACAACCTTCATTTAGGACCCATAATATATACTATTACGGTATATATACGGTATATAGGGGGCCTACCTATACTATTACATAAAAAATCAACTAAGATTCTTTATTTTTAGGCACCCTGAAGCTTTTCCCACCAAAATACACAAAAAAGATCCTAAAAAGTTTGAGTATGAAGACATCAGTCAATAATATGTGATATGTCATTTAAATAGATATTTTATTGACATAAAGAAAAGTCATTACAGACTTATTTTAATGATATAAGCATACATGATTTCTACTTAAAATAAAATTAAAAAGATATGAACATAAGGATCGAGGATTCTGTTTCCCACAGCAAAACCAGAGATAAAATAGCTACTATGTAGGCCTACTACATACAAATTATATGTAAGCAAAAAAGACACTCTTGAAAGCATAGAAACCTAAAGATATATAGAAGTGCATAATGATTCTACTGGAGTATGTAATACGAAAATGTTGAAACATTATATGGTATTTTAAAAATGAACCATAATCTCATGCAAGTCAAAGTACAATAAATGTGGCAATCCGCGACACCAAAAGCAAAGCCAATCACTGTCACCAACAACACAACAGACAATATTAAAAACAACAAAAACAAGAGTGCCCGCAGCGAAAGTGGGACTGGTAAGAACAATGAAGTAGCAGCAAGAACATCAAACAACAATCAAAACAACGCTAGTGACAACACCGATGATACAGTTAGCAGTGTCAGCACCAACGATGTCTCCACTAACATGTTAATCATCGGAGCGTCCCTGATGAACCACATAGATGCGCCAGCTGGCGTCGTAATATCCAATCAATCTGGTGCTACACTTGATATGGCAGAGAAACTCATCAACGCAGCACAGAAGAACAATGACCATGAACTGAAACCTGACCAAGTCGTGATACATCTAGGGACAAACGACGTAATGTATTTAAGATCGTCCGCACCAGCGGCGATTGTTAAATTGGGTGTAGCTATGGAGAAGATACATCAAAAATACCCAACTGCACAAATTGGACTGTGTTCTATACCCCCCAAAAAAGGCAACAGCAGCGAACAGAAACAGTGTAACGAGGTGGCGAAGGTTGTCAATGAATATATGGTCTCCCTTGCTGATGCACAAGCAGACAAATACACATTTATCGACACTTGGTCTAAACTATGGTCATCGAGAGGACACGCCATCAAACAATATTACGACTCAAACGACTCAAAGGGTGTCCATCTGAATAAAAAGGGAAAAGAACTGTTGATCAACAAAATAATGAGTACAATGTATCCTGACCCACAAACAACAAAACGAAAAAGCAGCTCAACTCATAGCCCAACAGCAGACAACAACACGAAGGAACAGAAACTTGACGACAGCCCACACAATGTAAATGGGGATTTGATTACCTTCACAGACACACAATAGGACATTAGCCAGGCAGGCCACATTGGCCCACGGGATTTACTTTCTCGTGATGTATCCACCAGCGATAACAGACAATCGTCTCAGAACATTGAGCTGTCTAAATTGAACATCATTAACCTGAACGTGTGTGGTCTCAAACCTAAACTAAAACTATTGGACTTTGAGGAATTTATTCAAAAATACAAACTAATATCTCTAACTGAAACAAAACTGGATGAACTAGATGATGTTACCGTTCCAAATTACAAGATATTTACAAATAACTGGAAAATTAAGAGACGAGCATCCGGTGGTGTTGCTGTTCTCGTTCACAATTCGCTATCCGATTATATAACTGTTCTTGACACTGATATTAAAAGTACAATATGGATTAGGCTGGATAAAAGTATCTGTCAAATCCCCATTGTCTTCGGCTTAATATATAACTCACCAGAAAATTCACCATATGCTGACATCTCAATATTTGACCAAATTGAAAACACTATTGTTGATATTATCTCCCAAAATTCAAACGCTGGAATTTGCTTGTTAGGCGATTTTAATGCAAGAACAGGTGTATTATCAGATCGAATGGAATCGATTCACACTAAGTATGAAGATGGACATGTAATGCTGGATAATGATGATGCCAGTTGTACCACTAGTCAAAGTGGAAGATTAAGATCAAATTCAGACAAAATTATAAATCAAATGGGTAGAAGGCTGATAGATATGTGTCGTAGCCTTAATTTACATATGTTGAATGGTAGATATGGTGCAGATAATGAAATTGGCAAACCAACGTGTAAATATTCAAGTACAGTGGACTATATTATTATTTCGGAAAAACTCAGCGCAATCATTTCTGACTTCGATATCTTAGATTTTGACGGAGCTTTATCTGATATCCATTGCCCAATTTATACTGCTTTTAGATCAATTCCGCAGATATTGGCACATGATAAAGTTAGAAATTGTGAAACACCTAATATGGGTGAAAGAATTAAATATAAATGGAATGCCAACTTCATTGATATATATAAAGCAAATGTAACTAATTTTAAATACAACATTGAAGAGAGTATACACCAAGCAGAAGTAAAAACTAGTCTGTTAGGTGATGATATTAATAAAATTGTAAATGTCATTAGTGAAGCACTAAAGTAAGCTGCATATAACTCAGGTATGGGAAAATCTTGCAAAAAAACAAAATAAAAAAACAGACGTAGACTTCTACCACACAAACCATGGTATAATGAGTGCTGTGAAAAATCTAGAAAAACTATGATCAAATGCAGAAATAATTATAGACAACAACAAAATGTGGGAAACTTGAATTTGGTAAGAAAATCCGGCACAACGTATAAAAAAATAGTGCATAAAGCTTATACGGAATATAAACGGAAAATAATTCACAAATTACGCCTACTGCAGTCGGAAAATCCCAAAGAGTATTGGAAAATTATTAAAGGTGAAAAAATGTCAGAAATTCATTCTAACATCTCCTTAGATATATTTAAAGAACATTTTGAGAAACTCGCGCTTGGGAATTAACGTGGTGTTGTAAGTGACACGAACGGTGAGCTCAGCAATATACCCCCTAATGAAATACTAAACAGACCCTTTACACCCCAGGAAATAATGGAAGCTTTGCAAAACTAAAAAAAAATAAATCGGGGGGCTCGGATCAAATAATAAACGAATTTCTTAAACATTCACGCCACGAATTTGCTCCATACTACTCAAGAATATTTAACTTGATTTTAGAATCAGGGCACATGCCTGACGATTGGTGTTCAAGCGTAATTCGGCCTATTTACAAAAACAAAGGTGACCCTAGCGACCCCAACAACTACAGAGGAATTTCACTACTGAGTTGTTTTGGTAAACTTTTCAAAAGTTGTTTGAACAGAAGATTAACCATTTTCATTGAAAATAACAATATTGTACAAGCCGAACAAGCAGGCTTTAAATCGGATTTTTCAACAATTGAGCACCTATTTGTTCTAAAATCACTAGCTGATTTGTACCTTGGTAAGCGAAAGCGATTATACTGCTGTTTCGTTAATTATAAAAAAAGCGTTTGACACTATAAATAGATCGACATTGTGGTCAAAGATGCTAGCCTCTAGAATTTCAGGAAAATTATTTGATGTCATAAAAAACATGTATGAAAAAGCAAAATCTAGCGTAGCATTAACAGCAGAGGCGCAGTCAGATTTTTTCACCTGTAACATCGGTGTACGACAGGGAGAAAAACTGTCTCCTCTTCTGTTCTCCATTTATCTACACGACCTAAAGTCGTTCATATCGCGTAAATGCAACGGACTAAAAGACATAGAAAACATGCAAAGAGAGCATCTTTATGAAGAATTTGTAACATATTTTAAACTCTATATACTTTTGTACGCTGACGATACAGTAATACTAGCTGAAAACCCTAAAGACCTACAAGCATCATTGGATGAAATAAAAAAAATATTGTGATACTTTTGACCTGCACATAAATGTCAATAAAACCAAAATTCTAATTTTTTCCAGAGGAAAACTGAGAAGACACCATATTTTTAACTTTGGAAATTTTATACTGGATACTGTAGAGGAATACAACTAATTAGGACTAGGTTTTAATTACAATGCCAAATTTTAAAGAGCAAAATCATATTTATATCAAAAAGGCTGCAGAGCTGTGTTTGCTCTACTTAAAAGATCCAGAAATCTATCTCTCCCGATGGATATAATGTTAAAACTTTTTAATGTACTTGTTAAACCAGTAGTGTTGTACGGAGCTGAAGTATGGGGCAGCGAAAAATGTGACATACTTGAAAGACTCCAGCTTAGATTTTTTAAATATGTGTTATCTGTAAATAAGTTCACTTCCTCTATGATGGTTTATGGGGAATTGAGTGCAACTCCCTTAGATATTGATATTAAATCACGTATGCTAACATTTTGGGCACGATTATGTTCTGGAAACAAACACAAGATATCTAATACAATCTACTCATTGTTATCTACACTAGATAAAAAAGATATATTTAAATCTGAATGGATTGAAACTGTAAAGACAACTTTGAATAATTGCGGATTTTCTGGATTATGGTTGAATCAATCATTACCTTGTTCTATCGAAGTATTTAAGCAGCCAGTAAAGATAAGATTAAGAGATCAGTTTATACAAAAATGGCACGAAACTATATCACAAGGAGGAAAATGCACAATTTATCGTATCATTAAAACATCGTTTGGCTTTGAAAATTATTTAAATGAATTACCAGACTTACTGAGGAAATATTTCACAAAGTTTAGATGTCAAAATCATCGTTTACCCATAGAGGCCGGTGCTCGGTCACAAGTCCTTCGTGATATGCGTATGTGTCCATTTTGTGAAATAGATATAGGTGATGAATTTCATTATTTACTTTGTTATCCTACCTTCAAAGAAGAACGTAAAAACTTTATTAATTCAAAATATTACAGAAGACCTTCAACCTTTTACCTATATGAACTCTTTTATCAAACTAAGGGTGAAAACATTAAAAAACTGGCTATGTTTGTCAAATTAATAATATGTAAATTTTAATATCGCAAAATGTGAAAATTGTATATACTATGTCATGTGCCTTCCTGGCAACTCTGTCTTGTCTTCTACTAAAAAGACCATCAGAATAAACTACTTGTTACTTGTTACTTGTTGCGAGACAGGTAGCTCCGAGCCGTGTGACTGACCATGCAAGCACAGTCACTTTGAGCCCAGAGATTCCCTGATATTAACATGATTAACGAGTGGTGCAAGCTTAGCAACGTTATAACAATAATAACAAAAGGGGAATTGTGAGTTTCAAGTAACGATAATGTTGTCGAACCCCAAAACAATGTCACCCTATGTAATTGTGCTGGGAAGTGCTGGCAATTGGTTCGAATATATATTAAAAAAAATACTTTTTGACAAAACCCCTTGTCACTCACAGGGTGTATATATATGCCACATTCTCGTATCACTTTAAAATAAGGGTAAAGCGCTTTTGATAGACCTATAATAAATCAGCCTCTGTAGAAAAAACGTCCTTAGTCTGAACTTGTCACCCAAACTTTTCTTTGTGATCTTGACATATAGAAAGAGAAAATATGAAGTGTTGCTCTAAGAGAGACATGGACACGAACGACCCCCCAGCGCCTATTAGTGATTGTGCCTGTGCATGTTATTTGTGATGTGATGTTACATCTAAACTAATTATTTTCAAATGATTGAGCCATAATTGACTCAATTGATGGGCTATGGCTTTTATGTCTCCTTGTTTTGCATGTCATAATCCAGCAAACACGCGGCGTTGGCCCAATGGTGGGCTAATATTGGTCCATCGTCTACGACGCTGGTCCAATATCAGCCAACATTGGGCCAACGCCTCTGGTTTGCTGGGACATGTCTAAGGTGACGTCTGATCAATTAACCAAACATAACCGTTTCGCTCCAACCTATAACATTCAAAATATATACCATTGTGTTTGGTCAAATTTATTATTGATTTTTTGGCCCAGCCTCGCAGGACTGAATGAGGTCCAGGGAGAGTCAACAAAACCCTGTCTGTAGAATGGGACTGGAGTGTTAGCTGCTGTGTCAGCCACCCAAATATTCCCAGCTCACTCTGTCCAATTATAGATGTGATATCACAGACGTTCAGCCTAGGTTGGTTTATTGTTGGTCCGTTGTCTGCGACGTCGACCCAACGTTAAAACAACATTGGCTGGACGTGCCATATTTGCTTGGATACCCTTCTACAAGCCGCACACACGATATATTAACCCACTGTAGGACCATCGTCTACGACGCTGGCCCGACATTAGAACAACATTGGGTGAATCTGTGGTGTGTGCTGGAAGGCCTATCCAATACGTCCACAACACAGGGTTTGACACAAGAAGACGGCGTATATGATAGTCAGCTCTGTGAAAATTGTTAAGATTCAAATGACCATTATTTTATTGACGCCGTCTAAAGAAGCTCTTTGGAGATTGTTAACGTTTGACCATTCCAGTGACGCTGTTTTTCAGTTCTGTGGAGATTGTTGAAGTTTGACCATTCTAGTCACGCCGTCTTTCAGCTCTGTGGAGATTGTTAACATTTGACCATTCTAGTAACGCTGTCTAAAGCTCTGTGGAGATTGTTAACATTTGACCATTATAGTGACGCATTCTAAAGCTCTGTGGAGATTGTTAATATTTGACCATTCCAGTGACGCCGCTAAAGCTTTATGGAGATTGTTAACGTGTAACCATTCCAGTGAAGCTGTCTAAAGCTCTATTGATATTAGAAGCATTTGACCATTCTATAGTGACGCCGCCTAAAGCTCTGTGGAGATTGTTAACGTTTGACCATTCTAGTGACTCGGTTTTCAGCCCTGTAGAGATCGTTAAAGTTTAACCATTCCTGTGACGCCGTCTTTCAGCTCTGTGCAGATTGTTGACGTTTGACCATTCCAGCTCGGTGGGGATTGTTAACAATTGACCATTCTAGTCACGCCGTCTTCCAGCTCGGTGGCGATTGTTAACATTTGACCATTATAGTGACGCATTCTAAAGCTCTGTGGAGATTGTTAAGATTTGACCATTATAGTGACTCCGTTTTCAGCTCTGTAGAGATTGTTAAAGTTTAACCATTCCTTTGACGCCGTCTTGGAAACAGGCCCACTTATTATATTGTAAAAATGTTATTGACTTATTGACTTAGTTGGGGTGTGTTTGCTCTTCTATATATATTATATGCGAGTCGCTGACGGGAGGTAACAATGGGAGATTTCTCAGGTGGACTTGTGGAGTTCACTTACACCACTAACCTGAACACTGTGCAGATAGAGGGTCGTGATGCTGCCGTGATGAGAGCGATGTGGATAGGAGGATTGCTGCCCAAGGAGATAGCTAGACTATACATCAAGAGAGCCAGAGAGGAACACGTGAAAACACAAGATGATCAGGTGTTATGGCAGAGTGATTCCAAGATGACTGGCAGCTCCACGGTGGCCGCAGGAGACGTCCTTATCCAAGGCATAGCAATGCCTGATGCCAGGCACGATGGTCACAATGACAAATATTGGATGGTTTGGCAAATGGCTGATTCAGATCAGCTGAATAGTAGTCCAGATTGGCGACCATGTGAAGTGACAAGAGCTGGATCATCACTAGATAGGGCTCATGTGGACACACAAGCCCCACCTGGTGATGATCCAGCTCTTCTCTCTTCATGTGGTCCTGTGTCCAACAGCAGATCCAAGCAGACTAAGCCAGACACGAAATACAAGCGTGGAAGTCATATCAAAGTGAGAGTGATAAATAAGGATTACGTTGTGGTGGTGATGATGACAAAGGATCACACCAGCAGGCATGATATGGCGGAGCGGCTGTTCAGAGAAGGCTGGAGGAATCTGGGACACTTTCCAGTTGTGATGAAGGATGGTGTTGTTCAGTACGTTGACAGGTGGGGATGGCTACCATCAGGGGACGATCAGGATATTATACAACAAGAATTCTGAAGGAAACCTCAAGCTTACAATGTGATTTTAGACTGTACCGGGCTCATCTAAACATGTCAACTGGCTACCCATTCAATCAAGCTTGCTACCCATTCAATCAAGCTTGCTACCCATTCAATCGACCTTTAGGTTTTTTAACCCAGCGCTATCATCTTCCTGACAGGGACCTGTTTCACTAAGGCTTAGCCTACATCTGTAACAGCCCGGGGATCGAACCAACGATCCTGATATCGTGATGCCTGAGCGCTACAATCGAGCCAAAGAGTCAACTCGTTACTACAATGCGGTTCCAGGTCGGTTTATTGGTGAACAGTAGTTTTTATATCACTTATTTATTATATAATGTTTTTATCAATAATTTTAATTAATTTATGTGGTTAACGGGCCTTGTGTCTAGACCTGCTTTCGTCAACGAATGTCGATGACAGATCGGAAGTTTTTAGACGAAGTCACAATGACTGAGGAATAATGATAATGCACTTTTCAACATTTTTTCATTGAGAGGTCAAATAAATGAATGAACAGCCTGTTATCACTGGATCCGGTGTTTGTAGTTCAAGTTCAATTAGTTTATTATACTGACAAGTACAAAATAAAGCAAAACAACAAATATATATATCTGTAGTTGATTAGTGAATAATGGTTGAATTATAATACAGTTGATGCTATATGTAGGCTTACATCATGATTGTGTATGTGCATTGTATGTGTATCAGTATGTGTATATCATGTATGCAAGCGTTTGTGCATTATTTGAGATACCAAGTATAAAACATCAATTTTAATCAGTTTTTTAATGAACAATTAAAAGCACCAAAAAACACACTCAGAATACGTTACATTTCTTTATAGTTTAAACATTTCCCAAAAAATCTGATATGTATTGGGCATTTTTGTACAAATACTATACAAAATAAAAACATGCACAATTAAATATAATGATGTAATTTCATTGCTTTTAAGTGTCAATGGTCTTGATACATTGCAGTATACGAGATATAAAGGTCTTTCAAAATAGTAGTGTATTTTTATTTTAGTTTTTTACTGATAAAAGCAGTAGTGTGTACATGTTCAATACCCTTTCAATATTCTTTAAAATAAACATAGGCAATACAATAAATTGTGTGTGTCATTGTCACCAGACTTATTGTATCTACTATCTATCATTATCGGAATTAAAAGTAACGTATTCTGTATTTGTGTGTATAATGGACGTTATTTCACACTGCCACATTGAATAATCGAGGTGTTTTTTTGTCTAAGCACATTTTTGATTATTTCTATAACGATATATACTGAGTTTCTGTCCTTTCGTGCCTGTTGATTATTATCTCCAATAAAAATGCAAAATACGTTACCAAAATACGTTACATAACTAACATAATTCATGTTCAGCGAAGAGCAAAATACGTCACCAAAATACGTTACCAAAATACGTTACAAAATGTAACGTATTTAGTGTAATGTATTCTGGATTTTTTTTTCTTTTTGCATAAGTGTAAAGCTGGGTTCAGTGGCCAGGCTAAATTTTTACTTGTTGCGTAGAGACATATCTAGTGAGTAACTAAAGGGCCATTTGTTGTTAAGTGTGCATATCATTATATCTTCCATGTAACGTATTCTGTTTTCTTAAAAAATAAATAGCGTCTGCTTGTTTCTATTGATTATTGCAAGAGTAGTTCTGTTAGTATCTCATAATTATTTAATGTCTTTTTATATACCTACCTTTGATTACATATTTATCACACAGCAAGGAACCTCAGTTGTTCTTAGAATATTTGGCAGATAAAAACAACTAACTAACTCAAATGTAACGTATTCTGTTTATTTTGTGGCGACATGAACATTAATTCAATTTTGCAAAAGACAATATACTACTTTTGGGATTTTTTTTAAACAATCACTCTATTTGTTCGTCAAATTCAAACAATTTATCTTCCAGAAACTGCACCCAATCATGAACAGTGACCTGTCAGAGACAAAAATTTAAGCTGGCGACATGTCAAAAATGTCATTTTTATGGCATTCCAGTGGTCAAAAGCACAATTTTTCTTGTCTAGGCTATGGATAACAAAACATTTTCTGAAAGGTCTATGCATGAATTCAATGATAAAACTGGTTAAACATAAGTGGAGGTCACTGCAAACGAGAACACTGCTGGGGTCACACGATTCTTGAAGTCGCGGGCTTTGCCCATATGTGTGAACATATAATGTGTAGGCCTATGTGCATTATCTGATTATCAGCAAGCCTTGATTTTTCGTCAGTAAATGGAAAATAACGTTTAGTGTTATCATTTCTGCCGCGTAAAGTCAAAAGGCAAAGCAGAGTTCCTTCTTGGGTGCTATTATAGTAGCCTATAGGCCTAACAGAGACATTTAGGGCGCCGCAATCATTCAGTTCATTTTCCGTCAGTAAATTTAAAATAAAGTTTTCTGTTCCGTCGCGCAAATCTAAAAGGCAGTAAATGCAGTTGCTGCATTTTTGCTTCGCGAAGCAGACTTATGTGTCAGGGGCGTGTTTTTGAGCCCCCCCCCCCCTTTATGTGACCACTATCCTTGCAGAGACCAGGGAAAATAGGTGAAAAAAAAATTCCATGCGGAGACATAGCATAGGGCGCTGTAATTAATGCAGTCGTATGTAATTGCCCGTACACGCGGGGGGGGGGGGGGGCGGGGAGTCGATCATGAAAATTGGGGTTATAAGTTCACGATCAAAATGCAACGCTAACACAACAAATATACTAAGAGACGTTGCAGCTGCTCCGCGGGATGACATCAATTTTGTTTTTTAAATATTGTAATTAAGTAATATCCCGCAAATCATGAGTTCTTTTTTGCTACTTATTTTTGGATTTAAAAAAAACCCATTTATCAAAACTTATAAGAATCCAGAGAAAATTTAAACACCTAAAGAAAATATAATTTATTTAAGTTATATAGCCTACTGATCTTAAAAAAATACCAAAAAGTCATGAAAAAATGTAAAAGCACTGAAAAAGACTGAACTGATTTTATTTTCAAGTATATTAACATGTAAACAAAACTGTCTGCAGTATACAACACTTTATACCACAAATACCCGCCCAATGTGTGGCCCAATACTGTGCTAACATCCAAACATCCCTTAGGTGTACAAATAGTTTGTTGGGGTTTTCTCTGCTGGATTCTTATAAATGTTGACAAAAAAGGTTTTTTATAATCTCAGAATTTTGAAATCATTATCTGCGGGATACACCGCTTCATACAAAACAAAATACCAAAATTGATGTCATCCCACAGGGTCCCTTTAAGTTTAACTACAAGTCAATCATTGACGATCCGAGAATAAAAAATACGTCATCTGGGCATGTCGACAATGTTTTAACCCGTCAAACGCATTGACACAGTACGTACTGCCTGTACCGTCTGAAACGCTGGCCCAATCTCACAATAATCTCACTAGATTGTAACGCTAGGGGCTAAAAGTTACTGCTGGGAAGGGCAGTTACTTGCAGTTGGATTTGAAGTTGGTACCCTAGCTGTTAAACATGGTAAATATACGGTTACATTTGTTTGCCAATAGCATGTAAGTTTACTAATGCCAGTCAAATGCTTACACTAGAGCACTATACCTTTAGTAGATGTGGATGCAGCTAAATCTCAGACTTTCTGTGCAGTGTTTTCCTGTGCAAGTCCTGATTCCTGTATCACAATCAGGGCATGTACATGTATACACATAGACGTGGTGTATGCCTGAATACTCCCACAGACCTCATACACCCACTAGGCCTACATTAATCACCATTAACAACTGATTAAGCGATCATACACCAGTAAGTAGCCCCAGTGTGAGACAATATACCAATGGGAATTGTTCTATTTGACTGAGCAAGCTAACAGGTCTGCCAGTCATGCCTGTAACCTATTGCCGCTTGAAGTGTCACTATATATATCATATAAGTTTGGAATCTGCATGGCGGGATTATAGTATGTTGACCTTTAGTTGTACCAGCCGAACCGAGACTTTGACCCATTCCCCGATGCTGTCCCAACATTGAATGTTTATGCTGGGAGTAATACCATGCTTGTATTTGTTGATCGCAGCAAATACAAGTCGATCACCTACTGTAGGATTAATGTTGGGATAACGTCTGGGACGCTGGCCAAACAGTAAACCAACATCGGGTCAACGTAGGCCTATCTTTGTTCGGATGTGACCAGTCTCTCACTTCGTTACGGCACAGTGCAAAGTTCACCCCAGCGTTACCAGTCCATGGTTACCAGCCCTGATGTTAACCAGCTAACCCTTTCAGGCCTGCACTTACCGTTGTCATCTTCATCTACTACAAGCCGCGAATTGCTGTCGCAATTCTCGACTTGTAGTGGATGAAGCTGATTTGATGTGGTTTAAAAATTGAAGAAAATTGCCATGAATTGGTAAACCAGTTTCATGGAAATTATCATTATAAAACCCTTATTTGTTAGAAAATTAGGTCTGTATACAGGGATTTAGAACGATGCTTTAATGCATCGTGAGGGCTTAAAGGGTTAACGGCCTTGTGGTATATGTAGATTGGTCCAGGGTTAATACAGCTGGGGCCACCAGCAAATAGTGCTGCCGTCAGCAGATCAGGCCAGGGCGTTATCATGGTTACGGGCATAACTGACCTGATAACTGGTTTCAATAGGGGCCAATGTCTGCAAGCTAAACACACCAGTAACTTTATCCTAGTAAACACAAAACATGTGCATACCATTTGTACATTTGTAAGTTTATACATTTTATGCAAATGTTTTGTGTTTACTGGGCTATGACATAATGTTTTGATGCGACCGCCAAGGATTGCTAAAGAAAATATAAATACAATCCGTATGTTACATGGACTTTGCTTCAAATCGAGCCACATTATTTTGACTGTAGCCTATATCGCCCCTTGGATAACAGAGGGTGTATCTACCACTCTGTGAAGTGAAATAGACACCCTTTCATCTCCGAGGGGTCATTAGCTATCAGGCTGAAGGCATTATAGGAATTTTATCTGACTTAAGCACTGGTTTGAAAATTCAAAATCACGATAATCAGATAATTAACTATAATTTTAGCTGGCTAAATATATATACAGAGGCTTCAGTATACATCCTTAGGTCAGCTATTAAACCGTCGTGTGAGTTTTTGTACAATTTTGGCCAAAGGGATTTTTTGCGAAGAATATTAACTGAAATTGCCATTTGCATTTTTTTGGCGGTCATTTTGGATCATTGGCGGCTCAAAATTCAAAATGGCTGTCAAGCAACATAGTGAACCATAAACTTTAGAAATATTCCTAGCATTGTGTGGTGTAATACCTCCTTTCCACATGAATTTTCCTGATAAAGCTAGTCATGTATTTATCATGTTAATTGTCACTTTTGAGTTTTACTTCATCTCATACAAACCATGCACATAAAATGCAATGGCCGGCAAATGAGAAAAATGTATAACTTCTGAACCCGTTCAGTTCATAAGACAGCATAAGACCAAAATATACTGCATCATAAACCAAATTAAAAGTGATAGTATGAGGAATAATTATATGGCTGATTTTATACAAATTTGACAGCTTAACATTTTGTGGCCAAGGGGTCGGAAAAGTAGAATTTTTATTTAAAATAATTGGTAATAAAGTTATGTCCGATATACTAGAAGGCTGAACATCCTGAATTAACTACTGAAATAATTTCTTTACTTTTTGTGAGATTTATACAAGAATATAATTATTTAACCCTTTAAGGGTAAGGGTACAAACATGATATACACATTAGGATATCAAGGATACAGTCTTCCTAAACCTGTCCGATGTAACAGTAAATAATTAAAAATAAAAATCCACTGATCTATTTATTTTATGGGGTTATTATACGAGGAAATAATTCATTACGATTTGACGAACTAAAATCATATAAATACAAATCTTTTAATGATTCGTTTTTACGAAAATGTCATATTGGAATAAATATTAACAGCAATCCCAAAGAAGAAGCACCATTCCTGTTGCTTTTGTATTCAATGTCTGATTTAAAAATATTTTATACCCTTCTTATGCTATTCAACATAGTTAGAATACAAAACATTCTAAATGTGCTGATCTCTTTATTTTACGTAGCCTAGATACCACACACAAATTATGAATATTTAACCCTTGAGATTCCAGAATCATAGCAATAAAAGAATAATGATACTCGCGTTCCAATGCTAACCAAATGCTCGACAATAACGTTTATACCATAACCTATATCATAATCATAACTATAATACAGATCTCGCACTTAGCAGATGCTAAAATGTGCAGTTTCAAAATTATGCACATACCTATAAATAACATGTTATCATCAATCTGCGACCGACAATTTCCATTTTCCAGAACTCGCTCAGCTGTATAGGTTTGTCGGCCTCCATACCACTTACTGGTATGAGGCCACTAGTGGATGTAGATGGAAGCTGTCTTCTGTTGGAAAGATTTCCTTTTTTACTGATTTGCAAGAAGCATCTCAGCTTATTTAACGAAATATTAATTATTATATTTATAATAAATATGTTAGATTTATGTCATGGTGTCGAACAAACTTTCTCCACAAACCTTTGCTCACTGTGTCATTCGTTCTGATATTATCATGATATTAACATATATAACAATTATGGATTCTTCCCCGTTCACTTTTCACCTATTTATTGGCCTCGCTATTCCCTTTTTATAAGGGAAAAATGATATAAATATAGATAAAAATAGATTAATTATTTAGGTTCGTTTACACTAGTTATAAGATGAAATCCTCGATGTTCAGACGCTAAAAACAGATGATTCGCCGGTCGTTTGATTTGTTTTTTAACCCATGTGTACCCTCCTTTATCATACAGACACGACATTTCAGACCTGTGTCACTTATACAAATTTATTCAAGATTTATACAAGAATATACCTCCAGACAGTATACATATTAGAAATGACAATCTGGGTCATCACATTTTCCAATAGCGCGATGTAAAAATGAGCAATCTAGAACATTTTATTTGAACATCTGTATATAGTTGGAGCAAGCTTCCAGAGAGTGTTAAGAATGCAAGCACATTATTTGTTTTAAAAAGAAAAGTTTAGCTATATATTTTACTGATATTTTAGAATCTACTTTTAATTATGTGAACGACACCTGCACATGGGTTCATGTTTGTAAATGTGCGTTATGTAGACAATGTTCGTAATGTCAAAACTAACAGGGGTGGAATTACTTTGCATATATACTTCGTAGCATGCAATATTATTATACACACTTTTATGTAATGTTCTTCAATTTTATTTTATATGTGTATTTTATTGTACATATTGTAACTGTATTCTTTGCATGCAAATAAATAAATAAATAAAACATCCTTGCATTTTCTTGCCCTATGGTGACATTAAACTGTTGAGTTATGAAAGGTTTTTGCTGGGAACTAAAATTAATAAAACAAAAATGGTGAAATAAAATGGTTTTGGCAACAAGGCATACGCTGATCACAGGAAAAAAATGGCATTGTCTTACTGGAACACCCCACACATTTTCTTCACTGGCTCCAGCAAATTTCCATCCATAAGGTGAATGTTCAAGAATACTGGTTAAGATTTTAATCAAAGACTTCCAAATTGCCAACGCCATGGGTGATGCATCCTCAAGTCAAAAAAATAAAAATAAACTTACAAGTATCATAGAGCACCACAAAGGACCATTTACCATTGGTAGTCCAGTGTCGAATTATCTTCGCCGACCTGATGTGGTTCTGTCGGTTTTGGTATGAACCATGAGGTTTTTTCTTGCCACCAGGCTGAATATGTCACCTGCATGTATGTAGCCGTCGTCTCACAGTTTTTTATGAAAAATGCTTACCAAAAAACGCGCTCCAGTCAAAAAGCTTCAAACGTCTCAACCTTGACAGCATCTTCAGATGTCTGCCGTCACGAGGTGACGTTTGCTTCGGACGACTATGACGACTATGCCGGTGTTATTTTCCACTTATGCCTAATAGTCTGTACCTCGCCGACATGGTTTGTACTGTTTTTTATTGCAGCTGAATTGAGCTGTAATTACATGATTCAAATCACATTACGTTTGACATAATTTTTCATGAGAATGTGTAAAACATATGTGTATTATATGTGGTACAACTTATAAGCTTTACAATCATGAGGGTATGGTATACAAGAGCTGGCCCCTCAGTATTGATTAAACAGTGATGTGTGCATGCATTGTGTGGGGGTGAACAAACTTATGTCCATGCACTGTGTGTAAATCACTTTTATGCCAGATATAAAAAAGGGTAAATTGATTGCTTTATGTTTATTCAAAAAATAAAGAATGATTAAAATTTACTTTGTAGGGCCACGCAATTATTTGTAAGGTTACCCTATTCAAGGTGACTTGGTAAAACTCATATAATACTTCGATATCAACGAATTACTCTGTTATATAATTGCACGTGATTTTTTTTAATTTGGTACTACTCAATATCCAATGCATTATAGCTACTTTACGATGCACAGATTATTGACGAGAATACCTAGTACTTCAAATAATTATGATAATTGAATGCATTTTCAACTAGAGAAGTCGGGTGGTGATTGCATGTGTCCCTCCTATGTCACCCTTTTTTGAAGACCACTTGTTTTTTGCTTTTATATCTTGTTTGCAAAAACTAAAAAAAATTAAAGTATATACTAATTAATCAATCAAGTGATTGATTCAAGATCGATATAAAGATAAGCCCAGCAAACATGAGACGCCGACCCGATATAGATGTAATGTTTTGTACGTGATCGCAACCTTTTTTATTTCCTAGCGCTTGAACATGTTAAATGGTGGTAGATAGACACCTATAGGCCTACTGGTGTTTGCCATAATATCGGCCTTAAAACAAGTGTAATTAAAAATAAACAGATTGTCAGAAGCTTGATAGAGAACTTGATACGTAGTAGGGTGATCTCAATCTCAATCGCCAATCCCGATGGTTCTGAAAATGGTCATGTGGTTTGCGCGTAGCTGTGCAAAGCTCATCTTCATCTATCAAGTTGTCTGCTACTGGCAGACTCCTTGATATCACGCATATGTGCTATGAGTATATGACCCCCCTCCTCCCTGGCCAACTCAGACAACCCAGACAAGTTGACCTGAGTGTGACCTTCCAGATTGCAGACAGTAAACCGGTAACGTCATAATGAATATTCATGTTGCTCGCACCCCTTATATTCATATTCACGCACATCTGTTGTCAAGGTCAGACCAGTGGTCTGAGTGTCAGACCGGATGCGGCGAGATGTGCAAAGCTACACTCAAAATTTCAGCTTGATCGGTTTTCTCACCGGATCGATATACGCCTGCCTACGGAAACGCAAATGGGAATGTTTGCATCACTTCATGATTTCGATCCAACAATGAAAATGGCAACGACTGTGTTAACACACTGCGTCAACACATTGTTTTTTTTAAGAGGGAGCAGTGTGTCATCAGCTTAGAGATGGTGAATGACATCATGATTTGCCAGTTGGACTCAGATATGTGGTTTGGTGTAATTACCTGATAGTGGAGAGGTCGGTAAGAATCAATAAGAACCGTTGTCTAAGAATGCATCTTTCAGGCAAACGGTTGTACCTAACGAGCTGAGTAATTCCGCATTTTCAAGGGGTTAATTATGACAGTTATCGCGGCCGGACAGCGCTAAGTACGTTGTCTAATTCTCCGTCATTTACAGATTATGGAAGCAGGTGTGGTGAGGTAATTGATGGGTTTATCTTTGTCAAACAATCAGGAATGAGCTGTTACCTGGCGGCCTTCCTAGGCCCACACACATCGCTGTGCAGGGAGGACCAGCAGTAACTGATCACCTGTAAAATAAACAGTTACTGCCGCTCGCCTGTACAGCGCTAATACTGATAACCCAGCAAGCACGGGACAATCACCCAATGCTGTTTCAATGTTGGGCCAGCATCAAAGACGGTGGGCCAACATTGAAACAGCATTGGGTGATTGTCCAGTGTTTGATGGGAAAGGTCCCACAGCTGGAAACTGAACTGTCCGAATATGGATCTAAAATAATTATTTGACACTCAGATGTCCTGGGTTGAAGCTCCGAACACTCGTTTACTAACAAGAATATAATAACAATTCAAATCATTATTTGATGCTCAAATAAATGAGAAAACACGCGGAAGGCCAAACAAATTTCTATGAGACCCCCTTTTTGCATCAGCCCATGATGTGTAAATGTAGATTCCACTGTGATAAAGCGCGCTGGATAATGGACACCAGGAAATCACTGGCATAGTTGATGTGTTCGTCATACCTGACCAGGAAACTGGTTTCCTTTACTTTTTTTGGTTGTTACATACCAATATTTAAGTGTATATCATGACCACAAATACGGTTCATGTTTTTCCGCACGAAGAAAAACCATCCACAAATTTAAGCACTTTTAAAGAGACCGAGGAAAAGGAAGCATCAAAAGAAGGAGGTCAGTAAACATAGGTCTATAATTGAACAAAGCCAAATAGCCGTAGCTGCTTAACTTGAGTTATTTGCCTTTGTATGTAGGCCGCATCAGAATATCTGTTCCCAGATGGTGTAATTAGTAACGTTACTGCTTTGAAGACTTATCATGTTACATGTGCTTTGATATTTATTCAAATTTCCACGTTTATAATCAATGTAAGTATAGCAATGTTGGCTTAATGTTGGGCCAGCGTCGTAGACGATGGGCCAACATTAAACCAACGTTGATAAGATAGACCTTATAGATATGTTTGGGATTCAGAAGAGGGGGTTTCAATAACAAATCATTTCTGAGTGACATTTATCAGTTGGCTGTCCCAGCAATGTTTTCAAACTTGACGACCCATAATCTTGATAATAAACATTCGCAAATGTGCTTTTAAAATTATTTTGCAGACAAAAATAATGAAGCATGTACTTTTGGTCGAGCTAAAAAAGGAGTGAATGTGTTCGCACGGGAGTTTGGATTTGGCGTGTCTGTGGTGGGAGCTCGTTATGTAGCGGACAACGCCTCCTGCTGGTGGAGACGAGCACTATGGCTCTGTCTCGTCCTGTTTGGCGTTATATTCATGATTATTCAGGTGCGTACTATATGTGGATAATCTACTATTTGGCTTTATATTCATGATTATTCATGTGCGTAGGCCTACTATATGTGGATGATATACTATTTGGCTTTATATTCATGATTATTCATGTGCGTAGGCCCACTATATGTAGATAATATACTATTTGGAGTTATATTCATGATTATTCATGTGCGTATTATATGTGGATAATCTACTATTTGGCTTTATATTAATGATTATTCATCTGCGTAGGCCTACTATATGTGGATGATATACTATTTGGAGTTATATTCATGATTATTCATGTGCGTAGGCCCACTATATGTGGATGATATACTATTTGGAGTTATAGGCTCAGATATGAGCATTCAGGTGCAATTGGATAATACAGTGTTAAGACATGTATTTATTATAACTTTAGACTACGTTAGTATTTGTTAACGAACATGATGAATGTTCTCACGAGAGACAGATTACTAACCGTATTGATAGATTAAAGGGACCCCTTGGGATGAGACATTTTCAATGTTGTCAATTTTGAAAATTTAATTTATATGAAGCTATATAGCCTACTGATCTTAACTGAAAATACGTAAAAGTCAAAAAACAATTTTAAAGCACTGAAAAAGAGTGAAATAGTTGTATTTCCAGGTCATATATTGCCATGTAAACAAAACAAGTCAGCAATATACAGCACTTTAGATCACATATTCCCACGTATCAGACGGTAAGATCAGAGCAGTAGCCGCTAATTGGTGTCTTATAGTCAGGACACGGGAGGACAAACCTGCAGCACTGATTGTCTACCCAACGCTGGGCCGATGCCATCAGCATGTGGCCCAATGCTGTGAAAACATTCAATCGTCCTTCAGGTATACAAATAGTTTGTTTGTGTTACTTCTGGTTTCATAGAAATGTTGATTAAAAATATTTGTAAAAATATGAAAATTCTGAAAAAAATAAAAACATGATCCGTGGGATACACTACTTCAGTACGGAACTAAAAACGAAAATTGATGTCATCCCAAGGGGCTGCTTTAAGTAAAAATCGTCAATCCCACTAAAAATCAAGTAAGATATTATCTTCAACTGATTTAGATCAGAAAAGTTACGATGCTCTTTTCTTTGGTATGATGATTTTTGGTTGTATGATCCGCTGAACCTAGCATAAAAGCCAACAATTATATAGAAAAAGCGATGACGTACTTAACAGCATAGTACACATAGATAGCATTTGTAAGGGTGTGTGCAGATATATCTGTGATTGACTGTAAATACAAAGTTTCGTAGTACATGTGCATAGGCCTAGTGTGTGTGCGCACTGCATATGCGTACTGTACGTGCGTAGTGCATGTGCGTACTATATACATGTGCGCACTGAATGTGCGTACTGTATATATGCATACCGTATGTGGATATTGTATGTGCGTACCGTACTGTATGTGCATAATGTATGTACGTACTGTATGTGCGTACGGAATACGGCGTTGGCTCATCGGTGTTGGCTCGATCACTGAAGTTAAGCAACATTGCGCCCGGTTGAAAATTGGATGGGTGACCGCCTGGGGCTGCCAGGTGCCAAATACACTAGGACATGCGTGCAGCGATGTCGTGTCGTGGGGCTCAGAGAACCACGTAAATCAGATGGCTCGTCTGACTGACTTTGAGTTGGACGTAAAAGAACCTCAATGGACGTAGGCGCAGTTTCCATCCGGCGAGACCCCAGAAAATCCACAATGTGGAGTACTTGGCACATAAGGCTATGAATGATATCATGAATGATAACAGGCTTTGCTAAGTTACTTCCGTACCGCGATAGCACAATAGTGCGTACTGCCACGTAATATACAGATACAGATGCGTACTGCAAGTGCGTACTGTACAGTAAAGTAATGTATCGCTTGTTTTTATTGAGGTGTGAAAACGAAATTAAAATATACGTGTACGACATGGGCCTACTCTTTCCAGTTATATTTCTTTTATCCCATTTCTAGGTACAAGGGAGAATACGTTTCTATCTCAGCTGGCCCACTACAATAGAGAGTGGCTTACACCAGAACTCCACTGTTGATTTTCCAACCATCACCATATGTAATGAGAATAGAATTATGAAAAATTTGACAGATGAAATAGGTGAGTACAATTAGGTAGTAGTAGTAATTTGTTGCTATACGTCACGTTCTGCACTAATGGTCATCTAAGTGACATTGTAATACGATAAAAACAGTGCAGTCCTTTGATGAGATGAACGATGTACAGATGATGATGTGAGGCTGGGGGTGATAGTAGTCGGGTTGCCAGTTCCAGAACCTTGCATTTCAGAAACACCAAACTTTTTTTGCTGTTTTGATATGCTGAGGTAGTCTACTTTACGAATCCACTTGGCGCAATTTGTGGTAGGTTGAGCATTCATATTTTTGTTACTCTTTGTGATAGAGCAACATAATACCTCATTTTCGTGTATGAAATATCTGGTAAATCATTTTTCGGCATTATTAATGCAATTGAAGGTCAAGGTCACATAGAAAGGTCAAGGTCATGTGCATATTACTACAGAATAAGTTTATTGCATTGATATTGTGTACAATGAATGTATGGGCATATTTTACTGCTTATGGCACAATACATTGGGCGAAGTGGAAGGCAAAGTATTGATTGGAGGCATTTTTGACTTGCACCTTTGCCAGATTTTAGTCTGAGGTTCTAATATGTCCCTTTTCTACATAAAGATGATAAAATAATTTCATCCCAGCCTGAACCACCTAGGATTCTTCTCCTAGCAATGAGTGAAGGAGTGGATAGTCATTCTTTGGCAAAAGGCGTAGAGTATTTAGGTTACCTTTGCGAAAGAAATAGCCATTTGCATCACAACCTGAGTGATACAGTATGCAGTCCAAGCAACTGGGAACATTTGGGACCAAGCATGGTGGTAGATGCCTTCACATCAATGACCCGGCCATGAAAACGTTTCATTTAGATATTTCCTGTGAGTTTTTTCTTCTCAATGAAGTACATCAACAGAATCAAAATATCATGTACCGTTCTCCAGTTACTTCAATACCTTCTCCCATGTAACATTTTGAGAGGAGTTCAAGAAAGACTTTCTTGTTGGTGGTGCTCCTCAGGATTTATTCTCGTGGCGGGAGTGTTGTCCAGAGCTTAAGCTCATATGCAGGGGGAGTATTAGCACCCATGCGTTTGAACCTCTCGTGGCTCTTGGGGGAAACATCAAGGTGACGATCCTGACACACAATAATTTTGTGGGATGACATTGCAAGTGATGGCTGATAGTTAGTCGTACCACAGCGCAAACGCGAACCCATACTTTCTGCAATAACGGAGACTGTACCATTCTGTGGCCATGCAATGTGGTACAGCAGTGCACTTCCGTCAGCTAACTCTACATCTGGAACAGGTTGATATGTGATGTAAACAACAAGGTTTGTCATCAGTGATGATTTTGTGGCCTGTCTAAGGTCACCATATTGGTCAATGAAGGAGGCAGCTCATGGACAGCATGATAGAGTATTCAACTAATAATTTCTGACCAATAAGGATTGTGACTTGAAGAAGAAATCTATGTCATAAGCAGTTAGTTCGCCTAATTTGACTCCCTTCTTCAGCACCTCTAGTGACATCAGTTTTGTTTTGATGCATACAACCTCTGGAGCAAGATGCTGGATACTCCAGCATCCTGTGACTAAATGTTGGATTGAGTTGGATAAGCAGACATCTTTCTTAGTAACCTTGCCTTTTGCTACCAGTTGACCTTGACCTTTCGATGTGACCTTGACTTTCAATTGCAATAGTAATGCCAACAATCGATTTACAAGGTATTTCATACACGAAAATGAATTATTATATGTTGCTTTATCACAATTAGTAACAAAAATATGAATTGATAATAGTAACCGGCGGCCATTTTGGATTTTGTTAAATTATGCAAAATGCTCAACCTACCAAAAATTGTGCCAAGTGGATTCTTAAAGAAGAGTATCTCAGCATATCAAAACAGCAAAAAAACTTTGGGGTTTCCAAAATGCAAGGTGGAGTAACAATTGGCCATATGGCAACCCGACTATAGGGCATGGTGGATTGTTGCGAGTTTTTTTCCTTCACTCGCCCAATAAGGGGTTCTAGGCATGGCTATGTGATTTACTTCCAGGTATGCCCAGACATCCAGAGAAACTCCACTATCCTCGGGTCAAATAGTCCCCAGAGTAACAATAGCTAAGGGTAAATCCATTCATCCCACGTGAGACAAATAATACGTAGCACTCTATTACCGCTTGTTTCAAGGCCTGGCAGTAACTGCACTGATGCGGGAGCTGCATTGACACTGCTGTTGAAAGGAGGACGCTGGCAATCCGCCCGAAGATTATGGCCAAACACGTGGAGGCTGCAGCTTCTCTTGGATGATTGCTGTAGACTAGTGCCTCCGTACCATGTCGTACAGCATGCAACAGACAGAACACATCCCTGTGACCCTCCCCGGATGGGGGCGAAAAGAACTACTACTAGCAATCATCCCAGTATCCCATACAATCAGATGTGTGGAGCGCGCAACGCTGGGCCCTGCGCGGAATTAACGTCGATACACTGGTCTCAACCTTACCTCGACGAAGCCGCCATTAGCGTGATCGCCTAGTTAAATTAAAAAGGGAGAAACAATGCTGTTTCTCTGAAAACCCCACACGGGAACAGCAGTGTTTGAAACCGGGATGCATGCATGATTGGCGAGACAGACAGGCGCTCTAGCCATTGCGCCACGTCCCCTTCTCGTACAATTAAGTAGGAGGTAAAAATTAAGTACATCGGTACCTCTACACTAGGCACCCGCCCCGGCATAAAACATACACAATGGTCTGGAGACTTTAATTCCACAGATGTGACTATGCCGGTCAATGCAAATGTTTAGGTTAATGTAAATTTTAGGTCAATGCAAATGGTCAGCTAGTATGAACTACGCTTACAATAATTTAATAGTAAGTTAAGCCTATCTGGATGTTCTTTAAACGCTCCAACGTTGTTATATTCAAAAGGATGTGGATGTTCTAGAAACTGTGTTTTTTAATCAAATTTATTGAATAAAAATTGTGTATTCGACTACAATAATGTGAGATATTATACTCGGGTATTTTATAACATAAAATTTGTAGGCCTATTCACGCTTAGGTGGAATTGCGATAGCAATTTACATCTCATGATAGTCGATGGGCCAGGTCCAAAAAAGGCTCTATTTAAGGAGTTCGTTGCACCCCCCTTGCAACTTTGGTTTGATGATTCTAGCAGGTTCCTCGGTCATATAGGACAACATTTTAACTTGTTGTCAGTTACACAACCTGGGCAGTAATTTTGACAACAGTATTTTGTACGTTGGGGGTCGGCAAAAATCCGCATAATCAGATAATGCAACTATGAGCTGGAATCCTCATGTTTCATCTGGTGTAAAGTCACCAAACATTTACAAACACACACATGCATCTATATCAATTAGCAGTAGTCTGATATCACTTTTTTAAACGTTACTTTTTTATACATTCTTACCCCTCAGCCATTAAGGCTGTGGGGTATAGTGGTCACCAGAGGCGGGCGGTCGGGTGGGTGGGCGAGCGATCAATCGGGCGGTGCAGATGCTCGTAAGCGCGATAACTTCAAAACGCCTTGACTTAGTGCCTTAATTTTTTTACCTCATGTGTATGACACTAATATGACGGTCAAGTTCGACAGTCAGTGACCTTGACCTAATTTCAATGTCATCAGGTCACGTAAACCAAAATGGCTTGTAAGCGCGATTACACAGTGCTGTGTAGATTGGCACATTCTTTGCATCCAACGGCATCAGTGGACGACATGCCATTCCTGTGGCATAAGCACCTTCTGCCAAGGCAATGGTCTTTCTTGCCGTTGCAACTGAGGAGTTTCAGGATAGCCTTTGGTGCGGGCTGCTGGTCCATCCAGTGGATGGAAAGGTGACCCTCAGTCAGGTCCCAGCCATGACCATCTGAACTGAGAGCATCTGCTTTCAAGGACCGGCGCCAAATGCATGCCTGGTGACTTATCCGCTTTTGCGTGATATCTGAAACCTTCGCTGGTGGAAGATGACAGGTTTGATAATTCTTGCTGCAGAACAGTTTGAAGCGCACACTGTCTGTGTCTTCGCCACTGTGTCCATACAGTGAGCAGACGAATCGTGCACATCCTTGTTGTTTGTCATGATAGTCATCAAATGACCTACCGACCATCAACATGGCTTCGCACATGTCAGAGTCAGAAACCACCAGCTCAAATGCCTGCTTCTTCCCTTTGCCTACAAGCGCACTTGTGCCATCGCATCCTGTTATTGCATGCATTCCAGGCTTTGCAATCGTCCTCATGCACCTAGTGACTGTCCGATGGCGGTGATGTCAATGTATGTCTGTCACTGCTTTGTACCGGTACAGAAGAGCATGATGGCATTGATTCGGTGACTGAATGTGCAGGCGAGCATCTGTGCCTGGTGACTTGATAATGATGCAGTCATGTCCACTAGATGATGCATGACCGACATGCAGTAGGATGCGGGTGTCCGCTTTCTCTTGTTGTGTGCATAGTTTATCCACCCAACTGCAGGAGATGCCTTCTTTCCCAAGAACCAGCTTGTGGCATTCCGCACCATGGGTCACATACAGTTCACCAATGCCGGTTAACTGTGCACTGCAGTGGGGTTGCTGCCACTCTTGCACAAGAAGGGCTGCCAGGTCTGTCTTATTCCTGCCATCACACAGACATTTCTTCCACTGTGTGGGGCATTTCTGGCTTCCACCTTGGATCTTGATCTGGATGGCCCCTCCTGCACTACGATTGGTTCTCTCTGGGTTCTTATTATAAATGTCAGGGTACTGATCCATGATCAGGTCAGTCCTTGTGCTTTGCTGAGAGGAGGTAGATTTCACCAAGTGAAGCTCGAAGGCTAGCTCGCTGAATGTCCTGGGGGTGGATTTCATTGATTGTAGGAAAGCAATTCCATTCAGAATCTACATGCCGGAGGATGGCACAACTTCAACAGATTCAGTCTTTCCCTCAAGGATGTGAAGCAGGGTAGATTTGCTGTTTTCGCAGGGGCACCATCTGGAATTGCGATTGACCATGGCAGAGGTCCAAGCGGATACTTTAACACATCTTGCATGTTCATCCGCCTGTGCTGCGCTATGACGACCATCCTGATAAACAAGTCTCTGTCAGCCTTGATGATGATATCATTTTCAGCGGCTTTGATTTTCTTCGACTTGACCAGGTTTTGGAACGTCTGTAGTTTGGCCTTTTGCAGTGGAGCGAATAAGTCGACGTCACTTGTTTGCAGTCTCTTCTCAACGAAAGTGGTGAATGCATCATTGCCCTTCTTATCTGCAGTTAGCAAATGATCTGCAAGCCATGGCATCGGTTGCTTTCACTCCAGATGCAATGTTTGAGAGTGGCTCATTAGGGTCCCGGGATTTGAATGGGTTCACCCAGCTCTCAATAGTGTTCTTGACTTTGTGTACATCATCTTCATCTTTCTTCATGCGTGGCACACTGGCATCTTTGTGCTCTTGCTTTCAGCATTGCAGAGACCTGCCATTTCTCGGAAAGTTTGCAAGGTCTAGACTCTGTCGTAAGCAGTCATTATCCAACGTTGTACTGCACCTCGGTTAAGACTCACCCGTCTACCCATAATGCACCGCATGAATTCTTGAGCAATTGACATGCCGTTTCTGTGCTTTTGTTCAGACATTGTGGATCGGTCTGCAGACACCGCCTCGTCATCTGAATCTCCACACAGCACCCATGCCAGCAGATTGTACACCAGATCAGGGATGTCGACGTGTTTCTCGTATTCAGGTGTTGGTGGCCATGCCATTCTATTGCGGACGGTCATTGTGCACATCTGATCACTTGGTGAACCTTGTTGTAGTTAGTTTCTTCTACTGGTGGTTGTAGTGGGGTATTGGTCATTTCAGTAGCAACAACAATCGTGCAAAATTATGAAGATACATTAATTATTTCTTCGGTATGTCACCTGAGGTAAGAGGTGCTGTCTTCTCGCTAAGTCATCTGAAATAGCATTTACTAACCAGAACATAACCATAAATATTTTTATATTATTGCCATAGAATATCAAAAACAACAAAAACATGAAAAAGTCAAATCTTTTGGCTCAAAATCGCAAAAGATATTTTCAAAATTTAACTAATTACCTGATAAACATGTTAATTAGGTAAATTGCATCTTCACTGAAGGTGCGTGAACTTAATGAGGCCTCTTAAAATTATTGGAACACAATTTTAACCAGCAAGCACCCTGTACCCATGATAAAGGGAAAAACTTTTTTTTCGCTAAGCCCCCGCTTACAAAAAGCTGTTGTCAAAATTACTGGCCAGGTTATGCAAATGACAACAAGTGAAAATGTGATCTTATATGGTATGGGAACCCTCTGATACCATCAAACCAAAGTTGCGAGGGGGGTGCAACGAAAATGCATATTTCTGGATCTGGCCCATGGACTATGAATAGAAATGAGGCTAACGGTGTTACACGGCATGTACAATTATGATGCAGGAGCAACAGATCTCTACCAGAGAATATTCCCGCCGTGGCCCATTGACGATTTTGAACCTGATTTCTCCCAGCTGGATGATATCTACCCCAACAGAAACAACATGGACTGGGAGCTGGAATACAGGAGACTGGCTCATAAACTCCCCCTGATTGTAGTTGGTGTGCGTATGCCAGTTTTTATAATATGATATATGCGTCTAATTTTACACATTAACCTTATAAGTCCCGTCGTCTAACCTTACACATTGATATGATCCTATGGTTAAGTTCCTCGTCTAATCTTGCACATTGCAACCCTTTAAGTCCCTCGCATAATCTTACGCAATAACCATTTAAGTCCCTCGTCTAATCTTACACGCTAACCCTTTAAATCCTGTCTTATCTTACACGGTAATCATTTTAGTCCCTCGCTCATTTATGCACCATTTGACTCATTTTGAATAAAATGTATTGATTAAGAAATGATATATTCAACCACAAAAAAGATTTTTATAGCTTTCATTTGAGATATTATATTTGGGGATTATATCAAATCAGCTCATTTCTATTCACCTTGAGAGGTGAATAGAAATGAGAGCAGGTAGATGGGTCTCAGGAGAGTGAATTAAAAAAGTGAATGCTGAATTAGAAATGAATGAGACCCGTTTCTTTCTAGTGTGAATGGCAAGGTCAACCCTGTAAGATGGACTGGTTTGAACAAGTGTGGACCAATGCTGGCTATTGCATACAGTTTAACTCAAGTTAGTACCACATCTTCATAAAAATAACGAAAGTATTTGGGGAACACTACCCCCCAGCTGGGACCAGAGTAGCGACGGCCTAGCTGTCTAATTCACTCCTAGCGTAGTGCCACTCGCTCACTCACAGACACCGCTCAGAATTTTAGCTTCCTGCCAATAATCGCCACCATCTCCGCTTAGTGGTTATTAATTGCGAACCCAAGCAATTATATCAGTGTCTAAAGCCTACCCCCCTCCCCTGCAGTGATGAATCAGTGAGCATGGTGAAGATGTGTAATTGCGGCCCAGCTGTGTAATGGAGGCCTAACTAATGCTGGGCGCGGAGGTTTTTGGTGGAATGGATATCGTTGCAAATGTTTCTGTGGACAGTTATCCTTGTTAATGTCTCCTTATCCTACACACATAGGACGTTGACTTAATCTTGGGCAAATGTCGTAGACAATGGGCCAACATGTAAGTGATGCAAGCGAAATTGCTGTAATGCTGCGAAGTAATGCAAATTTCTAGAAATTAATTTATAGTTCCCTGAAAGTATCTCACCGGAGACAATCAATAATGTTATTAGTTTAAAAAAAAAGGACAATATTTACTCTTCAAGAAAGCAGCTTACTGTTCGTACTAGCTTTTGGTAGTATTGTGCATGATTTACTATTTTATGTTAAATTAAGCACACATTAAAATTAAAGAATTTCTTTTTTTGTTTTTGACAGAGCACCTTGGCCTGCAGGTGAGTCATGCTGGAGCTCCATATGGGCTGTATATGATTCTACTGGTACTGCAAAGTCAGTACCTGGCTACAAACTCAATGGCAGCGGGATACACAGTAAGTTTTTTTTATTAATTGTCATTAATTGACGAGTTTATAAAATTGTACTTGGAGCTGCAAACACGTTTTCTATGCGCACGTCGCACTAATGGGTTAGATTTAAAACGGTGCAGCATAATGGGTTCGTGAGCTCAGTATAATTCAACGAGTATTTACCACAGAAAATAATATCCAGGTTAACAAAAGCAGTGTCAAGTATCATTGTTTTGAAATTAAAACCCTAGCTTCCATTCAGGCACTTCTTTTCAAAGCTATTAAATACCCCCCGGATTTTAAATGTACATATATTTCACAAAATGAAATAAAACGACAGCAGCACTAATAATTACGTAGCGGATGGGGCCTGCATACACAACTCTTTACAAATGAAAGGATTCTTTATATAGTAATTGTGTCTATAACTGGGACACAGTATTATCTGGGACACGGGGTCATATGGGACAATCCTCTAACAGGAATTTTATCAGTTCTGCTCAATATAAGTTGCATTTGAAAGCAGGTTAGAATAAATGTATTTTTCGACCTCTCCAGTGTTTTTTATACCCTGATGACATCGCAAGGCTCTGACACAGAGACCTGGATCACTAGATTTCGCCAGCTAAAGATGGCCTGCCTGGTTTTATTAGTCACTTGAGATATTTTTCATGGCATCCGAGTTTTTCGGATTTTACACGGCTTGCTATGGACGAACTGTGGTACTAACTGCTAATAAAAAAATAGGGATTGCCAATTATCCCCTGGCCTTTCCCACTTAGCCACGAATACAGACAAACTGGCACACATTTAAAAAATATGTTGCAACTTTGCATAGCATTCAGTTGTAATACAACACATACTCTGAATTATGACATTAACAAAATTGCAACGTAGATTGATTGATTGTGTTATATGTCTAGCTCTATTATCTTCTACTCCAGTTAGCCCCGGTGACTCTTAATCATATTTTTTATGTGCTTAGATGATGATGCATTCCAGTGATGACATTCCTATGGTCAGAGAGCAAGGATTCAAACTGGGTCCGGGTGTGGAAACGCTCGTCAAATTTGGAATGAGTTACGTGAGTAGATTTATCTTGTTAACCCTTCATTACAACGCTGAAATAGTGGTGTATAAGCCATGGAGACCAAAGGGTTTCTGTCAATTTGAAATCATCATAAATGTCTTAGTCAGGTCTGTCCGCTTCATTTGAATACCTATGTTATGGGTCTACTGCAATTATAAATATGTTTACTCTTTCAGTGCGGGGATCGTTTTATAGATTCTTATGTCAAAAGACGACCCCCTCGCCGAGAGGACTAAACTTAAAAGACGACCCCCCTCGCTGAGAGGGCTAAACTTAAAAGACGACCCCCCTCGCTGAGAGGGATAAACTTAAAAGACGACCCCCTCGCTGAGAGGGCTAAACTTAAAAGACGACCCCCTCGCTGAGAGGGCTAAACTTAAAAGACGACCCCCCCTCGCTGAGAGGGCTAAACTTAAAAGACGACCCCCTCGCTGAGAGGGATAAACTTAAAAGACGACCCCCTCGCTGAGAGGGATAAACTTAAAAGACGACCCCCCCCCCTCGCTGAGAAGTCTAAACTTAAAAGACGACCCCCTCGCTGAGAGGGCTAAACTCAAAAGACGACCCCCTCGCTGAGAGGGCTAAACTTAAAAGACGACCCCCTCGCTGAGAGGGATAAACTTAAAAGACGACCCCCTCGCTGAGAGGGATAAACTTAAAAGACGACCCCCCCCCCCTCGCTGAGAGGGCTAAACTTAAAAGACGACCCCCTCGCTGAGAGGGATAAACTTAAAAAACGACCCCCTCGCTGAGAGGGCTAAACTTAAAAGACGACCCCCTCGCTGAGAGGGCTAAACTTAAAAGACGACCCCCTCGCTGAGAGGGATAAACTTAAAAGACGACCCCCTCGCTGAGAGGGATAAACTTAAAAGACGACCCCCTCGCTGAGAGGGCTAAACTTAAAAGACGACCCCCTCGCTGAGAGGGCTAAATTTAAAAGACGACCCCCCCTCGCTGAGAGGGCTAAACTTAAAAGACGACCCCCTCGCTGAGAGGGCTAAACTTAAAAGACGACCCCCTCGCTGAGAGGGATAAACTTAAAAGACGACCCCCTCGCTGAGAGGGATAAACTTAAAAGACGACCCCCTCGCTGAGAGGGCTAAACTCAAAAGACGACCCCCTCGCTGAGAGGGCTAAACTTAAAAGACGACCCCCTCGCTGAGAGGGCTAAACTTAAAAGACGACCCCCCTCGCTGAGAGGGCTAAACTTAAAAGACGACCCCCTCGCTGAGAGGACTTAACTTAAAAGACGACCCCCTCGCTGAGAGGGCTAAACTTAAAAGACGACCCCCTCGCTGAGAGGGATAAACTTAAAAGACGACCCCCTCGCTGAGAGAGCTAAACTTAAAAGACGACCCCCTCGCTGAGAGGGCTAAACTTAAAAGACGACCCCCTCGCTGAGAGGGCTAAACTTAAAAGACGACCCCCTCGCTGAGAGGGCTAAACTTAAAAGACGACCCCCTCGCTGAGAGGGATAAACTTAAAAGACGACCCCCCCTCGCTGAGAGGGCTAAACTTAAAAGACGACCCCCTCGCTGAGAGGACTAAACTCAAAAGACGACCCCCTCGCTGAGAGGGCTAAACTTAAAAGACGACCCCCCCCCTCGCTGAGAGGGATAAACTTAAAAGACGACCCCCTCGCTGAGAGGACTAAGCTTAAAAGACGACCCCCCTCGCTGAGAGGGCTAAACTTAAAAGACGACCCCCTCGCTGAGAGGGCTAAACTTAAAAGACGACCCCCCCTCGCTGAGAGGGATAAACTTAAAAGACGACCCCCTCGCTGAGAGGGCTAAACTTAAAAGACGACCCCCTCGCTGAGAGGGCTAAACTTAAAAGACGACCCCCTCGCTGAGAGGGATAAACTTGCAACTTTTTTTTCAGGAAATCTGTAAATGATGGAAACTTACAATAGTGAAAACATTAAATTTCATATTAGGCCTACTTACATATATTATATCAGGAGAGCAATATAAGCCTACCACAGTGATTTAAATACTTCATTATACAAATAAAAAAACATTAGGCCTACGCCTATTCACGTGAAAATTTACCCTCATTTCTATGACGGGATGCAACGGAGCCGTCCGCAACACTAAGCCCGAACAAGAGGGGTTATCAACGGCTGTATGTTAGGCTAGGTTTAGCTAGCAACCTTTTTCTGGATATCCTGTTATCTGGTGTCCTGACCACGAACGTCAACCATCTAGATCTGATAGCTATTAAGCACACCAGAGTCATCTGGTGACCAAGTGTGCACCGCCATAAGTTGGTCTACGACAAAAAGAGATGTGTTGAATAAGCACCCATAATAAACCTCGTCCATGACACCTTGTCTGGCGTCATTGGCGTCCAATAAATAATGAGACCTGCATTATTTTTAGTATCCTCCCAGGTTGAGGCATTGGCGCCGACTAAAAAGTTGAACTTTATTTTAGGACTTTTGGATGATAATTATGTGTTTAACTGTTTACAGCTGGACGAGCTGGGGGATCCTTGGGGGCCATGTTTATCAGATGATGATATGTGTTTAACTGTTAACAGATGGACGAGCTGGGGATCCTTGGGGGCCATGCTCACCAGATGATGATATGTGTTTAACTGTTTACAGATGGACGAGCTGGGGATCCTTGGGGGCCATGTTTATCAGATGATGATATGTGTTTAACTGTTTACAGATGGACGAGCTGGGGATCCTTGGGGGCCATGTTTATCAGATGATGATATGTGTTTAACTGTTTACAGATGGACGAGCTGGGGATCCTTGGGGGCCATGCTCATCAGATGATGATATGTGTTTAACTGTTTACAGATGGACGAGCTGGGGATCCTTGGAAGCCATGTTCACCAGATGATGATATGTGTTTAACTGTTTACAGATGAACGAGCTTGGGATCCTTGGGGGCCATGTTCACCAGATGATGATATGTGTTTGCCTTACAGATGGACGAGCTGGGGATCCTTGGGGGTCATGTTCACCAGATGATGATATGTGTTTGCCTTACAGATGGACGAGCTGGGGATCCTTAGGGGCCATGTTCACCAGATGATGATATGTGTTTGCCTTACAGATGGACGAGCTGGGGATCCTTGGGGGTCATGTTCACCAGATGATGATATGTGTTTGCCTTACAGATGGACGAGCTGGGGATCCTTGGGGGCCATGTTCACCAGATGATGATATGTGTTTGCCTTACAGATGGACGAGCTGGGGGATCCTTGGGGGCCATGCTTACCAGATCAGACCTTCAGATATTCTGTTTGCTTGACTGCATGTTTAGCTGAATTTGTCATCAACCGGTGCGACTGTAAATCCTCCTACATGCCAGGTACGTTGTCTGTGCATGACTGTGTACAGCAAACACCATATGGTAAACCAATGTCAGTATATTGTTGGGTCATCATTGAAGATGGTGGGCCAACAATCAACTAACAATAGTGTTTGCTTTGTGCCAGATGTTCCAGCATCAGATTCTGGGTATATGCATGGTGCGTAATTATACTGCCAACCATAATGGCTTTGTCACCTTTAAATACGAGACTTACCAGTCATTGCGCTTTAAACGTTCACTGCCAGGCCCTAGAATATCTACCAAAAGATTTATGTGGACACTGGTGTACGCTGCATGGGTAGGGGTTGTACCATAGGGCTATGCGTGCAGCATACTAAAGAGCTTTACAGCAGGACGGACCACGAGGTTAGGGTTCAAAAATAATCTTAAAAAATACGTGGTCCATAATAAAAAAACATATTGAACAAAAAGAAAAAAAGTAATCTATCACCTAATAAAATACAAATAGATATTATTTTAAAAGAAAACATAGAAGAAATGCAAATTCATTTAATAAATATTTTGTAAATATCGGTCCCGATCTAGCATCAAATATAAAAGATCCTACTTCTAGCTCATATATGAAGTTTCTCAATAATCCTACTTTTTCTCGTTTCTCCTTTAAACTCGTTGATGAAAATACAGTATCCAAAATTATTGACAATTTATCGACAAAAAGGAGCTGTGGAATTGATGAACTATCAACCCATTTAATAAAATCCATGAAGTCGGAAATTTTAGGTCCTTGAACAATTACAATTAGCCACTCTCTTGTCACAGGAATATTTCCCAATAAGCTGAAAATAGCTAAGGTCACTCCTATCTTTAAAAAAGGTGACCCTACAGTTATTGAAAATTATCGTCCTATTTCTATTTTACCAGCATTATCAAAAAGTTATTGAGTGCGTCATCTATAATCAAATCAATAATTACTTTGTTTCTAATAATTTGTATTATGAGTGTCAGCACTTCACAGAACTAGCAGCGCTGAATGTTGTTGATTCCATCATAAATCGTATGGAACTAAGACATACTCTCATAACAGTGTACTTAGATCTATCTAAAGCATTTGACACGCTAGACCACTCCATTTTAATAAATAAAATATTATAAATATTACGGTATTCAAGGATGTGCCTTAGACCTAATACAAAAATACTTATCAAATAGACAACAATGTGTAGAAATAAATAATATTAAATCTTCTTTTATAGATTTATCAACAGTCCCACAAGGCTCAATATTAGATCCTCTTTTGTTTATCATTTACTTAACTGTCTTCCCAAAAGCTAGCAACATATTTAAGTCTGTAATTTATGCCGACGATGCGATCTTTATTGCAAACTTATCTGATTTTAAGCACCACAACTATCATACATTCAACAATAACATGATAAATATGGAGCTACAGAAATTCAGTCACTGGATAATGTCAAACCAACTTACCTTTAATTTACAAAACCAAAATATATGTTTTTTTACAAACCACAAAAGGGCCTCAAAATATCAAAATTGACAATCAATAACACAAACATAGAATGTTCCTGAATGTGTTGGATGATAATACAGATCATCCACGTATTAAACCACAAAAAAAGCTAGCCCTTGAGGACAGACTGAACTAAAAGCAAAATGTAGCTTATGGATTCTGCACTTTCAGAATCAATATATTAGCTCATGTAACACATATAATTTATGTTTCTACATAAAATGATAGCACTCAATAATTTAAATTAAATCGGCCATCCATAAACTGGGCTGAACATTATTTTGTCTAAACATTCTGGAAACTCAAGTAACAATGGATATATGTTTTGCCACCCCCGTTACAAGTAGTACCTTTTAACCGCTGCATTTTCAATTGACATTTTAGAAGCTGGCATCGCTGTCAACTCAACTACAAATGCAATTGTTTATTTATTATCGTATGTTTATAAGAATCTGTTTTATCAGGTAACGTGAGTGTGTGTGACCCTCAGGAGTATTATGAGTGTTTTCGCCCGGCTGAGCATCTCTACATGCTATCAGGAGCTGAGGAGGCCTGTGGGTGTAAGCGGGACTGTCACTCTGTCCACTATGGATACAGCTTATCCACAGCACCAGGATCCATATATGCTCTGGATTTCATCTCTAATCACGTACAGAATAAGTAGTGGGATTCACATATTGTGCGGGTGATTTCTCAGCGAAATCTTAATAAGTATTTCAAAGTTCGCCCAGGGTTTCCACCGGGGAGGGGGGGGGGCAACTTTCAGTTAACAGCCCGACCCCCATCCCCACCCACTTTGGATCCCTCCACTCAAACATTCCTGGCGGAACCCTGTCCACCATTTGACATGTCAGGTATTTTTTAAATAAATGAAGTTAATGAGTTCATAAAACCATTTATTAAATGTTACAGATACCATATTTTAAACTATGCAGTACTTGTAAAATATCATGAAAAATAATCTAGCATTGACTGAGAAATCATCATAAAATTAAATCACCCGCCACTGATAATGTGTATATATGCCTATTAATATCGTATCATATGTCATGTCCTACGAAAGCAAGCATGATAACAGTAAATACTTGTTTTATTGACGTTTGAATGTATTTTCAGAATTATAAGTAATTTCAATTATAAATAGACATCATGTTGAAAACTTTGCTATGATGTTAAATGTATACAGGTGATAAATGTGCATACAAACTCATGCTGATGCTCAAGATAGCCTTTTAAAAACAAAAATTCGAAAGGCTGTGAGCAAAGACCCTGTACAATAAGATAGTCAACTCTCCCCAAAACGTGAAATCGCTCTCAGTTCTGTCCCCCGGTATTGGGAGTTGGAACTAATGCTTTTACCTTCTATCAAGTATGATTTTACCATATTACGACGAGTAATTATGACATTGATCCTATTAAAAAACAATACATGCTTCACATCATAAAAATCAGAAAAAGAAGTATTGACGGAGGTTTACTTCTATTCTTTATCCAATAATTTGTTGGTTAGTTATCAATACTTTTTAATTGTCTTCTTCCCTTTGGTACCTCAGGGGTTGATGCGCCCGTATAAACAAGTATGCATATTCATTGTTTACAAACAACAGGTGACGCCCAGCTAACACGAGACGTCGACTCAATTATAGTGTAATGCTGGTCCAAGGTTTGTAATGCTCGTCCACCATTACCATCATTGGTTCATCTTCTCGTATTTGCTGGCAGGTGACTATGTGTGCAAGGGTAGATACGGGCAAAGAAAACCAAGATAGGGTAAAGGAAAACATAATATTACTATATATTATAGTCTAATGGCACGGATCATGTTTATCATTCGGAATATACCTGAACAGAAATATTTTGTTGATATAGAGCATGTTACTGTTACTGCTGATTCACCTGATCTGAGCGATTCTGTAACAGAATTAGCTTATTCAATGCTGAAATCATTCACGTCACAAATGGGTATTACCACTGACATGATTGAGGAGGAGAATATTCTTGTATATATATCAGTGTATATCTTTGTCGCAAAGTGTCTCGATCTGCAGGTAAAGTAATTTTGATGCCAATAATAAATTGCATACATTTCTGTCTAAGAAGCAATATTTGAATATTCAAGGTGTGTGGCTTTTGTTCCACGTCAAAACTTAATACAATTAATTGGTTAAAATGAAAGAATTTTCGGAAATATACCTGAACACATTCTACATAGGAGTCACAACAGAGATCAAATTATTACGCTCATCAAAGACACTAAATCACGTGCAAATTGTGAATGTTTCACGTTAATTTTACATATTTATGTCCCCATTCGACTACACCATGTACCGCGGGAAAACAATGAACACCTTATCACCAGTAACGGCAGGAGTAATAGAAAATTATTAAAATTCAAATATAAATAAATGGTGTCATAAAAATGAACGTGTCTTGTTTTCAAGATATCAATATACTGCTAACGCTCCAGTCCTCAGTGACATTGATGGCAGTGGTCCGAGAGAGAAGGCTTACATATTATAAATTTATAATATTGATTTTGTGTTCTAAATATATTTGTTTAAATAATAAAAGTTTGAATTAAAAGACACGTCTGCCAAGTTATGGTTGTTACCGATGTTTTGCTCCGATCCGATCTCCTAAGCTTGACGACATATCGTCATTCTCCTCCCGTTCTGTGCCCACATATTTGTGTACTTTCTGCACAGAGCTCTTCTGTTATTTAAATGAGGACATTTTAATCTCTAAAATTGTATGATAATATAACATGACTTTTCTGCTATATTAGCAGTTATTTTCGTTCCAAAAATAAATATTGCAGAGATATTGTCATAACTGTCAAACCTAGAAAAACATTATATTTTTATTTAGAGGCTGAAGTGGTGAAATTATCACTTGTTTTATATGATGATACACTTGCCAAAGCATAGTTCCAACTCCCGTTAAAAGGGGACAGCACTGCACAATGTATTACACGAATTTGTATGGTGAAATCCGTAAGACCATCTTATTGTACAGGGTCTTTGCTGTGAGTAGGCTACCTACTGTCGTTTTTGCCATTGCAAAACGCTTTTCTTTACAGGTGGTGTTTCAGGACAAACAGATTATTAAGAACGATTACGCCCTGGTTAACATTTATCCAGCATTTATAGAATACGAGTATCGTGAGATGAAGAGCTCGTACAGCTTCCTGGCCCTGCTCTGTGATATAGGCGGAGCCCTCAGCCTCATACTCGGCAGTACTCTACTCACTTTCGTAGAAGTCTTGGATTTTCTGGTGCTGATTTTGCTTAGCATTATATTATGAGACAGAATGCCAGCTTTTTGACCAGTAACTTTATCAATAGCTTGATGATTGCGGATATAAACGACAAGCATCTTATATTTTCAGTTGCCCCATTTATATTCATTCCTGCCTCAACTTATGGTCAGGACAAAATTGTATTCTACATAATTGCATCATGCAATGTTATTTTACAATTTCAAACATGTAATGTGAAAATTGCAATGTCACAAATTACCGCATCAGCTAAAATGGGATAGAAAATGAAATAAGGAATGAAGATGGCTTGGCATGATACTACATGGAATATTATAATTTTATCATCTACGTCCTTCCATAATATTTGATTAATGTCAGTCAGGCCTTTTCCAGTCACAGATGTACACATTCATTTACCATGCTATCCTATATTTATCTGATCCTATTATTTATGCAATCATTCCTGCCTGATTTAAATAATCGAGTCTCTTCAGTTATCATACCATATGCATTTATTCATGCCTTATCAAACTAGTCAAGTACATTTATTATAGAGAAGTATAGTACTGTCACCAAATGTTATGTAAACCACGTAAAATGGATGTCAGAATCACACCAAAATCTAATCAACATATGGCCATGGCAAGTTGCTTCCTTGGAACAAATCGGAGAAGCAGTTTAAGCTCTTGAGAGTAACATGTGATTCGTCGGTCATCTTGAATTTTGTTGAAAAAATGAAAAACAATTATCCTGACAATTTTCTCAGGGCCAGTGAGCATACCCAAAAGATAAAATTTCAGCTGTATAACTATATTACCATATTTTGATAATAGCCAAAATGAACAAACTGAAATATCAGCTAAAATCCTGAAACGTAAGTTTTATTATCAGAATCACACTAAAAACTCATCAGCACACGTCCAGGGTAAAGTCTTTCCTTTAAACCAAACATCCATGGAGTGGTTCAAGCTCTACAGGGCGACATAGGATTTTGGCGGCTATCTTTGTTGAAGAAACTGAGAAACGAAAAAAAATACGAGGCAAATTGCCCAGTAGTCAGGGCCCATTTTTCAAAAAGAGGCATTCTTAAAGGTCGTAAGGCATTTCTTAGTAGAATTTGTCATGCAGTTGTTTTCACACAATTCGGATATGCTGATTCCAAATCTGCCCCATGCCAAGCTCTGTTTTCAGTTTTTCTCTTTTAAAATTGCAAAACAAAATGGCCGCCAAAATAGCAGATAAAGTCTCAATTATCATGTTTATACATCATGTCTGGGTGCACAGCGGACACACAAATAACATTTTTGTTTTGAGAAATTTCATGTTCTAAGACCTGGTCAACTATCAGGTAAAAAATTCAAGATGGCCGCCAATAATATAGAAAGTACCATAACGTTTTTCTATAAGTCATAGAAAGTTGTTTTTGGTGGCGAAATAAAGGTTTTTAATACCAATAAATCTAGTACAATACAGTAATAACCTCTAACTTTTATATTACATGTAGTTTTTAGGGAAAAATCCAAGATGGCCGCCAATTATACAGCAAGTACTATAACCATTTTTCTAAATGTCGTAGGAAGGTTTTTTTGGCGCTTAAATAGTTTTCTGATACAAAAACACAGCATCAAAAAACTCAACTTCCATGTTACATGTAGTTACGGGGAATGCAAAAACAAGACATTAACTATGAGGAAATTCCACAAAAATAGCATGTGGTACTTTCATCACTGTAGCTACATAGGCTTGCTGTGTATATCTCAGATTTGCATGAATGCCGTCATCTTGCATAATGATAATGCTAGAATAGTCATCCTCATCAATATATTGATCATATATTTTTGTAGCTTCGGAATTGATGTAGCTACTCCTTGATAGGACGCCATTGGCTACTTTCTCGTGGTCCTAATTCACACTTAAGCAAACTAAATGTGATAGTTCTTCAGGTTGAGCAGGAAGCTTTTACATGAGAACTAGTTGCATTTGTCCATCAATGAAGCTTCAACCACAATCTCATAGATGTTTATAATATTGTTATCTGGCCAGAGCTGTATTTATTGCTAAACAGGCCTAACATACAACGGAAACAATATCCACTTTTTGTGGCAGGGGTTATTGACGAAGAGGATACATTGAAATACTCCAATTGGCTTAAGTTCTAGTTCGATGGTACGATGAATATCACCAGTTCTAGGTTTACACAGCTAGGCATTGTCAGTATCTGACAGTTTGATTGCCTTAATAACATTTAACGTCTCATCATGCACCTCAGTATTTTTCACACTTAAATACCAGTGTTTATTGAATAGTTGAATGGCATTGTTCTTTACCAAAAGTGGTGAATTTGAACATTGAACCGAGACTGTATTGCCCTCCTCCCTGATTCTGTACTTTATCTGTTCTTTATTCATGTGAGATAACATCGCAGTGTGCATGGCAATGTTTTTGGTGTAGGATACATGTGTCTTGCATAGAGTATTAGATGATCAATGTTTAGTACAAAAGAATATAATAGATAAGTAAAAGATACTCTGTATGAATGATAATTAATCTACTATGTCTGGAGGAGACATATAGTTATTAGGGACCTAAATATCTTCACGTCCACCATATGATTTCTTCACTTTATAGTAAAACTTATTGTCTTTAACATTGATACCTCTTCCTGTAAAATAGGGTGGTCGCTCCCATACCACTTCAAGACACAACTGAACCTGATGGGTTATTGGATATTATGTGAGAGTGAGAGCTTATATCTGATTAGAAGCATGCATGACCAGAACCTACTGATTCCTCATACATCCTACCATATCACGACCACATCTAGAAAGTTTCTGTATTTTATGTTAATCTTCCTAAAAACATTCTGATCGTGCTACGAACCCAATTACAACATATTCTGCATCATATCTTGTTGCAATAGTGTACCCAATATTCTTTGGTGACTTGTACATGACACTTTATAGCATTTAGTTGCCAAGACTAGGTTAGTTACTAACATCTTCTGAAGATAGTGTATGTTCATACTATATTTATAAAATAAATTCTTCGTCAGTATTTTCAACATTACCCTAGCGTGTCCTAAACCATCAATCTTATGTGCCCAAAACATATATAAGTCAACTTCTGCACCAAATTACAGATTTCCGATATCGTGTAACTGTATTTTATCATAGTTATTGACGGTGATATCATCTATCTCATTCAAGTTAGGGGAGTAGAAATATGTGTAGCCTACATTAGGGCCTACGGGTTTGTGTGGATCTCTGAGCCGATGGTTAGGATTTTATTCGTTCCATTATGTCTGAAAATTGTGTTATCAGCGCATTACCAGGCTTTTGTACGGTACCTATTCTAATCAAAAATATAAATATTTAAATGATATTAGCGCATTACCAGGCTTTTGTACGGTATCTATTCTAATTAAAAATATAAAAATTAAAATGATACTATTATCATGACATGATTATGTAAATTGTCAATCCGATTGAGAAACATAATTTTTATGTGATGTGCACGTTTTAACCAGCACAATATACCTAGTTACTAAAATCATAAATTGTCATATTTAGACGACTTCTTGTCTCAATAGGAACGGAACATGTCTGTGTGTCATTATTGCCATGGTTATGCAGACCACCTTGATGGATTAACTTCATGTTTTGTTTAACCCTAGTACAGGGCTTGGGCAGGAGGGTGCCACCCGTGGCCAACGCACATTTAAATTATTGTTATCTTCCTTACGGTACTGTAAAAATACGATGCAGGTGGATATCACATAGGCCACATACTAATAGGCCTAGAACTGATATATGGTGAGCGACAGGTTATCTAGTGCCAGACAGTGATCCAGCAATCATAAAATATTTTTTGTCGATAGTCTAAACATTTTTACAACATGCCGGATATTACGTTTGTTTCCCTCGTTTTCTAAATGTCAAATAATGACTTTATCTGTTTATTAAATAAATCATTATTATTACACTGGATTACAATGTGTCGTTTTCCTGGCGCAACATTTTTTTTGTCCCCATAACTTTGTGAAATATTGATGATAGATGTTATCACGGCTCTGAATAGGTTTCCCGGTGTGAGAAACCTATATGAGAAACCTATATTTGGAAGCAAAGTTATGGCACATTGCCTTGCAGTTGCGGCCATTTGGATTTTGTCCTGTAGTGGCGAACGCACAATGTGAAATTCAGGGGATTTCGAGTATGTTTCACTGATTTTGGCGGCCATTTTGTTTTTGAATTTTGTGTAGGAGAAACACAAAATATAGCTTGGCAAGGGGCAGATTTGAAATCAGCGTTCCCAAATTGTGTAAGAACAACTGCATGCCAAATTCTACTAAAAAATGCCTTACTAAGTCAGAAATTTCGAAAATGGGCCCTGACTACAGGGCCAATATGCATACTGCACATATTTGGAAATAATCAGAGCAGGATTTTTGAGTGAGAGCAGAGACAAAATGCGGCGGCGGACTCAGCAAAAACAATAAGTCTCCACCACCACGTAGTGGGCGGAGACTTAATGAGTGATGTCACGATGCTTAATGCTGACAGGATGATGCTGTGAATGTCATTATGTCACACAATCAGGAAATAATAAACAGATACATTGATGGTAACATTATGTCAACACATTTATTGATCATTACAAATAAAGCACAGTGATAATTGTAGATAAGTTATAATACACAAATACAGATTATCTGCTGGTATAAATATGTCGGGTCACCGTCTCCGCCGCTGACCCAAAATTAAACAAACATAGGGTAAATTTGTATACACACACAGCACCTTCACTATGAAGGTATCTACGTGCATCTGATTAAATAATACGGTATTTCGGTATTAAATTGATAACTATGCGTAGATAACGAGTTTTATTCATCAAACAAAATCATTATTATTTTCGTCTCGTGTATTCAAATTATAGTTTAATATGTGACACATAACTCGGAATTGATTTGTAACGCTACACTGGCACATCGCCTTGCCTGTAAACATTAGTCTGTCAACGAAAACAAATAAAGTGGTGTCTTCTAAAGCATGGGCTGACATTGATTTTGAAAATTGCCTCTGTTTAAAGTAATGTATCCTACTGATCATGATTTCTATATTTTAAAAAATCTGAGATATTTGTTCACATTTTATCCACAATTCTAAGAAAATGGAGAAAATTCGAGCAAATACTTTGTCACCTAAAGGATGGTCCGATTTTAGCACAAACTGTTGTCACCAAAGGAACTCGCACATACTTTGTCCCCCGATATGGATGACCCCATCTCATCACAATACCTTGTCACCTAAAAAATTGCCTGACCTTAGCACAATACTTCGTCCACCTAAAAGGATGGTCCCATCTTAGCACAGCATTATGCATATAGCATATAGCCAAACGTTATATAGACACCTAGACTTTGGAATGAACTTCCTTTAGGGATTCGCTCTGCGAAAACACAATATAGTTTTCGGAAGAAATTGAATTGAATCCCAGGTGGTCCGGCTGGCCCAGACGACAAACGCAAACGGTTTTGGAACTATGAGTCGGATTACGATTATGTTTGTCACGCCTCTGAGCTCGGATTACCGAGGATTTAGGCGCTATAGAAGTTTATTCTTTTTACAGTTTTCTTGCATGGCAATATGCAAATAGGTTTTTTCAGCTTTTACATACTTTTATTAAATATTTTTTAAATTTCAAAATCATGATCAGTAAGCTTCATAACTTCATATAATATTAATTTATAAAACTGACACATTAGCCCGTATAGCCGCTGATATGATGTGTCCATTCATTTTATCTTCTGAACCAGGCACCAACACAATCAATGGTAATTTATTTCATTCACATTTTATTTTAGAAATTCATGTTGAATTATGCCTGTCTGTTACCTGGTCACATAGCCTTCGCGTCTAAATGACTAACAATCCAAATTAAAATACATGTTTGAATAACCAACGAACATTTTTAGTAACTTGTTGACATCTACAGTCTATATTTCCTACATTGTGTGACGTAGTAAAGCACATAAGGAGACTCTCCAGTGCTTTTCAAAGGAATACATCAAACAAAATTATTGTAATGTGAACAAATTAATAATTTAATACATGTAAACATGGCAAATATGTAATATTATCATAGAGAACCGTGTACAAAACAAAGAGTTATTACTAGTGCACAATGTGTTGCAAACCAAGTAAAGTAAACAGTTTCGTAGATATTGTAGTAAGGAGGTTGTGAATAAGGTTATGGTAAGAACGGCGTTCAAAAAAAGAGAAAGATAAGAAGAAAATACTACTACAATGTAGCCCTGTATGTAAACTATGAAAGATATCCTGATTTGATGTTGTTTTGATTCCACCTGAGATGTATGAGAATGTTGAGTAGTTATCCATCATGGACTGTACAACCGATTGAACTTTATACCACTATTTTCACACACTCGAAGTTGTGGAACGCGGTAGCGAAACACAACTTCAAGTGTGTGAAAATTTAAATTATTTAATTTAGAGCTTTCATGGTTAGTATAAGATGCTAGTATCTCACATGCGATACATTGTCAAACAAAATTATTGTTATAGTATCGATTCAAAACGTTACAATAGATATAACAGGAAAATTAATTGATAGCAGAGAATTAGAATAGGTCTATGTTGATAGTTACAACATGGGATTGAACACTGTGGAAACAATACATATAAGTCATAGCCAAATTAAACCACGAATGACTGGACGTATAATAACATAACAATAATAACAATCATCACTAGATATATACAGTAATTTTCTGTTAAATATCACATCATAAATTTCCACATCATGGGATGAAATACAAAATGCCTTGTGGCCAATCACTTGACTCAGATTATAGTAGGAGATACAGAATACCTTGTGGCCAGTCATTGCAAGATTCAGATTATGGGAGGAGATACCAAATGCCTTGTGGCCAATCACTCTAAGACTCAAATTATGGGAGGAGATACAAAAATGCCTTGTGGTCAATCACTCCAGGACTCAAATTATGGGAGGAGATACAAAAATGCCTTGTGGCCAATCACTCTAAGACTCAAATTATGGGAGGAGATACAAAATGCCTTGTGGCCAATCACTCTAAGACTCAAATTATGGGAGGAGATACAAAAATGCCTTGTGGCCAGTCATTGCAAGATTCAGATTATGGGAGGAGATACCAAATGCCTTGTGGCCAATCATTGCAAGACTCAGATTATGGGAGGAGAGACAAAATGCCTTGTGGCCAATTATTGCAAGACTCAGATTATGGGAGGAGATGCACAATGCCTTGTGGCCAATCACTCTAAGACTCAAATTATGGGAGGAGATACAAAAATGCCTTGTGGCCGATCACTCTAAGACTATAAGACTTAGATTATGGGAGGAGATACAAAATGCCTTGTGGCCGATCACTCTGAGACTCAAATTATGGGAGGAGATACAAAAATGCCTTGTGGCCGATCATTCTAAGACTATAAGACTTAGATTATGGGAGGAGATACAAAATGCCTTGTGGCCAATCATTACAAGACTCAGATTATGGGAGGAGATACAAAATGCCTTGTGGCCAATCACTCTAAGACTCAAATTATGGGAGGAGATACAAAAATGCCTTGTGGCCGTTAACTCTAAGACTATAAGACTTAGATTATGGGAGGAGATACAAAATGCCTTGTGGCCAATCATTGCAAGACTCAGATTATGAGAGGAGATACAAAATGCCTTGTGGCCAATCATTGCAAGACTCAGATTATGGGAGGAGATACCAAATGCCTTGTGGCCAATCATTGCAAGACTCAGATTATGGGAGGAGATACAAAATGCCTTGTGGCCAATCATTGCAAGACTCAGATTATGGGAGGAGATACAAAATGCCTTGTGGCCAATCATTGCAAGACTCAGATTATGGGAGGAGATACCAAATGCCTTGTGGCCAATCATTGCAAGACTCAGATTATGGGAGGAGATACAAAATGCCTTGTGGCCAATCATTGCAAGACTCAGATTATGGGAGGAGATACAAAATGCCTTGTGGCCAATCACTCTAAGACTCAAATTATGGGAGGAGATACAAAAATGCCTTGTGGTCAATCACTCCAGGACTCAAATTATGGGAGGAGATACAAAAATGCCTTGTGGCCAATCACTCTAAGACTCAAATTATGGGAGGAGATACAAAATGCCTTGTGGCCAATCACTCTAAGACTCAAATTATGGGAGGAGATACAAAAATGCCTTGTGGTCAATCACTCCAGGACTCAAATTATGGGAGGAGTTACAAAAATGCCTTGTGGTCAATCACTCTAAGATTCAAATTATGGGAGGAGATACAAAAATGCCTTGTGGCCGATCACTCTAAGACTATAAGACTTAGATTATGGGAGGAGATACAAAATGCCTTGTGGCCAATCACTCTGAGACTCAAATTATGGGAGGAGATACAAAAATGCCTTGTGGCCGATCATTCTAAGACTATAAGACTTAGATTATGGGAGGAGATACAAAATGCCTTGTGGCCAATCATTACAAGACTCAGATTATGGGAGGAGATACAAAATGCCTTGTGGCCAATCATTGCAAGACTCAGAATATGGGAGGAGATACAAAATGCCTTGTGGCCAATCACTCTAAGACTCAAATTATGGGAGGAGATACAAAAATGCCTTGTGGCCGATCACTCTAAGACTATAAGACTTAGATTATGGGAGGAGATACAAAATGCCTTGTGGCCAATCATTGCAAGACTCAGATTATGAGAGGAGATACAAAATGCCTTGTGGCCAATCATTGCAAGACTCAGATTATGGGAGGAGATACCAAATGCCTTGTGGCCAATCATTGCAAGACTCAGATTATGGGAGGAGATACCAAATGCCTTGTGGCCAATCATTGCAAGACTCAGATTATGGGAGGAGATACAAAATGCCTTGTGGCCAATCATTGCAAGACTCAGATTATGGGAGGAGATACCAAATGCCTTGTGGCCAATCATTGCAAGACTCAGATTATGGGAGGAGATACAAAATGCCTTGTGGCCAATCATTGCAAGACTCAGATTATGGGAGGAGATACAAAATGCCTTGTGGCCAATCACTCTAAGACTCAAATTATGGGAGGAGATACAAAAATGCCTTGTGGCCAATCACTCTAAGACTTAGATTATGAGAGGAGATACAAAAATGCCTTGTGGCCAATCATTGCAAGACTCAGATTATGGGAGGATATACAAAATGCCTTGTCGCTAATTATTGCTAGACTCAGATTATGGGAGGAGATACAAAATGCCTTGTGGCCAATCATTGCAAGACTCAGATTATGGGAGGAGATACAAAATGCCTTGTGGCCAATCACTCTAAGACTCAAATTATGGGAGGAGATACAAAAATGCCTTGTGGCCAATCACTCTAAGACTTAGATTATGAGAGGAGATACAAAAATGCCTTGTGGCCAATCATTGCAAGACTCAGATTATGGGAGGATATACAAAATGCCTTGTCGCTAATTATTGCTAGACTCAGATTATGGGAGGAGATACAAAATGCCTTGTGGCCAATCATTGCAAGACTCAGATTATGGGAGGAGATACAAAATGCCTTGTGGCCAATCACTCTAAGACTCAAATTATGGGAGGAGATACAAAAATGCCTTGTGGTCAATCACTCCAGGACTCAAATTATGGGAGGAGATACAAAAATGCCTTGTGGCCAATCACTCTAAGACTCAAATTATGGGAGGAGATACAAAAATGCCTTGTGGTCAATCACTCCAGGACTCAAATTATGGGAGGAGATACAAAAATGCCTTGTGGTCAATCACTCTAAGACTCAAATTATGGGAGGAGATACAAAAATGCCTTGTGGTCAATCACTCCAGGACTCAAATTATGGGAGGAGATACAAAAATGCCTTGTGGCCAATCACTCTAAGACTCAAATTATGGGAGGAGATACAAAAATGCCTTGTGGTCAATCACTCCAGGACTCAAATTATGGGAGGAGATACAAAAATGCCTTGTGGCCAATCACTCTGTGACCCAAATTATGGGAGGAGATACAAAAATGCTTTGTGGTCAATCACTCCAGGACTCAAATTATGGGAGGAGATACAAAAATGCCTTGTGGCCAATCACTCTAAGACTCAAATTATGGGAGGAGATACAAAATGCCTTGTGGCCAATCACTCTGAGACTCAAATTATGGGAGGAGATACAAAATGCCTTGTGGCCATTCATTGCAAGACTCAGATTATGGGAGGAGATACAAAATGCCTTGTGGCTAAATATTGCAAGACTCAGATTATGGGAGGAGATACAAAATGCCTTATGGCCAATCATTGCAAGACTCAGATTATGGGAGGAGATACAAAATGCCTTGTGGCCAATCACTCTAAGACTCAGATTATGGGAGGAGATACAAAATGCCTTGTGGCCAATCACTCTGAGACTCAGATTATGGGAGGAGATACAAAATGCCTTATGGCCAATCATTGCAAGACTCAGATTATGGGAGGAGAGACAAAATGCCTTGTGGCCAATCATTGCAAGACTCAGATTATGAGAGGAGATACAAAATGCCTTGTGGCCAATCACTCTAAGACTCAGATTATGGGAGGAGATACAAAATGCCTTGTGGCCAATCACTCTGAGACTCAGATTATGGGAGGAGATACAAAATGCCTTATGGCCAATCATTGCAAGACTGAGCTTATGGGAGGAGATACAAAATGCCTTGTGGCCAATCACTCGAAGACTCTCACAATACGGGAGGAAATACCTTTGGGCGTGTCGCAATTCTCGACTTGTGGTGAATGAAGATGACTTGAGGTATATTATCTACATTAGGTGGGTCGTCACCATTCTCTGAGCACAGGTTGTAGGCTCACCCACATCAAAATTTACTAAGTTGAGGCCGTACTTTAGTAAATTTTGGTAGCTTATTAAATATGCTATTATCAGTCTGCATTAGATGGAAATGGCATGCTATAATGATACATATACCTCCCAGACTGAAGTGCTACTTATCAAAACGTTTATGAGCAATCACATTAAAAAAGTAATATGCATATTTTCTGTTTCATTTACATGTTTGGAGAAGACGGCAAAATTGTTTGTACTTCAAATACCACATAAACAGCCAACAACAAAAAGTGAGAGTAAAAATACGTCGTGGTGTTTAACTCACCAGAAGTTCTATACAACAATATACATAGCATTACCTACTTCCCTCCAGTATTAAAGGCACCTTAATACTGGATATCAGAGGGACTTTAATACTGGAAGGGGGGCGGTCTATATACATGATCGGGTGGGTTTCACAGCCAGTGTGGATTAACAAAGAACAAACATGCAATGTGTAAACTATCGTGTTAACACACAGTATTAGGCTACCATAATGCCTTAATACCCTAGTAACTCACTAATATTAACTCATTACAAACATGGTATTATGATCCATTAATACCCTAGTAACTCATTAATATTAACTCATTACAAACATGGTATTATGATCCATTAATACCCTAGTAACTCAATAATATTAACTCATTACAAACATGGTATTATGATCCATTAATACCCTAGTAACGCATTAATATTAACTCATTACAAACATGGTATTATGATCCTTTAATACCCTAGTAACTCATTAATATTAACTCATTACAAACATGGTATTATGATCCATTAATACCCTAGTAACTCACTAATATTAACTCATTACAAACATGGTATTATGATCCATTAATACCCTGGTAACTCATCAATATTAACTCATTACAAACATGGTATTATGATCCATTAATACCCTAGTAACTCATTAATATTAACTCATTACAAACATGGTATTATGATCGATTAATACCCTAGTAACTCATTAATATTAACTCATTACAAACACAGTAGTATTATGATGCATTACTACCCTAGTAACTCATTAATATTAAAGGGACCCCTTGGGATGAGACATTTTCAATGTTGTCACTTTTGAAAATTTAATTTATATGAAGCTATATTACCTACTGATCTTAACTGAAAATACGAAAAAGTCAAAAAACAATTTTAAAGCACCGAAAAAGAGTGAAATAGTTGTATTTCCAGGTCGTATATTGCCATGTAAACAAAACAAGTCAGCGATATTCAGCACTTTACATCACATATTCCCACGTATCAGACGGTAAGATCAGAGCAGTCGCCGCTAATTGGTGTCTCATAGTCAGGACACGGGAGGACACACCTGCAGCACTGATTGTCTACCCAACGCTGGGCCGATGCCATCAGCAGGTGGCCCAATGCCGTGAAAACATTCAATCGTCCTTCAGGTATACAAATCGTTTGTTTGGGTTCCTTCTGGTTTCATAAAAATGTTGATTAAAAATATTTGTAAAAATCTAAAAACTTTGAAAAAATAAAATCTCGATCTGGGTGATACACTACTTCATTACAAGACTAAAAACGAAAATTGATGTCATCCCAAGGGGCTGCTTTAACTCATTACAAACACAGTAGTATTATGATGTATTACTACCCTAGTAACTCATTAATATTATCTCATTACAAACACAGTAGTATTAGGATGTATTACTACCCTAGTAACTCATTAATATTAAGTCATCCAAACACAGTAGTATTATGACGCCTTAATACCCTAGTAACTCATTAATATTAACTTATTACAATCACAGTAGTATTATTTCAACAATGAAGTAATTACAATTAAGTAATTACAATAATTAAATTGTAGCAAACATCAGAAGATGCCTTGTTGTAAATGTACCAAGGAGGTGATTTCACAATTGTCCTGTTTATGGTGATGTAAGACCAAATTAGGGAAGAAAGTTGATTTAAAAAAATCAGTCTGATGACAAAAAATAATTAAATAATTATTTGAAACAATAGTTTTATCATTCAGTCAGTTTCAGATATATAAAATATAACCATATGATCTGATATAATATTAATCATTTAATAATCATTTCTTAAACAACTGTTTTAATCGCATCAAATAAGCATATTTATTGTTTGCTGGAAAGTTTACTCCAATATATTTGATGCCACCTTTACATGAATCGTATTTGATATTCCTGCTTATGCTGCTATGATGGAAGGGATAGCTGACGACTGGAAATATTATGGCAAGACAAATTATATACTCCTATTACAGTACGTAGCTAATATGTGTACAAGAAATAGATCACTTTCAAAACGATATGTTCACATAATCTTTTTTTCATTTGTTACATCCGTTACATTCATTTGTTACATCCGTTACATTCATTTGCTACATCCGTTACATCATAATTTTTGTCAAAATAATTTGAAACTTTTTATGCCTGTATTTTATTCAACATGAATAATAGGATCAAAAATGTCCCCGACTATTCCGGATAGATCTTATGTGAGCATTATTATCAGTTCGACGTTTTCAATTTAAAGTCCCTTAAATGGCTATACAGTGTGTTTTATGGGTATACTATACATACTCCAACAAAATCATCCACTATTTATACCCCAGAACAGCATAACATACAATTGCAGATGACGGTGTTCTAGGTATAGCCATGCAAATTGGACACAAAATAGCATTCAGAAATCATTTAGTCAAATCAGTCAAAAGTCGCCATCATGAATTAAATTAAATGTATCAAAAATATCTGATTGCTCTTATTTTTCAGCTGCTGCAAAATAGGGTTTTTGACACTTTTTGAAAGATGTTAATGGACACCTTTAACCCTTAAAATCCTAGATTCGCAAATGGTTGGTCTCAAATTAAACCAATATGAGCAATTTTCACCCACTTGAAGTAGTAGGTCGCGACAGGGAGACACAACTTCAAGTGGGTGAAAATTTAAATAGTATAATGTAGTGTTTTAGGAGTTAAAATCAATTATATTCATAATATATAAAATTACAGATAAATACAAAATATCATGTGAACAGATACCTTCAAAGTGCATTTTAAAATATTTTTTACAATCAATCAGGCTAATATGTAAAACCGTAAACATTATGTTTGGAGGAATCACATTAGACAATCTCTGATATGTACCACAATCCCAGCAACACCACATGTTCAATCAATGTTTGTTTTAATGTTGGGCCATGCACATACATCTAAGTCAGGGGTGATACAAATACACCATGCAGTATCAGTATCATATGAATACTAGTATACATTTTAATATGATGTACCAACATTGCTCAGGGCATACATCAATCATCATAACATATCATCTATATCATGGCAAATCTACATCAATCGTGGATCTCTTACGTTTTAAAACATTATATTTTTTACATTGAATGCAATATTTTAATAACAATACACAAACTACTGTCATCATTTCCAGTTATCTTTTTTTTATTGTGTCGGGTAACATAGCGGGATGATTGATATCGCTTTTTTATCTCATTTGACATGTTAACCAGTATACCGCTAAGTTAATCTATATACATTTTCAACCACTTGAGGTTGTGTCTCGCTATCGCGATCCACAATATCAAGTGGTTGAAAATTACTTATATTCATTTAACTTGAGACCAAAAACTGACAAATATTGATGTTAAAACGCTCATTTAATTCTCAATAGCAGTGATTTGCAATTCTATCTATCACACTCTATCTATTCTGATAATTATACAATGAATCGATTGCATATGTGGAATAAAATAGTACATTTATATGTGTATTTACAACATGTTTAGTTCCTTATCGATACATGACTTTGTTTTATACTTTACATACATATTACATACGGCCTGATAGCAACACTTCATTAGCAGAGCCATTAACGAGCTAATCACGACTAGTCATTTTTAATCTATTTTATTCATATCATTATAACACGATTCTTCATTCAATGGATTTGATACCAAACATACTATATATAACAAGCGAGCTGATAATCCGAAGTCTATAACATTTAGTCGAAAAGGCTTGTATTTGACCCTTATCTGGTGAAAAAATCCACCATGTATGGTCCATTTAAAATGCCCCGCAAAGCTAAAAGGCAGTATCTGCTTACTTTGGCTTAGGAGAGTAGTATAAAGGTTACCGTGCACACTGCACAGCACTAATTCAATATATCGTCCTAGCTAGCATTTGTCTTGCATGCAAAACACAAAACAATATCACGGAAATTCGTAAAAATCAGTTAATCAAATAATTTAATTTGTAAGATTTTCATCGTTTTATTAAATTAATATAAATAAGTATGTCAATTGCAGCTGAATGAGATGTGGCAATAAGGTAAATATTTCGGAACAATGGCAGTTGGCAATATTACAAGAAGAGTGTCTATTTTCTATGTTGTCAACGCACAAACAATCAAACTATCCAGTTAGTGAACATCGTTTTACCTCGCTTTCTCCACAATCATGGCGAGATCGCAACAGAAATAAGCCCGAAGTCGGAATTATATGCCCTACTCATATCGAACGACTTCAAGGGTTCTTTATAGTGCACAATACCATAAACAGTACTGCATACTCCATGCCTTTGAACAGTTTGAAGCACTGCATATGCATAACCTCGATGGCAAACAGAATGAGCCATCGGGGCGGTCACTATCCAGTTATTAAATGTTCAAATTAAAGATCAAGTGACTGTATATAAAAGCTCGTTATAAAATGCGTTTGATAGTCATGGTAATAGGCGCTGGGTATCAGGGGATGTAAGATGTGGTGTGCTCACGAAAAATGATGATACAGTGTCATTGTATATCAGTATATCAAAACCATGCAAAAGTAACCCTAAAACTTGAAAAAATGTATATAGATGATTAATATTATAAAGATCAGAAACAAGAAAGTGTAATACAGACAAAATGATTGTACATTTTGGATTATTATGTTCAGTACATTATTAAAACATAATCGAATCGTGTGAATGGTAGACATTATATAACAATTGATGGGAATAATTATGACATTGCATCTCATCTTCGACTAGTTATATATGCAGTACAAAACAGTTACACGTATGCAGGGGGTGATTGGTGAAAAGTGCATATTACGCAGTCCTCTGTATTTTGATGCATATACCACCATATAAAACATTCAAATTTAGGAAGGTTCAAGACCATTGTCCAAGCTTTGCTGACTGTGGACACATTTTCATATTAAACTGTGTTGGACCTTTTCGAGCTACATCGATCATCTGGACGAAAGAATATACTGTAAATCTGGTAATATTCGCTATGTTTTATTATTCACGAATTTTACGAGGTGGACAAGTTCGCGAATTCAGGAATCTCGCGAAAATTATTATTATAATAGCGCTAAAGAAAAATGAGAATTCTAAACTTCGTGAAAAGTCGCCAAATCAGAAATTCGCGAAAATTTAAACTCACGAAAATTACCAGCTCTACACTAATAGGAGAGAAAAAAACAATTGAAGTCTTCGTCCGACAAACTCCGACAACCGGCCATTTGGACTCAGATCAGCAATTTGTTGAACAATCAAAGTGATAGCAAAGTGTAATGTGACGTGGAGCCCTGTCATTGTTAACCTTTAACAATGACAGTAGACATTCTGTGTTTCTACTAGCACTTGTTACTGTATAGCCAGCTGTTAAAAATAAACTATGCTTTCAATCTTGAAACACTGCTATATGTTGGGGACCCAAATTTCCAGGCACTTGAGGTTGTTGAACCCGGTAGCGAGACACAATTTCAAGTGGCTGAAAAATTATAATTCTTAGCTCAGTGCTAACCTTCATGTGATTCTTGATGTATATTCTAATAATGTGGAGCCAGTTATGGACCTAATAGTGGTCGGTGGGCAGAGGTTTAATTTTCGAAGCTGGTTAAAATTGTCATCATCAAAATCTGCTATTTGAATTTAGCACTTTTAACTACAGTATGTGTGAACATACACACAACATTACATAAGAACCCAAGTTTAAGTATACAACATTTCTTTGCCACGTCCTTTGTCTTCTAAGTATCATCCTTCTGTTTCTCGGACTCAGAAGACCTTTTCGTTCTGGATTTGAAAGTAGCACGCCTGAAAAGCAGTAGATAGGAAAGATGCTACATTCATGATTTCATCAGTTGACTTTTAACCAAAAAAACGCTGAGCTATTTGTATACAAACCCAGAGAATAAAGGCTATTTCAATTTGAAATCACCAGAAATGGCTTAGTTAGCTTTTTCCGATTCACCAGAATAAATATGTAGAGTTTATTGGATAAATTTTAAAGACGCGTCTCGCTTGTCTGCACTGGGGCGCATCGACACACAAAAAACAATTGATTGTTTGCAGAGCTTGGATGGCAGCCGCTCACGGTCAGGCACAAAAAACCACAAAACTTATATTACTTCATAAAATTGTAAGTGGAAAATGTTCCGACTATCCTACAGCTATTTCACCTTATTCCTAACCAATCTTAACACATACAACGCCAAAATATGTTTGTATAAACCATGGAGACAAAATATTTGTTGTCAATTTAAAATCATAATAAGGGCCAGATTTTCTTAAATGTCCATATTGTATCCATTTTTTGTCTCCAGCATATTTCCCAAAGCATACAGTTGTTGGAAACAATACTGCGTGAATTACCTATCTGTACATGGCTCACATGATAGGGTTTTAATGCTGGTTCCTAATGAACAAAGCATGCAAACTCTGACTCCGAACCAAATATTGAATTCAAATATAAATATGAAAACTATATTTTATTTTGCAATGAAGTAGAAAACATTATTGTTCGGAAAAACATCATCAGCTAAATTTCCTGTGCATTCTCTAGCTGTAAAATATCAAAAAATTAAATGTCGCCAGAATTATGTGTTCTCCTTTACAAAACCTTAAAAAATATATTTTTTTATTACAAAAAGTAAATACACATCATTATATAAGTCAAATACGATTAAGCATTCAGCAGAGGAGTCTGTGGATTGATTTGAGGTGCCTTTTGTTAAATATTTCATGTGTGATATTGTGTATCCGTTCAGTGAAAGAATGCAAACACATAGAGATGCTATAAGCATGTGAACTCCTTTACGCAAAAACACTAAACATGCCTATATAATTTCACTTTGCTATAGAGCGAAATACATTGCAGTCATACTCCTGCGCCAGACTAGTCACTTAATATGGTTGTAAAAAAGAATGCACACGTGGTTCCGAGGTCAAATGCGTAATGGGGTGAACTCCTTCACGTATTCTCCTTTACTACACTGATTATTGCTGTTGTAATGATTAGATAATATGTTAATATTCTGGATATTCTGCACTGTTTCAAATGCAAGAAATTCAAACGAAGTGAAATGGAAAGCTGGACTGACCAAGTGATCATACAAAATTGTATTTTTATGTGAATTCCACGATTATATACTGGAAAAAAGTTAGTATGACTTTAATCAGCTTGATGGTATCTTTAAAGAACCTAACTAAACATAGTTTTGATCTTTATGCAGTTTTAAATACGAAAAATTACAGTTGTGGGAGATATTTGAGGATAGTCTATACAATACGGCTATTGTGAAGCAGCATAAGGCAAGCATAAAGGAGCTCACCGGTCGCGTAAAGGAGTATACTGATTAAGTAAAGGAGATAACAGTTCATAACAGTCCTTATGTGTGGCTCCATAAACAAGTATGTACTTACCACGAGACATCGTAATTTGTCCTAACGAGTAGTACAATAGATAAATAGTGGTATGACTGACATTAACGATATGATTTTGAACGTAAAGGTGTTCACCGCTATGGTATTTGTTATAGATTAACTATTTTTAAATGGTATTGCATGACACGCTTTATAGTGAAAGTGTTTTCTTCATATGGTGAACGGTAAACAGAATCTTCAGCTAAGATACTATCACATAGGGAACGAATTATAAGGGCAAACTTTTTCTGAAAAAAGAAGCACAGAGGGGGAAATGCATTAGGCCTACAACAGAAATACTGCCAAAGAAGCAAGCTGCCAGAAAGCGCAAGAAACTAAAACTAGCAATGCGAAAATAAAGATGTAAAAAGAGGTCGGCTAAAGTAGAATATCACGATGTGGACGAAGGGAAATACACCTAGAAAACGACCCACTGGAATAAACCCTTATTGAGAGGGACCATGTGACACTATACACTATAATAACAACCCACTAGAATAAACCCCCATTGAGAGGGACCATGTGACACTATACACTATAATAACGACCCACTAGAATAAACCCCTATTGAGAGGGACCATGTGACACTATACACTATATTAAACTAGACGTGTCTATGGTAATAATTTTTTTACTTAACGAAATTAACTTTACGTATTTTTACACCACCAGGTAGTTTGTGCAAATGGCTCAATTAAAGCTAATCTAGAAATAGAATCAGTCATGCTACATCAAAAAAAAAATAATGTTATGGGCAACGATCTTATACTTTGAAATTGCTATAATCATAATGTTTTGCTATTGTTTACGACTTTGCAAAGTGCTGTACTTACATGCTTCAGCGGAAATATGCATGTGCAAAGGCTACTTGTACTATGACCTTGTTCACCCATTGTTTGCTACGAGCCTTTTGCTAACAGGGAATGAATTTAGTTTGTAATTAATTGGTATGAAACGTTTCCTGTTGTAAATATACATATGTTAATGGTAATTTATTTTTGTTATATTATTGTGTTCTCCTTTAAAATACTATGTGTTCTCCTTTACTTCATAGTCCTTACTGTGTAATTGATGTATGCGGATACTATGTGTTAAATGTCCGTGGGATTACATCAGTATGGACAGACAATATAGTGACTTTTTTGAATATATCGTGAATAGATAAATACGTTAATATCGAAACGAATCAAACAAAGTGAGGCTTAGTGCTAGTTTGATTATTCTATAACAATTGTATTTGCCATTGTTCACAAAGGGTATTGGCCCGTTTATAAGTAGCTCCATTCATGGTTTACAAAAAATGTATGTGGATTTCTATTTGCTGGTATTCCTATTTGGCAAATTCATTAACATTTTGATGAATTTCAGTTTTTTGTGCCTTTATTCATTCAAGTAAAAAAATATGAAACGAAGCAGCTGGGATGCTAATATTTTCGTATAAGCCTTGGCGATACCCATTATTTCAGATATTAAGCACAACAGGTACATAGCTGGTGAGTGTATTTCCTTCAGTTTCTTGATTGAAAAGTCGACACTTAAGAATATCTGGCCCATAAATATCTTAGTTCCCTCTTCCCACTTCATTTGATTACCTATGTTATGGGTCTGCGGCCATTAGAAATATATCGACTTAGAATCAGAATCTGACGTCTATAGTCGTTACCGGCGCTGAAAGGGTTAAGATAAATAGCACAAAAAGGTGGACGACACCCTTTCTACGAAATTATCTAAATATATGCTTGGAAAGGGTGCAATTAATCATTCCCCCTTAAGGTTGGAGCTAAGTGTGTTACACTTTCATCATTCCAAGTATAACCTTATAAATGTCAAAATGTCTTGTCCACATCCCAAGGAGGAAACTAACCATTTTATATTTATTTGTCCAGCTTATGCGACTCTCCGTATTTCACAGTTAGATGGCTTATCAATCTACTTCCCACATATATGTATGACAACAAATGAACTAATTTAGTCTATGTTTCATTGTATGGAAGAATTGATTTAAATTTTGATACATAATTATCTGTTTTCGCCAATTGTAAAAATATATTCATGAGAGTGATTTCAAATTGAAAAAAACCCATTGGTCTCTAGGTTTATATAAAAATATGTCAGCGTTATTGAGGGATAAACAAACAAAATGTGAAGCCTTATTGACCACACTCAATACAGGCAGCATACTATAAAATGGCTGCATGGCATTAACTCTGGCAGTAACATGGCAAACAGCAGTAACTGCTTACTTTAAAACTATGCAGTTATTATTGTTGACAGTGTTTATTCTAGGAACTTGTGATTATGTGTGGTTGTGTGTGTGTGTAATTCAGTATTTATGTTGATGACACATTGGTACCCTTGACTATTTCTGGCTCGGATTTGTGGGGGGGAGGGGGGGGGGGGTACGACCAGCACAGTAATCCTTAGTGGGGGGCTCCGGTCCCACCCCTCGTCACCCCCCAGAATAGCCACTGGTTGGTGTTTGATTTCTCACCTTTAGCGTGGTGAACATAATGCCGAGTTCTCCGTGTTCTAGATGTTCCTCCATCAGGTCGTCTATCAGGTGTATCTCGGCACCCAGGTGCTGTATACGTGCACGTACCACCACGTACAGAAACACAGGGAACAAGTCGTCCATACACCACAGGTAATCCTTACCTATACGCGTCTGTACAACCTACAACATATACAACGCCAGCAACATGAAATGAATGGGGTTTTAGGCCATCCTTCTGCAATGTAGGCTAAACTGGACCAGGAGAACCTCCTGGGGATGGTGAGATGACACTGCCCTCCAGACACAGGATTAGAAATTCAAACCTTGGCGGGCTGAGGCCGAGCACGCTATCTCTTGGTCACTGAGGCCCCCCACAATATTGCATCTTTAGAAGTGAGCGGGGAAGAAACATTTTGTTTCTCTGAAACTTGAAAGCCAGAGTGGGGTTCGAACCCGCAATCTCCGACTTTCCAAGCAAGCAGCTTTAACCACAACCAGGGCCCCCACCTACAACGCCATGAAAAATAGATTTCAAATAAATATGATTTGCTTTGAGTAGTGTGGATCTCAGTCAGACAGCCAATAGTATCGGCTCGGTAATTCCATAACATTCGCTTTAACCCTTTCAGTGCGGGGACCGTCTTTATACGCCAGAATCTGACGTCTGTAGATGTCAGATTCTGACGTATAAAAACGGTGGACATAACATTCTGACGTATAAAGATGGTCCCCCTACTGAAAAAATTAAAATATTTATAACATGGGTATTCAAATGAAGCAAAAAGAGCTAACTAAGACATTTATGATAATTTAAAATTGGAAAAAACCCTTTAATTTGCATGATTTATACAAAATTATTTCAGCGTTGTAGAGGTTAAGATCCAGAAGAAACCAGCCTAGTATGAGATGCTGACCTGGTTAACATAATCAAACGTCTTCTGTATCAGCTGGAGCTTCTCGGCTGGACTGAAAGATGTGCTGAAAACAAAACCCATATCACAGTCAGTCAAATTACAGGGATTGTTCATTTATTTTAAGATTGTAAGCTTCAAATAAATGAAGTCTATTTTTATTACAGCAATATTTTACAATAATACATAATTCTCATTTTACACTAGATGTAATATAGCAGAATTATGTAATATCTGGGGTAGGTAAGTGTTAGACCTTACAGCGCCTAAATATTTGCGTATAAACCAATAGAAACAAAAGTTGTTTTTTTCCAATTTGAAGTCATGATAAATCGTCCATATACAATATAGGTCACCATAATCCCCCGCCCTCGTCATAGAAAGTTCCCTGAAGTCTCACATTTTGTTTCATTGTAATGCTGGTCTAGATATATGGCACGGTTTGCCAACTATCAGCAATATTAAAGTAAGTAAAACTATTTGGTCGAGAGATGTAGGTCAAAAATAGGTCAACGTTATAACCCCCAAAAGGTATATAATTATACACACACCCCCAAGTGATCTGTGTGTGCAATTTGAAAAAAAATCTTCCCATGCGTTCCCGAGATATGCTCCTGAAATGCAGACAGACGGACGAACGGCTGAATGTACGGACGTCCGGGGTGACGCCATAACACCCGCCCAACAAGGTACACCATTACAATTACTCCAGAGCTGGATTAATAAGCAGACGTGTTGCACGGTGTTGGCCCAACATTGGCCCAGCGTTGTCCTCGCCTTACCTCAGGTGCTGTAGACTCTCTATGGCTTCTGTGTAGCTGTAATCCCTGCGTAGCGCTGTAGATTTCTGTAACATCAAGCACATATAGAGACGCCGGAACCAGATACAACAGTATTGAAATAGTAGTGTGGTGTGAACAGAAACCCTTATAATAAACCCTTACAACGCTGAAATATGTCTGCATAAACCATGGAGACTAAAGGGTTTCTTCAATTTGAAGTCATCATAAATGTCTTAGTTATTTTTTTTCCGCTTCGCTTGAATACATATCGAGGGTTCAATATTAGAGTGCACTAAGTCAGTTCTCAGCAGATTTTCAGCTATTTCCAAAGTGTTCAGTATATATCGCACTGATTAGACGTGAGTCTATGTAGATGCTAAGAAACATCCATCATAGCTTGACTTAGTACTTTGTTAAGCTAACAACTCTGTTCTACAACAATTTGGCTCAAAATAAACATATTATATCCACTTAGTGTTTTATTCCACAAGCTCAGTTACAATATATCACTTGATATTGGACGTTACACGATACTAAATTCAGTTAGTGCTTTGTTATACAAGCTACTCAATGCTATATGAGCCTCCGCTTTGACTCTCAACTTCGACGTTATACAATACTAAATTGAACTAGACATGAATTGTGACTTTTCAAGTAACAATAATATTTGGGCTTGTTTTATGAGTTTTTGTGGCGGCCATTTTGAATTTTGTTGAGTTATTTTTATTATGACATATTGATGGAAATTTCGTGTACTGAACAGACTTCCAATTTCAGAAGTCCACACTGAGATTTTGCACTTTTAAATAGATATATATTTGTTTGTCAAATTGAATCGCATTCAGAGTACCAGTACACACATCGACTTGTCTCTCTGTTAACTTATTGTTGTATCACTATCCGGACGCTAGCCCAACATCAAAACAACATTGATTCAACGTTTTGTGTTTGAATACAAGAACCCTGCGGTTCTGAACATTATTAAGATTATTTTTTTGCATTAGACATGATATTTATATTGAGCAATGGGCCATGTAAAATTGTAATGTAATCAAAACAAATATATTTTTCGCCAATACAGCCCAGCAGATACTATGTTAAGCCAATGTTGGTTTAAGGCTGGTACAGCGTCGTATGAAGTGGGCCAGCATTGACACAATCTTGACACTGTGTGCAGATGTGTACTGGTAGCTTCAAATCACCGTACCAGATAGCGATATCCTTCTAAAGATACGACTTTTTGAAATTAGCTGTTCATAGACTGTGTCACGTCTGCAGATGTCTACCGGCCCTATACACTGACAAGATACGACTTTTAATGTTTCCACATCGTCTCGCGCCGACCACATTCACAGTAACGTGCATTACAGTGCCTCAGAGTGTAATACACCTGAAGATAATATCTGTGCTAGTGTGTGCGTTGGTTATATACTTTATATTGTCTGCTTAACTTCAATCTTGGTCAACATAGAAGACGTCCGCCTCGCCTGTTTGCCATTGAATTTTGCATTGAAAATACAGTGTACATACATAACATTTGTTTTAAGAATGTTATTTAGCAATGTATTATCGATCAATCCTGAAGTTTAGAGTGTAATGTGTGTGACACAATAACAGAACCATAGCGTGAACAGTGTCAGCCTTGATCTCTCACAACTATTTTTCAAACCTGATGTCGGCACCTGGATTAAGTAGGCTCTACTAGGCTGTACGTTGAGTTGTGTCAATGAATGAATGACCAGCGCCGTAATGGATGTGGGAATAAACTAAGGACTTATCGCACCTTTAAAAATGATTTTAACGAAGAGCCTTACCTTAGCATGAACATTACATTAAGCCAGCGTAGAGCCCTAGCCTCTTTGCGTTGTGGTGTAGCTCCACTTCACATTGAGACTGGGAGATATTCACAGTTATCTGTCGACCAAAGAACCTGTTTAATTTGTGTTTCAGGATCTGTAGAAACTGAAAAGCATTTCCTTATGTCGTGTATTTTTTATGCCGATTTACGAAATGAACTGTTCCTTAAAGCTCAATCTAGTCACGATATGTTTTTAGGATGGTCTATGGACGACCGTTTTAAATATTTAATGTCAAATTCGAACATAGTGCGTCATACAGCAAAAGCCTGTCACTTGATGCTCCAGAGAAGGGAGCATAAATTATTCACATAATACATTGGTGTACTGTTATCGTGAATATGGTAACCATCAATTTTTAACATGATTAGCTATATATTATTTTATTTCACATGTTTTCCCGGCAATCATAGGACATTTGTGTAGCGTCTGTGCAGTGTTGGACCAACGTCGAAGACGTTGTACCGCTCCGACGTTGGGCCAACGCTGTATAGGTGCCGTGCACATGTTTTGTGTTTGCTGGGTTCTCAGCAGACACGACGCGTTGGAGCGATGATGTTTTAGTGCTGGCCCAACGTCTGAGACACTGGCCCAGTATTGGAGCACCATTGTTTCGACGTGTGTTTGCTGGGTCACTGGGCTATAACTGGTGCGCACTGCATGCATTCGGTTGAACAGAGCATGATTTTATGTATGTCCCATTACAATTGTACCATTATGATCTGTTTATCCTTATGTGGTCTCTGTTCTTAGAGGTTCTTTTCCATATGGTGATGTGGAGAGGGGTTCACACACCTACCAAGTATGTGTGTGGAGCCTCTCTCAGTGTCGGTGTGTTGGAGCAAGAGTGCGGAGCAAGTCCAGGACAAATTGTGTACATGTATACTATGGGTCTATCTATGCCCGGCAAGCGCGAGGCATTTGGCCGATGTTGGTTCAATGTTGGGCCGCGTCGTATAGATGGCCGGCCAGCATTGATCCGGCATTGGTTTAGTGTTTCGTGTTTTGCTGGGTAGCCTGCATAATTATACATTATTTTTAACAATATACTATTCAATGCTATGTTTTCTTGATAGTGTCTCATAAGTCAGAATTGACTGGCCGCAATAAATGTAACACTGTAATGTTCTTAATATAAATGAATTGTGGGTGACACTTAAATAAATTTTACTTGACTTGACTTGTCAAAATGACGGCAGCTCGTCAGCATTGATAAGTGATGACTGCATGGTCATTGCATTGACTCAGTGATCATTGAGTCATACAGATTGATCAGCGTTTCAGCCATGAACACCCACGCGCTCTAAGATTTAAAAAAGTAGAGTGGTATAGTCCAATGATCTCCGTGCACATATACAATAAACCAGCCCCTACTGCGTCTCCCTACCTGGCACGTTTTTAGGGATAATAAGGTACATTGTCTTGTCGGCCCAGAATGGAAAACTATGACTCCGTATTCAGCCTAGTCTTAACTTTTGACGGGTCGACATCAATTGAAAGTAGCTGTCACAGTCAGTGTCACATGTATGTTTTGTATTGCAAAGCATAGGCTTGTATTGAAATGTGAAAAAAACATTGTCTCAATTCTTTTGAAAACACAAGCAACTTCCAGTAGGCCTACTTCTAAATTACGTGTGTTACCGTTAGAACCGGTGTTAGAACCGGCAATTAACGCAGGCTGTCAACTGTGCTCATCAGACTGTCACAACGAAAATTGAGGTGTTTAAAAGGTGCTGTCCTTAACATCAAATTTGGCCCATTTTACGTTTTTTTCACCCCTCTCAGATACGACTACCCCTTTGATGCGACTTTGGTTCTCTGGCAGCATGAAAGTCGTATCAGAGGGGACTATACTGTACTGTGCAAGCAAAAAAAAAAATCGTTTTGTGGTGTCTCCCTATTTGCGCTTTATATAGCTAACTGACTGATTTTGTAATATAATGGCTTTTAATATGAGTTTTTCATCAGATGTTTTTTTGCAGAAAAAACGTGCCAGATGTTACTTAGTGGGAAACCACACATGCTGCAAATTTGATGCAGCAGTGTAAGGGTTAATATTTCACCATACTTTGTCCTTTTTCCATGTCAAATCGTCGCAATGAAAAAGTTACCTTATATATAAGGGGCATTGCTAAATGTTTCTGTATAACTGCGTGCATTCATTCACAATAACCACTGGGCCAACACTAGACCAGCATTGGGGCAATGAGTTGTGCTTGCCGGTGATAGCTGATCAAAGGCATACCACATCTGGCTTTCCGTCTCTGCACAGTTGGCTCGATCCTGACTTAAAAATTGATCATTTCATCGATATTGGCGCTAAGGAAGTCTGTGATATATCAATCTTGATTAGCTTGAGCTGAAAAAAACAAATATATATCTTGAATCCTGATATATTTACAATTTAAATAGATTTAGTTCACAGTCAGATGTGAGAAGGTGGCGAGTCCTGCGTATTACATAATCACAGTTAGCCTGGAGCCGGGCGTGTATCATGTGTATACACTGACATACACAGCCACAATTAACAAACACAGTAGCTGCTTACACTACAAGTAAGTAGATACTGCCTTTCGAGTTTGTAGCAGTATCAGATCACTTACGGAAAGTGGGATGGCCCTTCAGTACTGACCCAGATATCGTGCATAAGATTGGTCGAGATGACTTTCTCGACCAATGATGTGCTTGAGATCTAGTTCAGCCTCATTGACATTGCACTGTATCAATGTCACTTGTCTGTCGTCCATGTTGAAATATCCAGAGATGTGAGTGACCTAGATGTTCTGTGTGTCATTGGTCAGGCAAGGCCATCTCGTCCAATGGTTTGCCTAAGATGTAGATCAACAGCACTAAGAATTTTTTTACCACAATATTGGCTGTGGCGCTAGATGCTATTAAGACCAAGGGTTAGATATTCAAAGGCAAGATATATCATTGCAAAATATTGCATCTATGTCATAATATATTTGTTTTGGAAAGTAGAACATCTGCCAGCTTCCCCCAGTTTCAGACTCTCATTGTGGCAATTTCTTAAGATTATATTGAACTAGTTTGATCCCAAGGTAAGCAATGTTCTCAGTAAAATCTATTGGCTATTTACAGGGTATAAGCTGATGGCTCAACCCACAGCTCAAAAATTGGAGACCACTAACTGTTGTAAAATTGATGACGGAAATCCTAATAACTCAGCAAATACAAATATTTATGCTTATTCAGAAACAACGTTTAGTCTATGGAATGACAGAAAATTGAAGCTATGCGTTTTGCCGTATTTGAGAAGATGTGAGTGATAGTCATTTGGGACACACAATATATGGACACAAAAAAACAGGTCAAGAGATAGAGATATTCACTGTATGTCAGACATACTGAGGTCAAGAGATAGAGATATTCACTGTATGTCAGACATACTGAGGTCAAGAGATATTCACTGTATGTCAGACATACTGAGGTCAAGCGATAGAGATATTCACTGTATGTCAGACATACTGAGGTCAAGATATAGAGATATCACTGTATGTCAGACATACTGAGGTCAAGGGATAGAGATATCCACTGTATGTCAGACATACTGAGGTCAAGATATAGAGATATCACTGTATGTCAGACATACTGAGGTCAAGGGATAGATATTTACTGTATGTCAGCCATACTGAGGTCAAGCGATAGAGATATTCACTGTATGTCAGACATACTGAGGTCAAGAGATAGAGATATTCACTGTATGTCAGACATACTGAGGTCAAATTAATAAATTGTACAATACATCACAATAAAGACGTTCTTGGTTTTCGTCAGATATAAATAATACATTATTCCATTTTGCTAGATATTATGAAGTCAGTGGTATGGGTATCATGAAAAACAACAATATATCTCTTATATTCATCTTGATTTGTGAATAATGATAGCAATAATAGCATCCCAAGTGATGAAAATAACAGTAGCCAGCTGGGTGTTAGACGGTTAACATAACACAATACAGCATAAAATGATTGCAGCCACTTAGGTGTTAGACGGGTTAATATTTAACACAATACAACATTCATATTAAAGACTGCGCTGCAAATGCAGCCATTTTTTATTTATTTATTGGAATTACAATTGATATGGTGATTAAAGGGTCATGATATTGTTCAAGCTAAGCATGGGCCGAGATATTGGGCCAAAGTAGTGGCTGGTTGTTAGTGTTTGTGGGGTAAGCTTTGCCTGTTTTTTACCTGTCTCATAGACAGCACACATACGTGATCCAACACATTGGCTTAGCCATAAATAGACAAAAGGGGAAAACCCGTGACTGGCTACACAGCAAACACCAGACGTCTATCCAATGCTGGCTTACTGTTGGGTCACAGTCCACGACGTCGGCCCAACATTAAACCATTATTGGGCAAACGTCTCGTGTTTGCTGGTTATTTACTGATGCCCAGCTAAGACCAGATGTTAATACAGATATGGTTTAGTGTTTGCCAACCGTTTGCAGCGTGGTCCATAATCAAGGTGCTTTTTTTCGGTATTGTCAACATATAACAATCCATTTGAAGGAAACTAGGCCCCAGTAATACTGCATTGGATTAATAATGGACCACAGTCTGTGACGCAGGTTCAATATCAACCCGTCACCTACCAGAAATGTAACTATATTTTAATTCACCGTAAGTTGTGCATTTTAACCACCACAAGTTTCATCTCACGGTGAAGAAAAAATGTAACGCATGATTATGAAGCTTATATTTTAATAAGTAGTGACATTTTCTATTGAATTAATTTTATTTAAGAAGACGTTTCAAATGAGGCATATAAGCGTTACCAGCAGGTAAAAGGTCATATCCGGGTCATTAGCAGGTACAAAGTTAAACGGAGGGTATTTTCTCCCACGTGCTCAAGAAACACGTCATATTAACATAATGTTGGGGCAACGTTAGGCCAGCGTTGCAGACAATGGGTTATAATTACACCACCATTGAGTTAATCCGCGGGGTTGTCTTTAGACGTCAGAATCTGACGTCTATAGACGTCAAATTCTGAAGCCTAAAGTCGATCCTCGCAATGGATAAGAGCTAAATATTTATAATCGCTGTAGACCCATAAAAAAGTATTCAAATTGTAAAAAACCCTTGGTCTCCATGATTTATATAAAATATTCCATCGTTTTAATGGTTAACGTCTCACGTTAGGGTGGTATAATGAACAGATGATGTAACCAGATTGGGTAACAGTTATAATACTAGGTCAAAATCAACTAACCATGCTACAGCGGACCAAACACGAGACATTCACCCAATGCTGGATCAATGCCGGGCCAGCGTCGTAGACGGTGGACCAGTATTGACCCAGCATTGGGTGAATGTCTCGCGTTAACGAGGGTAGAGCTTCTTATCCCGTTATTATCAACCCCCCCCCCCCATCAAGACAATGTATTGATTTCATTTGAGTAGACATGACATGTCTTTGTTTGAGGATTTGATGTTTATTTTCTGATGTTTTGATGGTTTTTGCTTGTCTCATAGGCAGCACACACGAAACACTAATGCCGCTAGAACGAAGGTCCAACATCAACATTATTAGCCCACCATTACACTAATCCTTAATCTAACATAGTCTCAGCGTGACTTCAACCAGTGACTGGGGTATAAATAGACGTGATTAAGGGGAAGTCCCGTGACTCACCAACCTCTGAGCTTGCTAACGATGGGAATCCCCTCCTACAGAGCAATGACGTTAACTACGGTGAGGTGACGACAATTGATAGTGTAGCCGTAGTCCGTCACCACTATTGTTTATTGTGAGCAGCATGAATGGCTGCGAGAACATTCAATCCCACTTAAGAACACTTTTAACTTAAGCTCGAAGATTCGGCTGGGAACAAGAAACTGCTTTCGGTGAGTTCCAATTGTCATCCACTTATCCAAAGTGTAGTGTATGTGTGGGCACACAAAATAAATAATAGAAAATGAAGACACATATATATATATAATTACAATTTGCAGTTTTAAGACTGCTTTAAAGGCACACTATTTCACCAAGCACTACGATGACTGATGTCATCACTAGACTATTCCGCTACCTACAAAATCATAAAGTGGAAGTTATTATGTACTGCGCCTTGATTAGTTTTTCTAGAGGGGGCGCTATATAAGTGTAAATTTGATTGATTGATTGATTGATTGATTGATTGATTGATTGATTGATTGATTGATTGATTGATTGATTGATTGATTGATTGATTGATTGATACATAATAGTTCAGGCTTTATATTATATCGGTTTCTGCACATTGTGGCAATATCGCGACAGATGGAAGCTCAAGTCGGGTACCATCAGCAACCCTGCAAACTACATGTCTTTGAACAGCTTAGAGCACTTCATATATTTTAATCCTCGGGAGCTAAGTGTCAATGACGCTGCAGCTCATCCTTGTAACTGCGGGGGTATATATTGATTTCACCTTTTACAGGATATTGTCCAGGGCGTGCTCACACCAGCACAGGATTTAGGAGGATTTGAAGTTGAATTCAGATATTAGTGAGTGTGACCCGACATTAAACCAGCATTGGGTCAATATGTCAGGTATGCCGAATATACATTGTCAGCAGAATATACAAGATTATATTGAACCAATTGCTTTTATGCTAACATTAACCCTCTCAGCGCCGGGACCGACTTTGGACGTCTGATTCTGACGTCTAAAGTCGACATCCGCACTGAAAGAGTGAAATATTGATAAAGATCGTAGACCCATATTGCCATAACATGTGTACTTAAATGAAGCGTAAAGAGCTAACTAAGACATTTATGGTGATTTCAAATCGAAGAAACCCTTGGTCTCCATGGCTCAAACAAAATTGTTAGGGTTAAATCAAACTTGTGTAGTGTGGTGTGTGTTGGTTTACCTGGTGATGAGGAGATGTACCCGTGTCTTCTGTCAGCCAGAACAACCTGTAACAAACACACGAGAGACGTCATAATCAGCGGGTGTCCTTCACATCTCAGTAAACACATTACCTCACCGCAACACACAGCTTGAAGTGTCTGAAAATTACTCATGTTTGTTTCATTTGAGAACAATGGCAAATGGTGATGTTCAAACACACATTTCATGCGCAATAACTGTGATTTAACCTGATAGGAAAACAGAATAATAACGACTACAGTCGTGATCAGCGGTGGTAAAGCCAGCCAGACGGTGACCTAACATTATAACAGCGGTGGTAAAGCCAGCCAGACGGTGACCTAACATTATAACAGCGGTGGTAAAGCCAGCCAGACGGTGACCTAACATTATAACAGCGGTGGTAAAGCCAGCCAGACGGTGACCTAACATTATAACAGCGGTGGTAAAGCCAGCCAGACGGTGACCTAACATTATAACAGCGGTGGTAAAGCCAGCCAGACGGTGACCTAACATTATAACAGCAGTGGTAAAGCCAGCCAGACGGTGACCTAACATTATAACAGCGGTGGTAAAGCCAGCCAGACGGTGACCTAACATTATAACAGCAGTGGTAAAGCCAGCCAGACGGTGACCTAACATTATAACAGCAGTGGTAAAGCCAGCCAGACGGTGGCCTAACATTATAACAGCAGTGGTAAAGCCAGCCAGACGGTGACCTAACATTATAACAGCGGTGGTAAAGCCAGCCAGACGGTGACCTAACATTATAACAGCAGTGGTAAAGCCAGCCAGACGGTGACCTAACATTATGACAGCGGTGGTAAAGCCAGCCAGACGGTGACCTAACATTAAAACAGCAGTGGTAAAGCCAGGCAGACGGTGACCTAACATTATGACAGCGGTGGTAAAGCCAGCCAGACGGTGACCTAACATTATAACAGCAGTGGTAAAGCCAGCCAGACGGTGACCTAACATTATGACAGCGGTGGTAAAGCCAGCCAGACGGTGACCTAACATTATAACAGCAGTGGTAAAGCCAGCCAGACGGTGACCTAACATTATAACAGCGGTGGTAAAGCCAGCCAGACGGTGACCTAACATTATAACAGCGGTGGTAAAGCCAGCCAGACGGTGACCTAACATTATAACAGCAGTGGTAAAGCCAGCCAGACGGTGACCTAACATTATAACAGCGGTGGTAAAGCCAGCCAGACGGTGACCTAACATTATAACAGCAGTGGTAAAGCCAGCCAGACGGTGACCTAACATTATGACAGCGGTGGTAAAGCCAGCCAGACGGTGACCTAACATTATAACAGCAGTGGTAAAGCCAGCCAGACGGTGACCTAACATTATAACAGCAGTGGTAAAGCCAGCCAGACGGTGACCTAACATTATAACAGCAGTGGTAAAGCCAGCCAGACGGTGACCTAACATTATAACAGCAGTGGTAAAGCCAGCCAGACGGTGACCTAACATTATGACAGCGGTGGTAAAGCCAGCCAGACGGTGACCTAACATTATAACAGCAGTGGTAAAGCCAGGCAGACGGTGACCTAACATTATGACAGCGGTGGAAAAGCCAGCCAGACGGTGACCTAACATTATAACAGCAGTGGTAAAGCCAGCCAGACGGTGACCTAACATTATGACAGCGGTGGTAAAGCCAGCCAGACGGTGACCTAACATTATAACAGCAGTGGTAAAGCCAGCCAGACGGTGACCTAACATTATAACAGCGGTGGTAAAGCCAGCCAGACGGTGACCTAACATTATAACAGCAGTGGTAAAGCCAGCCAGACGGTGACCTAACATTATGACAGCGGTGGTAAAGCCAGCCAGACGGTGACCTAACATTATAACAGCAGTGGTAAAGCCAGGCAGACGGTGACCTAACATTATGACAGCGGTGGTAAAGCCAGCCAGACGGTGACCTAACATTATAACAGCAGTGGTAAAGCCAGCCAGACGGTGACCTAACATTATGACAGCGGTGGTAAAGCCAGCCAGACGGTGACCTAACATTATAACAGCAGTGGTAAAGCCAGCCAGACGGTGACCTAACATTATAACAGCGGTGGTAAAGCCAGCCAGACGGTGACCTAACATTATAACAGCGGTGGTAAAGCCAGCCAGACGGTGACCTAACATTATAACAGCGGTGGTAAAGCCAGCCAGACGGTGACCTAACATTATAACAGCGGTGGTAAAGCCAGCCAGACGGTGACCTAACATTATAACAGCAGTGGTAAAGCCAGCCAGACGGTGACCTAACATTATGACAGCGGTGGTAAAGCCAGCCAGACGGTGACCTAACATTATAACAGCAGTGGTAAAGCCAGCCAGACGGTGACCTAACATTATAACAGCAGTGGTAAAGCCAGCCAGACGGTGACCTAACATTATAACAGCAGTGGTAAAGCCAGCCAGACGGTGACCTAACATTATGACAGCGGTGGTAAAGCCAGCCAGACGGTGACCTAACATTATAACAGCAGTGGTAAAGCCAGCCAGACGGTGACCTAACATTAAAACAGCAGTGGTAAAGCCAGCCAGACGGTGACCTAACATTATAACAGCGGTGGTAAAGCCAGCCAGATGGTGACCTAACATTATAACAGCAGTGGTAAAGCCAGCCAGACGGTGACCTAACATTATGACAGCGGTGGTAAAGCCAGCCAGACGGTGACCTAACATTATAACAGCAGTGGTAAAGCCAGCCAGACGGTGACCTAACATTATAACAGCAGTGGTAAAGCCAGCCAGACGGTGACCTAACATTATAACAGCGGTGGTAAAGCCAGCCAGACGGTGACCTAACATTATAACAGCAGTGGTAAAGCCAGCCAGACGGTGACCTAACATTATAACAGCGGTGGTAAAGCCAGCCAGACGGTGACCTAACATTATAACAGCGGTGGTAAAGCCAGCCAGACGGTGACCTAACATTATAACAGCAGTGGTAAAGCCAGGCAGACGGTGACCTAACATTATGACAGCGGTGGTAAAGCCAGCCAGACGGTGACCTAACATTATAACAGCGGTGGTAAAGCCAGCCAGACGGTGACCTAACATTATAACAGCAGTGGTAAAGCCAGCCAGACGGTGACCTAACATTATAACAGCGGTGGTAAAGCCAGCCAGACGGTGACCTAACATTATGACAGCGGTGGTAAAGCCAGCCAGACGGTGACCTAACATTATAACAGCGGTGGTAAAGCCAGCCAGACGGTGACCTAACATTATAACAGCGGTGGTAAAGCCAGCCAGACGGTGACCTAACATTATAACAGCAGTGGTAAAGCCAGCCAGACGGTGACCTAACATTATAACAGCGGTGGTAAAGCCAGCCAGACGGTGACCTAACATTATGACAGCGGTGGTAAAGCCAGCCAGACGGTGACCTAACATTATGACAGCGGTGGTAAAGCCAGCCAGACGGTGGCCTAACATTATAACAGCAGTGGTAAAGCCAGCCAGACGGTGACCTAACATTATAACAGCGGTGGTAAAGCCAGCCAGACGGTGGCCTAACATTATAACAGCGGTGGTAAAGCCAGCCAGACGGTGGCCTAACATTATAACAGCGGTGGTAAAGCCAGCCAGACGGTGACCTAACATTATAACAGCGGTGGTAAAGCCAGCCAGACGGTGGCCTAACATTATAACAGCGGTGGTAAAGCCAGCCAGACGGTGGCCTAACATTATAACAGCGGTGGTAAAGCCAGCCAGACGGTGACCTAACATTATAACAGCAGTGGTAAAGCCAGCCAGACGGTGACCTAACATTATAACAGCAGTGGTAAAGCCAGCCAGACGGTGACCTAACATTATAACAGCAGTGGTAAAGCCAGCCAGACGGTGACCTAACATTATAACAGCGGTGGTAAAGCCAGCCAGACGGTGACCCAACATTATAACAGCAGTGGTAAAGCCAGCCAGACGGTGACCTAACATTATAACAGCAGTGGTAAAGCCAGCCAGACGGTGACCTAACATTATAACAGCGGTGGTAAAGCCAGCCAGACGGTGACCTAACATTATAACAGCGGTGGTAAAGCCAGCCAGACGGTGGCCTTACATTATAACAGCGGTGGTAAAGCCAGCCAGACGGTGACCTAACATTATAACAGCAGTGGTAAAGCCAGCCAGACGGTGACCTAACATTATAACAGCAGTGGTAAAGCCAGCCAGACGGTGACCTAACATTATAACAGCGGTGGTAAAGCCAGCCAGACGGTGACCTAACATTATAACAGCAGTGGTAAAGCCAGCCAGACGGTGACCTAACATTATAACAGCAGTGGTAAAGCCAGCCAGACGGTGACCTAACATTATAACAGCGGTGGTAAAGCCAGCCAGACGGTGACCTAACATTATAACAGCGGTGGTAAAGCCAGCCAGACGGTGACCTAACATTATAACAGCAGTGGTAAAGCCAGCCAGACGGTGGCCTAACATTATAACAGCAGTGGTAAAGCCAGCCAGACGGTGACCTAACATTATAACAGCGGTGGTAAAGCCAGCCAGACGGTGGCCTAACATTATAACAGCAGTGGTAAAGCCAGCCAGACGGTGACCTAACATTATAACAGCAGTGGTAAAGCCAGCCAGACGGTGACCTAACATTATAACAGCGGTGGTAAAGCCAGCCAGACGGTGGCCTAACATTATAACAGCAGTGGTAAAGCCAGCCAGACGGTGACCTAACATTATAACAGCAGTGGTAAAGCCAGCCAGACGGTGACCTAACATTATAACAGCAGTGGTAAAGCCAGCCAGACGGTGACCTAACATTATAACAGCAGTGGTAAAGCCAGCCAGACGGTGACCTAACATTATAACAGCGGTGGTAAAGCCAGCCAGACGGTGACCTAACATTATAACAGCAGTGGTAAAGCCAGCCAGACGGTGACCTAACATTATAACAGCAGTGGTAAAGCCAGCCAGACGGTGACCTAACATTATAACAGCGGTGGTAAAGCCAGCCAGACGGTGACCTGACATTATAACAGCGGTGGTAAAGCCAGCCAGACAGTGACCTAACATTATAACAGCAGTGGTAAAGCCAGCCAGACGGTGGCCTAACATTATAACAGCGGTGGTAAAGCCAGCCAGACGGTGACCTAACATTATGACAGCGGTGGTAAAGCCAGCCAGACGGTGACCTAACATTATAACAGCGGTGGTAAAGCCAGCCAGACGGTGACCTAACATTATAACAGCGGTGGTAAAGCCAGCCAGACGGTGACCTAACATTATAACAGCAGTGGTAAAGCCAGCCAGACGGTGACCTAACATTATAACAGCAGTGGTAAAGCCAGCCAGACGGTGGCCTAACATTATAACAGCAGTGGTAAAGCCAGCCAGACGGTGACCTAACATTATAACAGCGGTGGTAAAGCCAGCCAGACGGTGACCTAACATTATGACAGCGGTGGTAAAGCCAGCCAGACGGTGGCCTAACATTATAACAGCAGTGGTAAAGCCAGCCAGACGGTGACCTAACATTATAACAGCGGTGGTAAAGCCAGCCAGACGGTGACAATGTCTTGGGATGGATCTCATCAGTGGCGGATCCAGAAGGAACAAGCTTTGCCTGAGGGGCAAAGCTTGCGTCTTCATCCGCCCCACATAGATTTAGCAACCAAAATACATTAATTATAGAGAAGTACAGAAGTACAGTACTTCTGGAATGATTTGATCAGTATGACCCATTCAATGTTGAAGTGTCGTCATTCAAATCAGTATTCAGTGGACTAACTGCAACTGATGAGTACATGGTTGATTGTGACCAGGCCGAAGAGGTATAAAGATAGCGAAAGTACACAGAATAAAGTTGCGTGGCTGTGGCTTTTGAGAAAAAGAAAACTCACGTGATGAAGACGTTGCTTAAGTTGCACAGTTAGAAACGTCTTGCTTTCACATTTAAAAAGGAAGAAGCAATTGACAAACTTAGCAGCTTGGGATGTAATATATTCTGCATTCTATATGGTGATAAGTTGGGTAGATCCCTAAAGAAATAAGCTGTATTTAAAGATGGGAGCTCGGTGTACCAGCACAGAGACTACCTCCAACGGATCGTGAAGCGTATTACTACAGTTTGCGAGTCCATCTGCAAGTTGTTCTCTGAGAAAAATTTGACAATTTTCATCCAGATCCATAGTACTGGGGTTGGAAAATGGCTAACGACCTCGTGTGTCCTATTATGACAGACTTAGAAGCAGCACCTGCCAATGTGTAGCAGCATGTAATGTTAGGGAACGTACTGTTCTTTACGAAGAACATGTAGATGTAGATGTGAGTAGAATAAATCATTTGTTTGAAATCGTGTCCATAAATTAATATGCCTAACAACATTTATTTACATTTTGTTAGGAACTTGTATTAGGGCGTGGACCCTGGTGCAGTGGTCAAAGCTGTCTGCTTGGAAAAGTCGGAGAGCCTTCGTGAAATCGTGTTTATAAATTAATATGCCTAGCAACATTTATTTACATTTTGTTAGAACCTGTATTAGGGCGTGGACCCTGGTGCAGTGGTTAAAGCTGTCTGCTTGGAAAGTCGGAGAGCCTCCGTGACCGAGAGGTAGTGTTCTCGACCTCAGACCACCAGCGCTCGAATTTTGAAGCCTGTGTCTGGAGGTCAGTGTCATCTTACCATCATCAGGAGGTTCTCCTGGTCAAGTTTAGCATAAATGCGCACAAAGATGGCCTAAAGCCCCATTCATTTCATTTCAGGAACTTGTATTACACAATTTCATTGTAAAATAAAATATATTTTCATATATATTTTACAGCAGCCGAGTCCTTTCTTCACCGATCAATAATATTTACATTTGAACATGCTGCGCATGCGGGTGGGTCCACAATGTGTTATCAAAGAATCGTAGTTACTCCAGCATTCATGTAGAGGTTATTAGTGATGAAAACAAATGTACATACGTTAGGTTAAATTTTTGTTTAAAGAATATTCACGGTCGACGGTTGAGCTAAAATAACGTTAATTTAGTGAAAATTTCAAAGTGCCGCCAAATTTTTTCCCCAACATATTTTTGTCGGGACTTTTTTTCTGGGGCAGATAGGGTTTCTTACAATATAATACCGAAGAGTTTGATAAGATGATTTTTTTCCGTAGGTCTCATAAAATCGACTAGCCTAGTAGGGATAAGGACGGTGCTCTCACACTAGAATTATTTTTTATTCGCCTCTTTTAAATTTGTTTGGTGCAAACTTGTCAACAGGATAACGGTCAGCCAGTTCGTGGTTGTTATGCAAATGTGATTAAAACCTCTCCCTTTAAAATCACGATATCAAGAATGTCTAAGCTAACCGGTTCTGTTCCACACAATGGGACACATTTTGATATTTGCATCGAGATAGTATTAGATCCCGCTTTGGGCTTATTGTACAAAGAAACAATAATACCTATTTTTTGTAAGTTATGGTCTACTTTATATTGCTGTGTTACATTACATATATCTGCCGTATAATCAAGTTAGACCATGTTTCCTAGCATGTGAAAGCCAATTCTTATGAATATAATTGTGTAAGCTGTGCATGGCTTGCCCATGTACTTACTCGTTGACTCCTAGGAAGACCATGAGAGCCACGTCAGACTGCTTGTGTACTTACTCGTTGACTCCTAGGAAGACCATGAGAGCCACGTCAGACTGCTTGTGTACTTACTCGTTGACTCCTAGGAAGACCATGAGAGCCACGTCAGACTGCTTGTGTACTTACTCGTTGACTCCTAGGTAGACCATGAGAACCATGTCAGACTGCTTGTGTACTTAGTCGTTGACTCCTAGGTAGACCATGAGAACCATGTCAGACTGCTTGTGTACTTACTCGTTGACTCCTAGGAAGACCATGAGAGCCACGTCAGACTGCCCATGTACTTACTCGTTGACTCCTAGGAAGACCATGAGAGCCACGTCAGACTGCTTGTGTACTTACTCGCTGACTCCTAGCTAGACCATGAGAGCCACGTCAGACTGCTTGTGTACTTACTCGTTGACTCCTAGGAAGACCATGAGAACCATGTCAGACTGCTTGTGTACTTACTCGTTGACTCCTAGGAAGACCATGAGAGCCACGTCAGACTGCCCATGTACTTACTCGTTGACTCCTAGGAAGACCATGAGAGCCACGTCAGACTGCTTGTGTACTTACTCGCTGACTCCTAGGTAGACCATGAGAGCCACGTCAGACTGCTTGTGTACTTACTCGTTGACTCCTAGGAAGACCATGAGAGCCACGTCAGACTGCTTGTGTACTTACTCGTTGACTCCTAGGAAGACCATGAGAACCATGTCAGACTGCTTGTGTACTTACTCGTTGACTCCTAGGAAGACCATGAGAGCCACGTCAGACTGCTTGTGTACTTACTCGTTGACTCCTAGGAAGACCATGAGAGCCATGTCAGACTGCCTGTGTACTTACTCGTTGACTCCTAGGAAGACCATGAGAACCATGTCAGACTGCTTGTGTACTTACTCGTTGACTCCTAGGAAGACCATGAGAGCCACGTCAGACTGCCCATGTACTCACTCGTTGACTCCTAGGAAGACCATGAGAGCCACGTCAGACTGCTTGTGTACTTACTCGTTGACTCCTAGGTAGACCATGAGAGCCATGTCAGACTGCCTGTGTACTTACTGGCTGACTCCTAGGTAGACCATGAGAGCCACGTCAGACTGCTTGTGTACTTACTCGTTGACTCCTAGGAAGACCATGAGAACCATGTCAGACTGCCTGTGTACTTACTCGTTGACTCCTAGGAAGACCATGAGAACCATGTCAGACTGCCTATGTACTTACTCGTTGACTCCTAGCTAGACCATGAGAGCCACGTCAGACTGCTTGTGTACTTACTCGTTGACTCCTAGGAAGACCATGAGAGCCACGTCAGACTGCTTGTGTACTTACTCGTTGACTCCTAGGTAGACCATAAGAGCCACGTCAGACTGCTTGTGTACTTACTCGTTGACTCCTAGGAAGACCATGAGAGCCATGTCAGACTGCTTGTGTACTTACTCGTTGACTCCTAGGTAGACCATTAGAGCCGCGTCAGACTGCTTGTGTACTTACTCGTTGACTCCTAGGTAGACTATAAGAGCCACGTCAGACTGCTTGTGTACTTACTCGTTGACCCCTAGGTAGACCATAAGAGCCACGTCAGACTGCTTGTGTACTTACTCACTGACTCCTAGGAAGACCACGAGAGCCACGTCAGACTGCTTGTGTACTTACTCGTTGACTCCTAGGTAGACCATGAGAGCCATGTCAGACTGCTTGTGTACTTACTCGTTGACTCCTAGGTAGACCATGAGAGCCACGTCAGACTGCTTGTGTACTTACTCGTTGACTCCTAGGTAGACCATGAGAGCCATGTCAGACTGCTTGTGTACTTACTCGTTGACTCCTAGGTAGACCATGAGAGCCACGTCAGACTGCTTGTGTACTTACTCGTTGACTCCCAGGTAGACCATGAGGGCCACGTCAGACTGCCTGTGTACTTACTCGTTGACTCCTAGGTAGACCATAAGAGCCACGTCAGACTGCTTGTGTACTTACTCGTTGACTCCTAGGTAGACCAAAAGAGCCACGTCAGACTGCCTGTGTACTTACTCGTTGAGTCCTAGGTAGACTATAAGAGCCACGTCAGACTGCTTGTATACTTACTCGCTGACTCCTAGGTAGACTATAAGAGCCACGTTAGACTGCTTGTGTACTTACTCGTTGACTCCTAGGTAGACCATGAGAGCCACGTCAGACTGCCTGTGTACTTACTGGCTGACTCCTAGGTAGACCATGAGAACCACGTCAGACTGCTTGTGTACTTACTCGTTGACTCCTAGGAAGACCATGAGAGCCACGTCAGACTGCTTGTGTACTTACTCGCTGACTCCTAGGTAGACCATAAGAGCCACGTCAGACAGCTTGTGTACTTACTCGCTGACTCCTAGGTAGACCATAAGAGCCACGTCAGACTGCTTGTGTACTTACTCGTTGACTCCCAGGTAGACCATAAGAGCCATGTCAGACTGCTTGTGTACTTACTCGTTGACTCCTAGGTAGACCATGAGAGCCACGTCAGACTGCTTGTGTACTTACTCGTTGACTCCTAGGTAGACCATGAGAGCCACGTCAGACTGCTTGTGTACTTACTCGTTGACTCCTAGGTAGACCATGAGAGCCACGTCAGACTGCTTGTGTACTTACTCGTTGACTCCTAGGTAGACCATGAGAGCCACGTCAGACTGCCTGTGTACTTACTCGTTGACCCCTATGTAGACCACGAGAGCCACGTCAGACTGCTTGTGTAGCTACTCGTTGACTCCTAGGTAGACCATGAGAGCAACGTCAGACTGCTTGTATACTTACTCGTTGACTCCTAGGTAGACCATGAGAGCCACGTCAGACTGCTTGTGTACTTACTCGTTGACTCCTAGGTAGACCATGAGGGCCACGTCAGACTGCTTGTTCCAGTGAGACACCCGCTTCCAGTACTTCTCGTCGTCTTTCTCGTTGTACAGGGCGTACAGCGTGAACAGAGGCGGGTAGATCTTAGGTAGGAGGAGAGGATGGAGTAAAACGGCCGCACTAACCACCTCACTGTAACAAATAGACTATATTAGAAATATGTGGGGCACTGTGTATATCACCACATGCATATGGGGCGTAAATGTTCAGCAGCAGAGTGTAAATGGTCAGCAGCAGGGTGTAAATGGTCAGCAGCAAGGTGTAAATGGTCAACAAGAGGACGTAAATGGTCAGCAGCAGGGTGTAAATGGTCAGTAGCAGGGTGTAAATGGTCAGCAGCAGGGTGTAAATGGTCAGTAGCAATATATCAGATATATCAGATGCAAGCGATTTAGGAAAACGGCAGCGCTAACTACCTCACTGTAATTTGATATTTTTTCACTCCATCATCAAACGTGTGTGAGAACTGGTCATCAGCACATGGCAAATTGATGTGATATTCATTGGGAAATTGCCAAGTTATAGCGTTCACAGGGTACAAAGGTCACAACCCCCGAAAGGCACATCTACACTCCCTGAGGGATATGTGTATGCAATATGAAAACAATCCAGCGAATGCTTTCTGAGATATCATCCGTAAACTGAACTTATCATCCGCCATCAATTAAAGTCAATAATGGCCTCAAAATTGAAGGTCAACAATTAGGTCAAAGGTCATAACCCCCAAAAGGCACATCTACAGCCCCTGAGGGCTGTGTGTGTGTGCAGTATGAAAACAATCCAGCAAACGCTTTGCGAGATATCGTCCTGAAACTGAACTTTTTATCCGCAATTAGTTTAAGTCAATAATCGCCTCAAATCGCTTAAAAAAAGGTAAAAAAGTAGGTCAAAGGTCATAACCCCCAAAATGTACATCTACACACCCTAAGGGATATGTGTATGCAATATGAAAGCAATCCGGCTAACGGTTTCAGATATATCGTCCGGAAACGAAACATGGACACACAGACGCACGGCCGCACGGCCGGACATGGTGATGACAATATCCCCCGCCCCTACTTCGTGGGCGGGGGATGAAGATGGGAATTTGGACATGACATTTGAGGTGCTCACCTTTTGACTTCCTCGTCATCTTCGTCCAGCAGTTCTTCACCAGTAAAGCCAGCTGGGTATATCTCCACAGTGTCTGTGGCAGGAGGGAGGTCAGGAAACAGAACCCTGGGGAAAGTAAAAACAGAAATGACACATTGACGAATAGCTCGCAGGCGCTTTAATGCAACCCCTTTCAGCTCAGGGACCGACTTTAGATGTCAGAATCTGACGTCTATAGACGTCAGATTGTGACGTCTAAAGGCGATCTCCGCACTAAAATAGTAAATTGTTTTCATACTGCAATTTTTCAAGTTATTAACCATTGAAGTGTGATTGACCTCCGTTTGACCCCTCAAGGTCACCCAAGTCAAGAGTATGCTATTGTATGTCCATAGTGGGGGTTTCCTTTTTGTGAATAATAGAAACTATAGCTCTACATCATGAAAGAGTTATTCACTATACAGGGCCCCGCCATCTTGGAGAGCTCATCATCTTTGGTGGAGATTCTGTAACATTTTAACCATTTGACCGCCAAGTTATTCATAGCATATTGGTAGTGTCACCGACTTAAAGGTCGTCCTCTTCAGAGTTAGAAGGTGCTAAACTGCCACGTTACAAAGAAAAAGAAGGGTTTAATCAACCTTGAAAATAAGTAAATATAAAATATATGAAACAATTTACAGGGTGGTTTAAGAGACCTACAAAGTGGCAGTTCGGCACCTTCTAACTCCAAGGGGACGAGGTGTGTCTCACTGACGTGATCCACAGATTCATGAAAGTAAAATTATTCAGATTTGTCAAAAAGAAGGCCAATTATATTTAAATATTGCTGATGAAAACCTTTAAGTTGCTTTTTTTAATTGATTTTTGCTCAAAGGTTTACCCCCTAAAGTGCGAAGATCTACTTTCAGCTTCTTTATTTGTCGTTTAAACGAGACAAATTACAGGCAAAATCTTAGAGGAGGTGAGCCTTAGCGCTGCACGGGTTAAAGGTGGTGTAGAATATTGCTTTACGTCACTTTTCAGCACTAGTGGTCATTTACGTGACATTGTAATACGATAAAAACAGTGCCGTCCATTGATGAGATGAATGATGTACAGATGATGACGTGGGGGTGGGGGTGATAGGGCATGGTGGGCTGTTGAGAATGTTTTCCTTCACTCGCCTGATAAGGGGTTCTGAACATGTTAAGGGGATTTACCCCCAGACATGCCCAGACATCCAAAGACGCATGTTCTGTTAAACAAAGCACAGCTCCGTGATCCTCGGGTCGGATAGTCCCCAGAGTAACAGCACCTAATGGTTAAAGGAGGCGAGCCTCTGCGCTTTAAGGGTCAAAGGTGGTGAGCCTTACACAGTGTCATAATTATATTGACATCCCTTTATCGTTATAGTCATAAGAATGACGACGCCCACGGAAGCTAAAGCAGTGCGATATCAGGTATACAATCATAGTTATCATAGTGCTGGCCTCTGAATAAACACAGTCAACTCAACTATAAATCATGTCAGTTTACATGTCGTAGGGTTAAATTTGTTACACAAGAATCGCCATTCATTCATTTGCTCGATATAAATGTTTAAATAAAACATTTGGTAAAAAGTGAGTCGTGATACGGATGCTTTAAAATAGTCAGCGAGCACGGACGTAGGAGGGATGGCAGGATCCAGACACAATGGTAAAGTCCCTTGTTGTGCGAACCTTGCTGCGATCACAGTATCCTTCACAACCAGCGTATCTATGTAGACTTCTTGTTATTTTTATCATGACTGGTATCAACATGGATTAATCATGTGGTTAATCTATGGTATCAGCAATTACAACAACGCGGGTTTAATTATTCCCCATTTCTTTCTGATCATTACCATTATACTACCTCAGTCATAATGTATTGTATATGGCGGTCATATAAAGGTCTTGCGTAGGGATACTATAGTATACTGACTGTTAGCCCCGGCCATATAAAAGTCACATGCAAATTATTATTGTGGTCACGGAAAAGTTCAATTCTGCTATATTTATATTATATTTGCCAGATCTTGCTAGTAAATAATGCTCGTGGATATAAAATCGTTCATTAAAATATATACAGGATTTTATGACAATTGTTTATTTTGTATATGCATCTAGTGTGAGAAATAAAATAATATCTACATGGTAAGTAGTCCTAATCACTTGTGTGAAATAAAGCGTTTGCGATATGTATAGTGACGTGACATGAGGTGAGGAATCACTCCGTATGGCATGATGTAGTGTATCGATCACTAGACAAAATGAAATGAAATGAATCGGGCTTTAGGCCACCTTTGTACACATATAGGCTAAACGGGGCCAGTAGAACCTCCTGAGGATGGCGAGATGATTGAGATGACACTGTCCTCCAGACACAGGATTCGAAATTCGAGCCCTGGCGGTCTGAGGCCGAGCACGCTACCTCTCGGTCACGGAGGCTCCCCGCAATACTGACTTTCACACGTGGATGGGGAAGTTACATTTTTTGTTTCATTCAAACCGCCGAGACCGGGAACCGAACCCCGAACTCTGGCGTGAAAGACAGCGGTGCTAACCACTACCCTAGGGCCCCCGCCCTCGATCACTAGACTGTCTACATAGAAACATTGCCCAGTGTTACCAGCTCGTTATAGTTTAGTCACGTTTGTCACTTTCACTTTTCTTCAACTTCATGCCAAGGGCCATTCATATCCAATTGGCTGTCACTTGCCAGAAATGCAATCTCCAGCTTGGAGGGGGGAATGCATTATTATCCTAGTTGGTGGCAAGTAGCCAAACAGACACGTGAAGCTTGTCAAATGCTGGTTCAATGTTGGACAGACGTCGCTGACGCTAGACCAACACTAAACCAATATTGCAGCCACGTCACGTGTCGCACAGACAAATAGATTATTCAGTTTAACGGTACACACTGACTAGCCTGCCTTTGTTGTTATGGGAGGATCTACCCTTCACTATCTATATACATAGTATATCTTGTCAGTTAACTTTCAACAACCGCTTAGGCATTTACATCTACACCAGAAACCTAGTCACACATATATGTCCTCTCACTTGACCAAGTTAAAAATATATAGGCCCACAAATTAAACTAAAGAAAGGTCACTTGAGATGGCTGTTTATTACGGTGAACTCTACAGACGTTTTAAATAGCCATAAAACATTGGTTCATGTCCGTTTGAAAGTCCATTTATAACAGGGTATATTATACGTGATCACGCCCACCTTACCACCACGTCAAACATCGGTGAAACGACATGTCAATAAAATATCGGAGATCTTATATTTAACAGGCTCAATTAACCCTTTCAGTGCGGGGACCGACATTAGACGTCTGATTCTGATGTCTAAAGTCGTTCCCCACACTGAAAGAATTAAACATTTATAATGGCCGTAGATCAATAGCACAGGTATTCAAAGGAAGCAGAAACAGCTAACTAAGACATTCATGATGATTTCAAATTGAAAAAATCCTTTATAACATGGTATAAATAACCGCCGCAGATGTAATGTATCAACGCATCACTCACATTACACGATATATCAAGCCAAAAACATCGATGTAGGATATAGAACTAGTAGGTCGAATGTGTGTGAGTTTGGGGGGGGGGGGGGAGGGGGAATAGCTGATAAATGTAGTTAAGCATTGTGGGGGTAGTGTACATGTAGCCTGTTGTTGTTTATAGAGTGAATTGAAGATCGAATTAGAGACGAGTTATATACTTGGTGGTTGCAACGGATATGATGTTTATTGTCCAAAATAAGACTTAACTTGTTAACCGGGACATCCGCACATGATTACAGCTGATTTGTTAATGCCAGAACCAGATAATTTGACTTTGTTCCTTGTTGCTCTGTGAGGCCAAAAACCTGCTGCAAAAAAATCAAGAGCACACTCGACAATAGCATTATTGCACTTGTCCGAGAACTGATTTTTAGTAACATGCAGAACAAACTTGAGCAGGATACACGAAAAACTGTTGTTATCGCGCCCCCAATGTAAAATTACCAAAGTGAAAAGCAAAAAATCGCAATAAATCGGCCATTTTTTTTCAAATCATTGTTAAAATTGTCCGACAACTAGTTATTAGCAGCGTGTAGAACAAATTTGAGGATGATAAATGTAAAAATGTTGAAGTTACCGCGCCCGCAAGGTAAAATTAACGACGTACCATGCAAAAAATCGCAATAAATCGGCTATTTTTTTTAAGCCATTATTGAACTTGTCCGAGAAGTGGGTATTAGTAACATTCAGGACGAATTTGTGCAGGATACATGAAAAAACTTTTGAAATAAATACGAAAAATCAAAATAAATCAGATATTTTAATTTTTTCAAAGCCATTGTTGAAATTCTCCGAGAACTAGTTGTTAGAACATACAGAAAAAATTGCCGCGCAAAGTTACCGCACCCATAAGGTAAAATTAGCAACGTAAAATGCGAAAAAAACAATAAATCGCCATTCTATTTTTTCACCCAATATTGAGCTTGTCCGAGAACTGGTAATTAGCAACATGCAGAACGAATTTGAGCGGGATACATGTGAAACTTGTCAAGTTATCAAACCCACAAGTAAATGCTAGCGCACTGACACTGAACTTCAATTGCAATAGCCCATCATTTTTAATTGAAAAATTTAAAGGCGGGCTATTAATTACCCCACCCCCAGCCCCCTCAAAAAGGATCCGAAAAACACTTTTTTGTAGTTGGAGAGACCACACTATAATAACAAATGAATACAAATTAAAAACAAGAGGCCTGAAGTCCTATAACATCCCCCGTCATAAATTAGGTTGGAATTTTTGCGATCACAAATATTTAAAAAGTCAACTTGTGGCAATTTTAAATTTCAGTAAAATCACCTGTACAATTCCAGATGGTGAGCACTGTGATTGTAAAATGTAAATTATTTCTGATTTTAATTTTTCATTTTTTGCGCCCACAAAAAATTATGAAGTTCAACCATGGCGGCCATTTTGAATTTCAGTAAAACATTTAAAAAATCATCTGCACATCTCCATATCGTGGGGAATGTGATTGTAAAATTTGAATAATTATTTCTTTTAATAAATTTCAAAAAAAAATTGACCAGTAGTTTTTTTATTTTTTGCACCCACAAGAAAACGTGACGCCTGACGTCGGACGCTGAACGGAATCCTGGCGCGACTAAATGCCCCTTTGTGTTCACATCAATATTAAATAGTCGAGTGTTGAAAGCTACACTAAAGATTGGGGATTTTTGGTGTCGTGACACCTTTTATCAGTGACTTATAAATACAGATGACGTGGTCTCTCGCAGAACACTCTTGAGATACTGAGACGAAAAGGTCACAATTGAGGTATCCAAGAGGTCATCATTAAGGTATCCAAGGGGTCACCATTGAGGTATTCAAGAGGTCACCATTGAGGTAATCAAGAGGTCACCATTGAGGTATCCAAGAGGTCACCATTTAGGTATTCCATTTAGGTCACCATTTAGGTATTCAAGAGGTCACAATTGAGGTATCTAAGAGGTCACCATTGAGGTATCCAAGAGGTAACCATTGAGGTATCCGAGAGGTAACCATTGAGATATCGAAGAGGTCACCATTGAGGTATCTAAGAGATCACAATTGAGGAATCTAAGAGGTCACCATTGAGGTATCCAAGAGGTCACCATTGAGGTATCTAAGAAGTCACCATTGAGGTATCCAAGAGGTCACCATTGAGGTATCTAAGAGGTCACCATCGAAGTATCCAAGAAGCAGAAAATCAAGCTGGATATCAGAGCAGTTGTATGTGTTACGGCCCTGGATATTTGTATGACAACCTTCAATAAAGTATAATAAAAATGTGTAAATCGGGGCAGGCATAGCGGTCGCCGGATGATCGCAGCATGGTTGTACCCTAAAGCAGGCGGACAGACGAGGACGTAGTTGAAACACACATAAAACCACTACAAATGCCCTTTCCGTTGATAGTGTTGATGTCCCCTAGTCGGGTCATACACAGTGGTTTAACAGCGACCCCCCCCCCCCCACATCAGATCCGGACACGAAAATCAATATTGACATGTACATGTATGACTTTGGTTGGTTTTGAGTCGTACTTCGCTTTATGCATTCAACGCAGCAAGCACGTGTTGACCAATTGTTCATTTATTTTTAGCACGGCGTCGTAGACAGTGGACCGACCTAAGAACATCATTGGGCCAACGTCTGACTCTGGAATATTGTTTAAATTCCACGACGTAGATGCCACGCGCTGACGTAACGTTATTGGCGTTGATGGAACATGGAGACTACGTCCTGTGCCTGTGGCATCAGGATTGAAGCCACGTGCTGCCATCACTTTCCTTTAAATCTTCTTGTGGTATCAGGCAGGCGGAGACGTACCCACGATCCCTGCTTTAAATGACAGAATCAATGGTGGCGGCAACAAGATGTAAGTCGTTGTCCGCGAAAATGGCTTGGACTGGTGAAGCTTGAAGATATTAATTTATTAGCCCTTTAACCGCCGGTGCCGCATATATATTTTATTAGCACATTAGGTACCACCTTTCAAACATGTTAAAGATAAAATGTGGCATCAGTCAGCAATATTTGAAAACAGTTGACCTCCATTTTGTCAAATCTGAATAATTTTCACTCACTTGACGTTGTGGATCGCGTCAGCGAGATGCTTCAATTGAGTGAAAATTCAAATTGAATAATTTGGCCCTTAAAGGGTTAGGCCCCTCACGAAAAAAACAAAGGGGTGGACGGACTCGAAGAGACATGTATCAGGTGCATGGAATGATTCTCTATATTTCTGGTATATTCATCTTCATCTATCCAGTTGTCTGCTACTGGCAGACTCCTGGATAACACGTATATGTGCTATGAGTTCAAAACCCCCCTCCTCCCTGGCCTATTCAGGCAGCCCAAACAATCTGACCTGAGTGTGACCTCCACACTACAGTCAGTAAACCGGTGACGTCATAATGAATATTCATGCTGCCCGCATCCCCTCCCGTTCGTACATCTGTGAGGCGCACCTGTTGTCAAGGTCAGACTGGTAGTCTGACGGTCAGACATGATAGGTGAAGGTGGGTATATTCAACATTAATTTAAGACAACCTTTTTTAAACATTATTTTTAAGCTGATGCATCAATCATATTTCACTGCATCATAAGCCCCTGCAAATATAGATTCACGGGTGATAATTGGCGGGCTACATGAGAAGGAGGCACAGACATTACGATATTTGCATGTAATACTGAGAACCTCATAACCCCCAGGTATCTATCCTCATCCTCACCTTCAAATGTTAATTGCTGCCACAATATACACCTCACGGCGAAATAAAGTGCCAGGTCTCCTACAATTACTCAATTACAATCAGGGATGGGGTCAAATACGTATTTGTATTTGCGTATTTGTATTTGAATTTAGCGTATTTGTATTTGACTTTTTGAAAAGGCCTGTATTTGTATTTGATCCTTGTATTTCATGTATTTGTTCAAATATAATTCAAATACAACTTTTTCACAAAGTTGACCAAGCGAATTTACTGGGCATAAAAAAAATCAATATCATGTTTAATACAATAGTGTTTATCTTCAGTATCATTTCACAAGCTTGTATTTAAATGTTTGGCATTTACGGCATGCAATATTTGCATGTCTATAGTTTGTTTTAGCATAGCATTATAATCAATAATGTTAGCCTCAAAGGGTGTTAATTAGATGGTCCTCTAGGTAGGCTTACGTCTGTGTTGGGCATGTGTTCCCAAATCAGTGAGGGGTCACAGCAGCTAACAAGTGGGATACGTCAGAGGTTTAATTTTCAAAGATTTCTAATTGCAAATTCACTTATTGTCCAGCTCCCGAGGCATTGAAACTGCATTGAACCAATGTTTGTAGTTTTATATCATGTTTATACAGCGATAACGTGTTGTTGGGTAGGTCTGTGTCATAACAACCCATTCGTCTCATCAGCTATTATAAATGTATACTTCCTCGCGTAAAAATATATCCTCCAATTTTTCCGTTAAATAGGCGAAACTAAATGTATACTTCCTCGCGTAAAAATATATCCTCTAATTATTCCGTTAAATATGCGCGACTAATACAGTTATTGGTGATGTAGTTGTTATACTTTGTCTTACTATATTATATGCATAACAATATGTCTTATGGGATCGCAAAGGTGTAATCACGCTACACAGGTGATAATCCTTCTGTACGCTAGTTGACAAAAACAATCTAACTAATTACAATCTACTAGTTACAATCTACTAATTAAAAATTATAATATAAATAAATAAATAATATTTGTATATTTGTTTATTTTTATTTTTTATTTCGTAACTAGGCATAACAGTTAAGTATTACATTTCAATGGTGCTTACTCAGCCGTTAAATCAACGACACCCCTTAATCACCGACATGTTTGAATCCAAAATGATTATTAAGTATTAGCTAAGCGTACCAATATTATGTTTCATAATATGTATACACAATATTTCATTGGCAGGCTTAATAAATTATTATTTTATTAAAGAAATATTTTTCTCAACCGAACTTCCATTTGCAAGAAGTTAAAAAAAGATTTAATATGGGTGATACTGTGAAAGAAGGAATACATTCAGCAGGGATTATAGCTAAGCAGCAATGCAAGTGATAGCTTCAATGAATGAATTCATTATCCCAGTTTTTGGGCCGTAGCCTTCAATGCGTCATACGACACCTGAGATTATTGTCTAATCCCCTCGCGACTTTCTAGTTCCTAAGAGATGTCATATTTTGCTTTTTATAAAAGCTTGTTAAACTCGAATTAAAAAATATTAATCAAATCCTAGTACTTGCTATAATTTTTCATAAAGGAATACATACTAATGCATGTGAATTTAGTAATGACGTAGCGTGTAAAATGTTATTCGTAGGGTGTGAACCGTGTGGTCACTTCACCCTGCACACCAGTAATCACAGTAAATAAACCCTTCTCTCGCTGTTAAGTTATTTGGTATATCCTTGGTTTTCTACATGACAAAACATATCACACGAGTTGATAATATACTTAAAACAAAACTGTGAAGTTAATAAATAACTCACAGCGCATACACTGTTAAACATATACAAATAATTCTATGAAAAATGTGATACTGACATATTTTTTTATAAAAAATGAGTTATCATTTATGATATTCACTAGACCTGTTGAATAATTGCTTTACATATATTTAATTATTTTATGTGAGTCCGGTCTATTTATGTGGCGGTTTTTTTTGGCATGTGGCTACATACCACCTTAATTAAATTTATTTTCTGTACGATTTATCAATGTCAACAGGTATTTATTTTGTTATAATTAATTGTGAAGATATCAGCCTTCCGCACATAAAAAGTCAATGGAAGTGCTCTGGGCTTCTTATCACACCTGCTAATTGGCGATAAGGCCCAGTGACATCTCCTGCAGTGCAGTGAAGCGCGTCCAGCTTTAAACCAGCATTGGCACATTATATTGTGTTATTAGGGAGGGCCATAACGTGTCGTGCTAATCATTGTGCTTATAGTGATCACCGCACTTGCCCAGTGAGAGGTACTGACCAAATATTGCGTTATTGCTAGTCTACGGTCTACAACACTGGCCCAGAATTAAAAAAAAGATGTCCATGCCCTGTGTTTGACGGGTGATTACAAAACAGGGTGTTGTCACAGTGGTCTGCTCAATTTGATGACGATGGATGAAGGGTAAGGGAGTCAGTGACATTGCACAGCTCAGAGACTCATTCTGCAAATTACAGCAGGAAAACAAGTATTTTTAATTAATATACGCTAACTTCACACTACCTACTTACAATTTTAATAGCCTATTTATATCCAATTGACAGTATATCACGATGCCAAATTGACTTTATTGATCTGATAAGGAATGTTAGGTATATAATAACGTTATTATAATATGTGGGACTAAAATGGTCTGCACGTTGAACTCACTAAGCTGTGGAAGGGATGTCATTCACCCCAAAAAAACACAAGACGTTAAATCAATGCATTGTATTTGTATTTGAACATGTGTATTTGTATTTGTATTTGAATATTTTCAAGTTCACATATTTGTATTTGTATTTGATATTTTTTAGGACTTCGTATTTGTATTTGTATTTGACCTTGTGTATTTGACCCCATCCCTGATTACAATTATAATTGACCCCAACCCTGTCCTCTGCATCCGCGACAGAGGAGTATAAATAAACTCTATTTATAGGAGGTTGGTTATAACAGTGAGTATTGACAGCTAATTAGGTCAGGATGTTATTCAAGTACGCGTCAATATTGGCCAGTAAATACAACGCAGAAACAAAGACGTTGCAGAAATGTTGACTTAATGCCGGTCCAGCGTCGTGGACGGTATACCGGCATTAAGCTAGCATACGAAATGGCAGATACCCAGCAATGCACAACAACCACGACAGAAATCAGTTAATGTTGGTTGACGTTAGGGCAGCGCTGCAGACTCTTCATAATAGTCTCCAGTCCGAGAAAAACGAGAGCTAGGTACAGAAAGTACTATCCTTGGTGCTATTATGAGCCAGTGTGGGGGTCGTGTCATATATACTTGCCAGGCCGAGTACAGTACAACCCACCGTGATATAACATAAATCATCAGCCCAGTAAAATCGAGACAGCCTAATGTTAATTTACTGTTGGGCCAGCGTCGCAGACGATGGCCCAGCATTAATTTACCAATGAGTGAACGTCTGTATATTACAGGGCATTCACCAAAGTATGCAGACAACACGCAGTACTGCACTGTACTGTCTATGCACAAACAGCAGTAACTGCTTTATTTTAAGTAAGCCATCACCTCTTTCTGCCTTGGCAGGGCAGAGTACTGACTTATCAGCATGCAGAGCAGTATAAATCGACAGACAGCCTGATAAGCTGAGTAGCACTAAGTACTGCTGACATAAACACCAGCTGGTGGGGCATACTGACTGTCAGTGTCAACCAGCCAACATAGGGATGCAGGCGCGGTGCAAGTAAAGGCGGATATCACAGTCACAAGGTTGGTGTGAATTGGATATCTCACACTCCACGTGCATTGGTTTCACTGTGAGACGACTGACGTATATCGGGGTATAAGCCGATATCACACCAAGGCTCACGTCCATCTTCAATGACCACATCTGATTCATAAGACGATAGCTCTATTATTCCACACAGAACTCAAATGAACAGTGTTTGTACATCGTATAATCAAGGAACATTTTAGCTCGGCATCACGTAGAGAAAAGCAACTCTGACCATTTGCTAAACAAATTTGATGAGCAAGATACATAAATAAGAATTTAATGTGAGTAATATATTGCAATAGGAACTAATCATTTTTAACAATGTTAATCCTTTCTTTATCTAAAATAATAAATGTTTATTCAATGTTGGTCCACTGTCTGCGATGTCCCAACATTGAGCCAATATTGAATCCATTTACCGCGTTGGCTTTAGCTTTGCATGGCAGAATAGGTGATGAATCAGTATAATTGCCGAAGCAACACTATATTTAATTGTTTTCTAGAGTATGTCATTCTTAAAAACTCCTTCAGGCACTTTATGGCAAGACAGTTTCCCAGAAAAGCACATAACCACACGGCCTCAATATAGACCACAAATGTCAGGTAGTCCTGGGGCTGATTCTGAGAACTAGTCTAAATCCAGAGTTTGCTGCACCCCCTCAAAGAACATAGCTTTCTCACTTTTTTTTCTTTATTTGGTATGTATGTGACTAGTTTCAAAACATTACCCCTCTAAAATTGTGTCCGAAAGGAAAAAAAATCGCCTCTTAAAGAAATTATGATTTCCCATTTTTTTGCAGAAAAAAAGGTAAATTTTAATTTATGCCTAGGTAAACATCAATTATTACACTGCAATATTTTATATATATATATATATATATATATATATATATATATATATATATATAAGTATACTGTTGAATACGTACTGGGTGAAATTTGAAATAATTGTTATGGTTTTTGTCAGCTACAAGTGTACAAATGGCAATATTATCATTTTCACTATGACCGACTGCAGGAAATTGTCCTCAAAGGGTCTTTCGGACACATTTTGAAAGGGGTAATGTTTTTAAAATGGAAGCCGGTGAACCAATGAAACAAAATATACCATAAAACCTATGTTATTCTAGGGGTGCAACAAAATCTAAGTTTTTAGAATCAGCCCCAGGACTAAGGCGCTTGTCCACGAGTTGTGGTTTGGGGGAAACGGTCGACTGGGTTGACACTTGTCAGTATAATATATCACAATAACAGCTTCTGCTACTCCATTGTTTGCTTATGTTTTTAGTTCATTTGAAGCTAGAATTACTAACGGGATATCCAGCTTCAAATGACGAAAAACATTTATATTAAAAAAATAGAAATCTCCCAAGTTGAATTTTTTGACTGAGCGAACATCTACCACAAACTATATTATCAATTTCGTTTTTTTTTCTATTATTTTATTGACACAGCTTCTTAATATGTTAGAGATAAAACGTGACAGCAGTCAGCAAGAATTTAAAATCGCTAAAATCTGAATAAATACATAACTTGGCGGTTAAAGGGTTAATATAATTATATGGCGAATATGATAACCTGGCTTTTTGGAACGTGTCCCGAATAAACAAGATGTAGGCAGAAGTGTTGGACTTTAATCCAATGAGAAAAACAACTTCTGATAGTGTAAACTGAGCTTTATGCTGATCAGGAAAGAAACAAAGTTCGAATTCCACATGTGATCAGACACAATTTGATGGAGTGGTGCATTGAGAGGGTGTAATGAGGGGGGAGGGGGGTTAACCCCATTATCGGGCAATAAATTGTGTAAACGTCACTAGAATGTGTAAACTTCGGTATTTGCAATCCAAACCCGAGAAGACTGAAAAAATCTCAGTTTGACAAATAATGTATACTTTTTAAAGTGAGGCCAGTCGATTTCTCATTAGCCCTCCTTTTTCTAACTTTTGGATCCGTCACACAAGAGGTTCATATTATTTGCATTCGTACTGCAGATCTTTTTCATGTCCTCCAAATGCTTCACAGATATTATCCTTCAACAACAAATGCATAAAATCCAGCTCCAGTCGAATTTTCACCTGGTGTTGTGATAGGCTTGGCTATGTTGGGAAGTTCATCTGAATTGGAAGGGTCTTTAGATACTCGCCAAGAAAATATGATGATCTCATTGACACAAACCACCACTTCAAGTGGAAAGTGAAAATCATTTAGCGAAGGACAAAGTGCTAATAATAAACGATTAAAAATAATTATACCCCAGACACAAGACGTTGAATCAATGTTGGTTTACCGTTGGTCCAGCGTCGTAGACGGTGGACCAAAGTTAAACTAACGTTGATTTAACGTTTTGCATATGCCGGGTAGACTTCACAGCGTGGGATCAGTATTGGTATAATGTTGGTTTATCGTTGCAGACGGTGGCATACTTTATGCCAACACTGGTCCCAGACTGTCCAAGCCGAGGCGTATTCACACCTTGTTGGTTTAAAGTTGAGCCAGCGCCGCGGACAGTGTAGTTCATCATTAACCCTTTCAGTGTGGGGACCGTCTTTATACGTCAGAATCTGCCGCCTGTAGACGTCAGATTCTGACATATAAAGACGCGCTGTAAGACGCGCTGTAATGAAAACATCAGCAAAGGCCCCGCATCTCATGCCATCTTGATCCTCAGGGTGACTCTAAAGGCCTCGCGTCTCATGCCATCTTGATCCTCAAGATGACTCTAAAGGCCCCGCGTCTCATGCCATCTTGATCCTCAGGATGACTCTAAAGTTTCATGCCATCTTGAACCTCAGGATGACTCTAAAGGCCTCGCGTCTCATGCCATCTTGATCCTCAAGATGACTCTAAAGGCCTCGCGTCTCATGCCATCTTGATCCTCAGGATGACTCTAAAGTTTCATGCCACCTTGAACCTCAGGATGACTCTAAAGACCCCGCGTCTCATGCCATCTTGATCCTCAGGGTGACTCTAAAGGACCCGCGTGTCATGCCATCTTGATCCTCAGGGTGACTCTAAAGACCCCGCGTCTCATGCCATCTTGATCCTCAGGGTGACTCTAAAGGCCCTGCGTCTCATGCCATCTTGAACCTCAGGATGACTCAAGTCCCCGCGTCTCATGCCATCTTGATCCTCAGAATGACTCTAAAGGCCCCGCGTCTCATGCCATCTTGATCCTCAGGATGACTCTAAAGGCCCTGCGTCTCATGCTATCTTGATCCTCAGAATGACTCTAAAGGCCCCGCGTCTCATGCCATCTTGATCCTCAAGATGACTCTAAAGGCCCCGCGTCTCATGCCATCTTGATCCCCAGAATGACTCTAAAGGCCCTGCGTCTCATGCTATCTTGATCCTCAGAATGACTCTAAAGGCCCTGCGTCTCATGCCATCTTGATCCTCAGAATGACTCTAAAGGCCCCGCGTCTCATGCCATCTTGATCCTCAGAATGACTCTAAAGGCCCCGCGTCTCATGCCATCTTGATCCTCAAGATGACTCTAAAGGCCCCGCGTCTCATGCCATCTTGATCCTCAGGGTGACTCTAAAGGCCCCGCATCTCATGCCATCTTGATCCTCAGGGTGACTCTAAAGGCCCCGCGTCTAATGCCATCTTGATCCTCAAGATGACTCTAAAGGCCCTGCGTCTCATGCCATCTTGATCCTCAAAATGACTCTAAAGGCCCGCGTCTCATGCCATCTTGAACCTCAGGATGACTCTAAAGGCCCTGCGTCTCATGCCATCTTGATCCTCGGGATGACTAAAGACCCCGCGTCTCATGCCATCTTGATCCTCAGGGTGACTCTAAAGGCCCCGCGTCTCATGCCATCTTGATCCTCGGGATGACTAAAGACCCCGCGTCTCATGCCATCTTGATCCTCAGGGTGACTCTAAAGACCCAGCGTCTCATGCCATCTTGATCCTCAGGGTGACTCTAAAGGCCCGCGTCTCATGCCATCTTGATCCTCAGGATGACTCTAAAGGCCCTGCGTCTCATGCCATCTTGATCCTCAGAATGACTTTAAAGGACCCGCGTCTCATGCCATCTTGATCCTCAAAATGACTCTAAAGGCCCTGCGTCTCATGCCATCTTGATCCTCAGAATGACTCTAAAGGCCCCGCATCTCATGCCATCTTGATCCTCGGAATCACTCTAAAGGCCCCGCGTCTCATGCTATCTTGATCCTCAGAATGACTCTAAAGGCCCCGCGTCTCATGCCATCTTGATCCTCAGGATGACTCTAAAGGCCCTGCGTCTCATGCCATCTTGAACCTCAGAATGACTCTAAAGTCCCCGCGTCTCATGCCATCTTGATCCTCAGAATGACTCTAAAGGCCCTGCGTCTCATGCTATCTTGATCCTCAGAATGACTCTAAAGGCCCTGCGTCTCATGCCATCTTGATCCTCAGAATGACTGTAAAGGCCCCGCGTCTCATGCCATCTTGATCTTCAGGGTGACTCTAAAGGCCCTGCGTCTCATGCCATCTTGATCCTCAGGGTGACTCTAAAGGCCCCGCGTCTCATGCCATCTTGATCCTCAGGGTGACTCTAAAGGCCCCGCGTCTCATGCCATCTTGATCCTCAGGGTGACTCTAAAGGCCCCGCGTCTCATGCCATCTTGATCCTCAGAATGACTCTAAAGGCCCCGCGTCTCATGCCATCTTGATCCTCAAGATGACTCTAAAGGCCCCGCGTCTCATGCCATCTTGATCCTCAGGGTGACTCTAAAGGCCCCGCGTCTCATGCCATCTTGATCCTCAGGGTGACTCTAAAGGCCCCGCGTCTCATGCCATCTTGATCCTCAAGATGACTCTAAAGGCCCCGCGTCTCATGCCATCTTGATCTTCAGGGTGACTCTAAAGGCCCGCGTCTCATGCCATCTTGATCCTCAGAATGACTCTAAAGGCCCTGCGTCTCATGCTATCTTGATCCTCAGAATGACTCTAAAGGCCCTGCGTCTCATGCCATCTTGATCCTCAGAATGACTCAAAGTCCCCGCATCTCATGCCATCTTGATCCCCAGAATGACTCTAAAGGCCCTGCGTCTCATGCTATCTTGATCCTCAGAATGACTCTAAAGGCCCGGCGTCTCATGCCATCTTGATCCTCAGGATGACTCTAAAGGCCCCGCGTCTCATGCCATCTTGATTCTCAGGATGACTCTAAAGGCCCCGCGTCTCATGCCATCTTGATACAGGATGACTCTAAAGTCCCCGCGTCTCATGCCATCTTGATCCTCAGAATGACTCAAAGTCCCCGCATCTCATGCCATCTTGATCCTCAGAATGACTCAAAGTCCCCGCATCTCATGCCATCTTTATCCTCAGAATGACTCTAAAGGCCCCGCATCTCATGCCATCTTGATCCTCAGGATGACTCTAAAGTTTCATGCCATCTTGAACCTCAGGATGACTCAAGTCCCCGCGTCTCATGCCATCTTGATCCTCAGGGTGACTCTAAAGACCCAGCGTCTCATGCCATCTTGATCCTCAGGGTGACTCTAAAGACCCCGCATCTCATGCCATCTTGATCCTCAGGGTGACTCTAAAGACCCAGCGTCTCATGCCATCTTGATCCTCAGGGTGACTCTAAAGGCCCCGCATCTCATGCCATCTTGATCCTCAAGATGACTCTAAAGGCCCGCGTCTCATGCCATCTTGATCCTCAAGATGACTCTAAAGGCCCGCGTCTCATGCTATCTTGATCCTCAGTATGACTCTAAAGGCCCCGCGTCTCATGCCATCTTGAACCTCAGGATGACTCTAAAGGCCCCGCGTCTCATGCCATCTTGATCCTCAAGATGACTCTAAAGGCCCGCGTCTCATGCCATCTTGAACCTCAGGATGACTCTAAAGGCCCCGCGTCTCATGCCATCTTGATCCCCAGAATGACTCTAAAGGCCCCGCGTCTCATGCCATCTTGAACCTCAGGATGACTCTAAAGGCCCCGCGTCTCATGCCATCTTGATCCTCAAGATGACTCTAAAGGCCCGCGTCTCATGCCATCTTGAACCTCAGGATGACTCTAAAGGCCCCGCGTCTCATGCCATCTTGATCCCCAGAATGACTCTAAAGGCCCTGCGTCTCATGCCATCTTGAACCTCAGGATGACTCAAGTCCCCGCGTCTCATGCCATCTTGATCTTCAGGATGACTCTAAAGGCCCAGCGTCTCATGCCATCTTGAACCTCAGGATGACTCTAAAGACCCCGCGTCTCATGCCATCTTGATCCTCAAGATGACTCTAAAGGCCCGCGTCTCATGCCATCTTGAACCTCAGGATGACTCTAAAGACCCAGCGTCTCATGCCATCTTGAACCTCAGGATGACTCTAAAGGCCCCGCGTCTCATGCCATCTTGATCCTCAAGATGACTCTAAAGGCCCCGCGTCTCATGCTATCTTGAACCTCAGGATGACTCTAAAGGCCCCGCGTCTCATGCCATCTTGATCCTCAGGATGACTCTAAAGGACCCGCGTCTCATGCCATCTTGATCTTCAGAATGACTCTAAGGGCCCTGCGTCTCATGCCATCTTGAACCTCAGGATGACTCTAAGGGCCCTGCGTCTCATGCCATCTTGATACAGGATGACTCTAAAGGCGCCGAATCTCATGCCATATTGATCCTCAGGATAACTCTAAAGGCCCCGCGTCTCATGCCATCTTGATCCTCAGGCCCGGCGTCTCAAGTTATGTGATTCTCCGGAAGACCCATGAAATCATTATAATAATATTATTGTACGTTTTTTCGGTTGAAAGGTACTAGTCAGAAAACAAGGAGGCACAGTACATTATGGCTGCTCTCTTCAAGCTGTTCAGACGTGAAGCCGATAACCTAGTGATATGCATGCTCTGCGCAAAGCCTGTCAAAAAACAGAGACTACTGAACTGTCACCATGTGTTTTGTCTGGGTAAGAATCACCACCTCTCACTCACACCACATCGCTCCCTCTCCCCAGCAGCCTGTGGAGAGTGAATGATGTCACCTACAGACTGTATGAATAACTACCCTTGCTATACTTCATACTTCCCAGCCATGTCATAGCAATTCTCTGTTCACATTCCTTGGTCACCGCGAGCTGGGCCTTCATATTGAAATATAGAGCTAGACAGGCGACAGACGAAGATATTCTAGTACTGTACCTAGCAAACACGAGCCGTTGATCTAATGTTGTTTTAATGTTGGGCCGACGTCGTAGCCGGTGGGCCACCATTAATAATAATAATAATAATAATAATAATAATAATAAACTGTATTTATAGAGGGTAGACCATTTAGTACGTTGTACGAATTTGCAATGGGCCCTCTTTATACGCATGCAATAGTACAATGATTTAAATATGTACAAAATCAGTGGTAAAATATAATACAGACTATAATACAAAATATAATACAAGCTATAATACAATATTTAAAATTGTATATGTAAATTTACACTGTAAAAACACAATGGCTATTTAAGAATATGTACATCATAAATGTATTATTTTTTTTATTTATATTAATTATTCTGTTATTGTTATACATAGTACATATTAACTAGAGATACTTGTAACGATAGAAAAATAAATTATTGTCATATTGTGTAAATATTATTCCCGCACCAAAACCAGAGATAAAATAACTACATAACTTATTATACAATGTTTTATTGTAGTAAAAAAGACACTCTGGAAAGCGTGAAATTCTAATTTGTGTATTTAAGTATATATCTGAAACATTGTTAAAACCATTTGATATGTTCTTAAAAGTACTACGAATAGTACATTAAAATATAAATTGTATTTTTATTATAGGATTCATGTCATGATTATGATTGAGCGTACAACACAAAAAAAAATAGTGAGACTATGGCATGAGAGACGTGGAGGATCTTTAGCTCTGGCCCGAACGTATCAGCGAAAGCCGCCGTCCAAGATTCGAGCCAGATATAACGTAGACAATGTTCCACACAAAATTTAATGATGTCATGCAAGCCGTGGAGGAGGTCACTCCGGCTCGAACGTATCAGCGAAAGCCGCCGTCCAAGATTCGAACCAGATATAGACAACACTCCACAGGAAATTTAATGTTTAGCATTACCATGATTACCATTACAAATTTGCCAAGTATGTCCCATGGATATCACAACGTGGAATAGGCCAATCTGGTTCGAACGTATCAGCAAAAGCCGCCGTCCAAGATTCGAACCAGACCCAATGTTTAGTGATCACCGTTACGATTATGTTTTAGAAAAGTGTTGTGGCACATATAACTGTTTGCAATTAGTTAGACTTTTAGAGTTCCGAATATGAGGTGGTATCTTATTCCATATTTGTGTACCAAGATTAATAAAACTTTTACTGTGGCTATGTGACACATGAATGTTATTGTTGAACATTGAAAAAATCATTGAATCAACAGCTCGTGTTTGCTGGGTATAGTAGTATACTGGAAAATAAGTGTGGTTAAATCCACATTCGCACCCCAGCTCACGTAACATCATAATAGGGAGATCTGTGTGCTTTCAGGCCACATTTTTGAGATGACGCACTGGTTTAGTTTCCGAAATGTTGAACTCAATCAGTGACAATATGTCAACACTGACATTCTCTCAGGACCTCTAGCCATAAAACGTGTCCTAGATATTGACCGAGGAGGAGTCGAGTGTTGGCAGGGTATCATTTGATAATAAATTTATCAGTACAACTAGAGGTGAATTGTGACTTTTCAAGTAACAATAATGTTCGGACTACGTTTTGTGCGTTTTTTGGCTACCATTTTAAATATTGTTGGTTAATTTTTATTATGAGAGATTGATTGAAATTTTAGATTTCTGGATTCTGACTTCTTTGTTGGTTTAATGCTGTATCACTGTCTGCGACGCTGGTCAACCATTAAAACATTATTTAGTCGACGTTTCGTGTTTGATGCAATTACAACTGTTATTTCAATGTTAATTTGTAGCATTTGAAAGGTTCTACTGTTCGTATCAAGCACCCAATGTTGGTTCAATGCTGAGCAACCCTCTGCGACGCTGGGCCCACATTGAAACATTGTTGAATCTAGGCCACTTTAATTGATTAAATGTAGAGGGTGACCAAAGGGAGCAAGCCGGTCGTGTCGCCTCTGACAATGTGCCCTTATATTGACTGGCCAAGATTCATTCATGGGCTTCTTCCGACATGTACATCAATGTACCACCATTGATCAACATAGTGAACCAGAAAATCCTGGATAAATCCGGAAGAACATGATGTATGCCTTAGAAAAGTTATTGTGCACCTCTCCAAGGCTTAAGGATCATTGTGCCAAGGTTTGAAGTCGATTGGATAAAAACTCAGGGAGAAATAGCGCATTATAAGCCCCCGACGTGTACATCATTGGGCAAACATGGATTAGCACTTAGTGATCCAGAAAGTCTTGAATAAATCCGAAGAACAACTGGGAATTCTTAGAAAAGTCATAGCACACCTCCACAAAACCTAAGGATCATTGTGCCAAGGTTTGAAGTCGATTAGATAAAAACTCAGAGATTAATAGGCCTCGAGATAGAATAATTTAAGTGTCGAGATCCATACAAAACTTAATATATTTGGACCAAAAGGTCCAAACATAATTACTGTCATTAGTGATGTCAAGTGAGTAGGAGAAATAATCCCTCGCTTAATGATGGTTACTTGTAGCATTAACCTTTAAAACGCTAAGCATGACTTTAGTCATTTTAATCTGATTTATCAGCAGGTTAAATCACTGTCATTGGGAATGAAAATTAAATATTGAGCTTTCCCAATGTTTGGTCTCAAATTAACAAAATATGACTTATTTTTACCCACTTGAAGTTGTTGGTCGCGGCAGCGAGACACAACTTCAAGTGGGTGAAAATTTAGATTAAAAAACTTAACGCTTTGAGGGTTAAAGCTGTAGTAGTAACAGTCTGCTATACACACATCATTTGAGATTTAGCTGTAATATATTATAACCTGTAGGTTTCAGGGTGTTGCAAGGATCTCCTCTTTCTATGGCATCATCAGACAAACGGTAAAATGCACCTCCCCATCTGTCACTATTCGGCTGTAGCAGTTACATATTGATTCATCCAAACATATGGATTGCCATGTGCTTTTCCCAATAATTCACATACACAAGCCTTCAGCTATAAAGTTGTCTGCTACAGACAGACTCCTTCCTTGAGCTCACGCATATTATGCTAGGTATCCACGACCCCCTTCTCCATGGCCAATCAGACCAGCATCATACAACTCAGTCGAGATGACCTGAGTGTGACCTTCCACACTACAGTCAGTAGACGAGTGACGTCATAATTAATATTCATGTTCTTATCACCCCTCTCCATGTCTACAGCTCCAACTGTTGATGAGGTCAGACCTGTGGTCTGCCTGTTTGAACTGAGCTGGACAAGATGCATCCATGTAGCTTTTTTAGATGCCATGGCCGTGTACTTTACTGCACATCACTTGTCTGTATATGTCACTATGAATTCCATCATGGCGTCATGCTGGTGTACTTCACACTACATGCATTGTCTGTACATGGCCCTATCTATTCCATCATGGCGCCATGGGGTGAACTTCACAGAAGGCCTACACCCCTGTCTGGAAATGTCAGTATATATTCCATCATCTATACCCGATGATACAAGCATCTAGTAAACTCAAATTATTAGATATGCTGATTTTAGCTCAATTAAAAAACACAATGATAATAATGGACATATGAAAAATGTTGCTAGGATTAATTCAATAAAATGTTAGTACATAGTGTGATTGCATGTGTTGGTTGTATCTGTTCTAGATTGTCTGTCAGAGGAGCAGAAGCAGATGAACAGCTTAATACAGTGTACCGGTAAATCACCCATGTCAGAGGTGTTCTGCCCCACCTGCCAAAACATCACTCCTATATTCAGTGATCACAGTGACCCCATAGAAGGTTTACCTGATAAGATTAGAGACACACATCACACTAAGCAACTACAGAGTAGGATAATAATCAAGAAGACCAAGCAGGCCAAGTGTGAGGATCAAAGAGGTGTGTGTGGTGAGAGGGGTGTAGGAGGAGGGGGTGATGTACAGGTGGGCACGTGTACAACCTGCTGTACTAAGGACACCAACTACATACAGTGTACTAGCTTCACCTGTAGAGAACACAAGCAGCCAGTCAGTAGGTTTTGTAAGTGTTGTAGAGCGCCACTGTGTGATAGGTGCCAATCAGAGCCTCATAGTAAACATGAGGCGGATGTGGAGAATCTCTCCAGCGTGATGGAGAAACGAAAGGCATTACTTGACAAGTATGTCACTGATATGCGTGACTGTAAATCTAACAAGATCACACAAATCAACACAATAGATGCAATATGGACAGCACAGGAGGCTAACTTAAAAAAAACTAAATCAGACATACAAAGACACGCAAATCATCTTATTTACCAGATACAGAAAATGGCGTCAGGTCTGGTCAATAATCTGGACAGGTTCCAGGAGCAGAAACACTACTTTTATCTGAAGCATCGTAATGTTTTGGATTACCGTGTACGGTGTGTTGAGCGCATGTCACACCTCGCTAGTAGTCTGTCTACGAGTGGCGAGGAGGATCTACTCCTGGTCAACTATGATGAAACACGGATGCGTGCTCACCGCATGATACAGGCATGTCAGCACGAGAACGACGCAATCAAAGCCTTACAGCAGACATACCGATTTGAATCAAAAGATGACTGTACACTGGGCGACCTCAAACCATTCGAGCTGCCCACTCCACAAATAAGAAGTGAGACAACTAGTCCTTCACCTGATGTGGAGATATCACAGCAGTGTATGTTAAAAGAACTACGGAACCTGTTGTGGAGAACTGAGCCCCCCACTGACGGTAACCATCACCCTGTGCTATCTGATGTTGTCTTCTTTCCGGACGGTAAATTAGCCGTAGCTGACAATAGCAAAGACGGGAAGAAAATAGATGTCTATCAAAGCAATGGAGAGAGAAGCCATGTGATTAACGAAGGAGGAATTATGCCGTTCGGTTTGGCAATGTTGGATAATGGCAATCTAGCTGTGACTGATCACTGGCGTTTTGGAGTTAATATTTACCAGCAAGATGGCACTTTGCTCACCAAACTGGATACGTTTAAATTCATTGGGCCGTGTGGCATTGTCAAGTTGCCAGACAAAAAACTGGCCGTGGTGGATAGACTAAAGACTGAAGTGGTGATTTTATCTGAAGATGGACAGCTGGTGCATAGATTTGGGAGTAAAGGCAGAGAGGTCGGTCAATTCCTCTGCCCTGAATATCTAACATTAGATTCTCACAACAGGCTCATTATCACCGATGCCGAGCGCAATGCCGTGAGTATGTACGATTTGAACGGTCACTTTATCCACCGGTTTGGATCGCACAGTGACCAGTATCTGAACCTGGGCCAGCCTGCTGGCGTCGTGGTTGACTATCAGGATAATCTGCTGGTGTGTGATAACTCCAACAATCGCCTGATGCAGTATGATCCCTCCGGTCGCTATATAACCACGGCTCTCAATCTTCAGGATCATGATTTAGAGTGGCCGGGAGGCTTGGCTCTGAACTCCACAGGCAGACTAGCCATCACAGAAAACTCCGTACCCGATGTCAAAGTGTACCACATGTATGAATCTATATTGTAACTCACTGGTCTGACGTGCAAAGACAAAAGGCAGTATCTGCTTAATTTACAAGTAAGCAGATACTGCCTTTTGCCTTTGCAGAGCACGGGTGGTGACCTATGACAAGGTTTCGTATCACCACAATCAGTATTGGTCACAAGGTAGGCATGAAACAGTGACAAGAGGTCACCATAAGAGACTGAACTGTTATCATCAGATGATAAAAGCAGCAAACACCAGCAATCGGCATCTATCCTCAATCTATGACACTCACTCACATTAATCCTACACAAATCTGGGGCTCATGTTTTCCGGCTAAAATGTGCTCAGTCATTAGTATGTGCTCCATCACTAGTATAGGTCTATGTAGATGATATTATTAGTCATTTGTAAATTGCAAACATCAGTATTATCTATGTCTAAGCTTATATTGCAGTACTCTACAATAAATATTGAATATGTAATAACTCTCCATGTGTTAGCGACACATACATGTGTCATGTGTGTAATAACTCTCTGTAACACATACATGTGTCATCTATGTAATAAGGCTCTACTTAGTCACACATACATGTGTAATCCATGTAAAAACTCTCTGTCGCACATACATGTGTCATCCATGTAAAAACGCTCTATGTGATAGTTACACATACACATGTCATCTATGTAAAAACTCTCTATGTGTTAGTCACACGAGTCATCTATGTAATAACTCTCTGTCACACATACAGGTGTCATCTATGCAATACCTCTGTCGCACATACATGTGCCATCTATGTAAAAACGCTCTATGTGTTGGTCACACATACACGTGTCATCTATGATGTAAAAACTCTCTATTACACATACATGTGTCATCTATATAATAACTCTCTGTCACACATACAAACTCTCTGTCACACATACACGTGTCATCTATGTAAAAACGTTCTATGTGTTCGTCACACATACATGTGTCATCTATGTAAAAACTCTCTATTACATATACATGTGTCATCTATATAATAACTCTCTATGTGTTCGTCACACATACACGTGTCATCTATGTAATAACTCTCTATGTGTTCGTCACACATACACGTGTCATCTATGTAAAAACTCTTTGTCACACATACACGTGTCATATATGTAAAAACGCTCTATGTGTTAGTCACACATACACATGTCATCTATGTAAAAACGTTCTATGTGTTCGTCACACATACATGTGTCATCTATGTAGAAACTCTCTATGTGTTAGTCACACAAACACGTGTCATCTATGTAAAAACTCTCTGTCACACATATACATGTCATCTATGTAAAAACTCTCTGTCACACATACACGTGTCATCTATGTAATAACTCTCAGTCACACATACATGTGTCATCTATGCAATAACTCCCTATGTGTTCGTCACACATCACGTGTCATCTATGTAATAGCTCTCTGTCACACATACACGTGTCATCTATGTAATAACTCTCTGTCACACATACACGTGTCATCTATGTAATAACTCTCTGTCACACATACACGTGTCATCTATGCAATTACTCTCAGTCACACATACACGTGTCATCTATGTAATAACTCTCTGTCACACATACACGTGTCATCTATGTAATAACTCTCTGTCACACATAAACGTGTCATCTATGTAATAGCTCTCTGTCACACATAAACGTGTCATCTATGTAATAACTCTCTGTCACACATACACGTGTCATCTATGTAATAACTCTCTGTCACACATAAACGTGTCATCTATGTAATAAATCTCTGTCACACATACACGTGTCATCTATGTAACAACAATAAATAATTTCAATGGGAAATGTCAGTAGCCATTAAGTCCGGACGTCTGGAGCTTCAGTTTGATATGTTCATATGGTGTTTATAACATTTGGTCATTTTCAATCACTCTGGGGTGAGAATTAAGTAATACATCTCACCTCACAGTAAGAGAGAACACAAAGAAAGTTCAGAGTAGGTGGAAGGCAATACGTTCAGATCTTTGGAAAATATGTCTTTAATGTGCTGAACATATACACAGAACAAGTGAGCTAATATTTGGAGTAATCATATAACATTATATCATTTCAAGAGGCGAAACAATATTATTGCTGTGTAAATTTGAAAATAATAAAGCGTAATCAAAAGGGTAGATTTATGATTTCCAGATATGCATTTTATTTATCTACAATCTATTTTTTTTAAGATAACGTGTTTGTTTACATACTGTACATCGCATGATATATGTTGTGCCACAACGAAGCAATGTGAAAAAATGTTGTTTTTTTCAATTCACTATGGCATTAATTGAACTATTAATAAATGTGGTTTCTCCATTGCATCAGGCATTTCATTAAACTAAGATAAAAAATGTAATAAAGGTAGTTTCTCAATCCAGAAGGCATTAATTAGAGTATTCTTATATTTTTTTCATGCCGATAAACAATGTATGAACAACGAATTTCGATACATCTCATGTAAATAGTCTTTTAAAAATATATTATACGTATCGCATACTATAATGTTGTGCCACAATAAAACAATGTGAATAAATTTGTTTTTTCAATTCCCCGTGGCATTAATTGAACTATTAAAAAACGCAGTTTCTCAATTCAGAAAGCATTACTCTTGTATTTTTTCATGTCAATAAACAATGTACGGACAATGAGTTTTGATACATCTCATGTAAATTGTGCTCCAAATATATTATACGTACTAGAAAATATAGTTGACATATCACATTTACAGACTAATGTCACATATTAAAGCATGTGTATATGTTATATTAACACCGTTATTGTTCATGCCATTTTCCTTGTATAAAAGCTGATTAATGCTTTTCTTTAATAACATATTAATGGACATGATTAAATACTCTCTTGTACCGGTACATGCTATAGAGCATGTTAGCCCTGCTGTAATTGTTGAATTATCACTTGCGTTGAATATACTTGAAAGCTTAGATGTTAAGTTGTTAGTTATTGTACATGTACATGTAGTATCAATAATCTATAATAAAAGTCATGATATTGTATTATATTAAACAATAAGTGCCAATCGTAATTATACTTGTTTTCACTTCACTTTTCACAAGCCCCTTAGATACCAACGTTCCAGCAAACACAAGACATTTGTATAAAATTTATACAATGTTGAACCACGGCGAAGACGTTGGGCCGACGTTGTACAAATGTTATACAAATGTTTTGTGTTTGCTGAGTTTGTGCTAGTAATGCGCCTGCGCACACAAAAAATACATCAATAAATAGCTCAGATTTTACATTTTTTTTCCTGAGAATTTCGAACATGTATAATGAATACAAAATAACATGTGTGGCATAAATAATCCTTTTGACATCTGCTCAACTCGGAAACGGTGAAAATTACAACAAATCTGCGACAGAATATTTTGTAAATATCAATTGTGCCATGTGGTTAAAATCTGTGTTAATAATAATATTACAACACATTAAACCTGTGCTGGATTAATATTGGCCCATCGTCTGTAACACTGGCCCGACATAAGATACTAGACATATATATTTACCTTTCACGGCATAAGCAGTGAATCTATGAGCGGCTAACAGGCGAGATATAAAACACTGTAAGTGCCACGAAAGAGAAACAACTTTTGCAAAAATGTAAAAACTATATTTTTGAAAAATCCATAGAATCAAATTAATAAAACAGGAGGCCAGCCGGCACCATAATCCCCGCCCCACTCGTGAGATAGAAATTTTACAGGGTGCATCCTTCCCTAAAGTCTCACATTTTGTCTTATAGTAATGGTTTACATATCTGGTCGCAAGTTGACATTTTTCAGGGTATATACCTCACTGAGACCACACATTTCGTTTTATAGTAATCATCTAGCTCAATGGTACAGTTTTCACGATATTATCCATATTTAAGTCAATAATAGCCTCAAGTTGAACATTTAGAATTTAATCTAGTTGACATTTTTCAGGGCATATCCTTCCCTAAAACCAGGAATTTTGTTTGAAAGTAATGGTCTATCTACATGTATCTGGCACGGCTTGCCAGACATCAGGCATATTAAAGTCAATAATACCCATTTTAAATTTAATCGAGTTGAAATTTTTCAGTGCTTAGCCTATCCATCCGTGAAACCACACATTTTGTTTTATAGTAATGGTCTAGCTATCTTGCACGGTTTGTCAGATATCACGCATATCAAAGTCAATTATGGCCGATATTAAAGTTAATTATGGCCATTTTTGAGGGCATATCCCTACTTGAAACTGCACCTTTTGTTTCATAGTAATGGTCTAAATATCTGGAACGGTCTGTCAGATGTCACACATAATAATGTTAATCATGGCTAAAAGTCTGCATTTTGAATTTGATCGAGTTTAATTTTTTTTTAGCATATCCCTGCCTGCAACCACACAGTTTGTTTTATAGTAATGGTCTAGCTATCTGGCATGGTTTTCCAGATATCCGGCATATTAACAAAAAGCTAACCAGCGGCCATTTAAAAGGTCAAATTTCATAAACCCCAAAAGGCAGATCTACACCCCCCCAATGGACGGACATCCGAGGCAACGCTAATACCCCTGCCCCAAGTTTGTTGGCGGGGGATAAAAAATGAGTCTGTAGAATTCAAAACATGAATAAATCCATAGAACAGACAAGCCTGTCACAGTGACGATGTAGTACCAATAGCCAGAAATAATCACCAAAAAAACAAACCTAATTATATTACTGGCATAGATGTTAGTATATGTATATAGATGTTAGTATATGTATATAGATGTTAGTATATGTATATAGATGTTAGTATATGTATATAGATGTTAGTATATGTATATAGATGTTAGTATATGTATATAGATGTTAGTATATGTATATAGATGTTAGTATATGTATATAGATGTTAGTATATGTATATAGATGTTAGTATATGTATATAGATGTTAGTATATGTATATAGATGTTAGTATATGTATATAGATGTTAGTATATGTATATAGATGTTAGTATATGTATATAGATGTAATAAGATCATATTTTTTATTTACCATATAATATCACTTGATCACATACCTGACAATAGGATAGAGTCTAGTGATGTATGATGTAGCCTCCAGTACAGCATGATGTAGGAGTCTGGGGTGGGCACCCACACCCACATACGTGGCTCTGTATACGTCCACCAAGCCCACTAGTAAGCGGCCCAATGGGTGTAACGGGGTGTCAAAAGCCTGAAAAACACACCAGTCACTTCTGAAATGTCATTTACCATTTACCATATCCCACAATTCAGTCTTGTTTTCATTCAATCCCAGCAGACACAAGACATCAAATCAATGGTTGGTCGTAGGCTGTGGAACAATACTACACCAACATTGATTTGAAATCTTGTGTCTGCTGGGTTGTGATCACAATCTGCAGTGGATTTGTAATATTCTATAATTATTTAAAGTGAGGGCTTTATGGAATATGTATGTAGAGATATATCAGAAATTGATTCACACTGTAGCTGGTTCGAGCTCTACTCTAACAGCATGGCAGCATAGAGATGGACAGCATAGCAAAAGTTGTGGTTTTCTATGCTGTTGGTCAGTGTACGCTAAGACCAACAATTTCCTAAAAAATGTGCGGGTAGCCCTATTTAATTGATAAATTCACCTTTAAAGACAGTAGTTTAAAACCCCAAAGCCATGTTAAGGCATTATTCCAATGAGATGTAAAGCTGTCATTATAGAATAATGTAAAAATAATTGATCAAACAATGACGCAGTAATTCATTGCGCAATCGATCATCCGCACACCGGCTTTTTGTGGCGCAGTTTTACGAATGGAAATGATTACAGACTCTGTGTCACACACAGTCTGTTATTACAGATTGTAGCTAGTGATATTGTAGGCCTATATATACTAGCCATGGTGAGGTAGTGTTTTATTGTGTGGTAGTACTCGGTGCTAAGGTTCCCCGTATATTGTATATATACTAACCATGGCAAGGTAGTGTTTTATTGTGAGGTAGTACTCAGTGTTAATGTTCCCTGTATATTGTATATATACTAACCATGGCAAGGTAGTGTTTTATTGTGTGGTAGTACTCGGTGCTAAGGTTCCCCGTATATTGTATATATACTAACCATGGCAAGGTAGTGTTTTATTGTGTGGTAGTACTCGGTGCCAAGGTTCCCCGTATATTGTATATATACTAACCATGGCAAGGTAGTGTTTTATTGTGTGGTAGTACTCGGTGCTCAGGTTCCCTGTATATAGTATATATACTAACCATGGCTAAGTAGTGTTTTATTGTGTGGTAGTACTCAGTGCCAAGGTTCCCCGTATATTGTATATATACTAACCATGGCTAAGTAGTGTTTTATTGTGTGGTAGTACTAAGTGCTAAGGTTCCCCGTATATTGTATATATACTAACCATGGCAAGGTAGTGTTTTATTGTGTGGTAGTACTCGGTGCCAAGGTTCCCCGTATATTGTATATATACTAACCATGGCTAAGTAGTGTTTTATTGTGTGGTAGTACTCGGTGCTAAGGTTCCCCGTATATTGTATATATACTAACCATGGCTAAGTAGTGTTTTATTGTGTGGTAGTACTCGGTGCTAAGGTTCCCCGTATATTGTATATATACTAACCATGGCAAGGTAGAGTTTTATTGTGTGGTAGTACTCGGTGCCAAGGTTCCCCGTATATTGTATATATACTAACCATGGCTAAGTAGTGTTTTATTGTGTGGTAGTACTCGGTGCTAAGGTTCCCCGTATATTGTATATATACTAACCATGGCAAGGTAGAGTTTTATTGTGTGGTAGTACTCGGTGCTCAGGTTCCCCGTATATTGTATATATACTAACTATGGCTAAGTAGTGTTTTATTGTGTGGTAGTACTCGGTGCTAAGGTTCCCTGTATATTGTATATATACTAACCATGGAAAGGTAGTGTTTTATTGTGAGGTAGTACTCGGTGCTAAGGTTCCCCGTATATTGTATATATACTAACCATGGAAAGGTAGTGTTTTATTGTGAGGTAGTACTCGGTGCTAAGGTTCCCCGTATATTGTATATATACTAACCATGGCAAGGTAGTGTTTTATTGTGAGGTAGTACTCAGTGCTAAGGTTCCCCGTATATTGGATATATACTAACCATGGCTAAGTAGTGTTTTATTGTGAGGTAGTACTCGGTGCTAAGGTTCCCCGTATATTGTATATATACTAACCATGGCTAAGTAGAGTTTTATTGTGTGGTAGTACTCAGTGCTAAGGTTCCCCGTATATTGTATATATACTAACCATGGCAAGGTAGTGTTTTATTGTGTGGTAGTACTCGGTGCCAAGGTTCCCCGTATATTGTATATATACTAACCATGGCTAAGTAGTGTTTTATTGTGTGGTAGTACTCGGTGCTAAGGTTCCCCGTATATTGTATATATACTAACCATGGCTAAGTAGTGTTTTATTGTGTGGTAGTACTCGGTGCTAAGGTTCCCCGTATATTGTATATATACTAACCATGGCAAGGTAGAGTTTTATTGTGTGGTAGTACTCGGTGCCAAGGTTCCCCGTATATTGTATATATACTAACCATGGCTAAGTAGTGTTTTATTGTGTGGTAGTACTCGGTGCTAAGGTTCCCCGTATATTGTATATATACTAACCATGGCAAGGTAGAGTTTTATTGTGTGGTAGTACTCGGTGCTCAGGTTCCCCGTATATTGTATATATACTAACCATGGCAAGGTAGAGTTTTATTGTGTGGTAGTACTTGGTGCTAAGGTTCCCCGTATATTGTATATATACTAACCATGGCGAGGTAGTGTTTTATTGTGTGGTAGTATTGGTGCTAAGGTTCCCCGTATATTGTATATATACTAACCATGGCAAGGTAGTGTTTTATTGTGTGGTAGTACTCGGTGCTAAGGTTCCCCGTATATTGTATATATACTAACCATGGCTAAGTAGTGTTTTATTGTGAGGTAGTACTCGGTGCTAAGGTTCCCTGTATATTGTATATATACTAACTATGGCTAAGTAGTGTTTTATTGTGTGGTAGTACTCGGTGCTAAGGTTCCCCGTATATTGTATATATACTAACCATGGCTAAGTAGTGTTTTATTGTGAGGTAGTACTCGGTGCTAAGGTTCCCTGTATATTGTATATATACTAACTATGGAAAGGTAGTGTTTTATTGAGTGGTAGTACTCGGTGCTAAGGTTCCCCGTATATTGTATATATACTAACCATGGCTAAGTAGTGTTTTATTGTGAGGTAGTACTCGGTGCTAAGGTCCCCCGTATATTGTATGTATACTAACCATGGCTAAGTAGTGTTTTATTGTGTGGTAGTACTCGGTGCTAAGTTTCCCCGTATATTGTATATATACTAACCATGGCTAAGTAGTGTTTTATTGTGAGGTACTACTCGGTGCTAAGGTTCCCTGTATATTGTATATATACTAACCATGGAAAGGTAGTGTTTTATTGTGAGGTAGTACTCGGTGCTAAGGTTCCCCGTATATTGTATATATACTAACCATGGAAAGGTAGTGTTTTATTGTGAGGTAGTACTCGGTGCTAAGGTTCCCCGTATATTGTATATATACTAACCATGGCAAGGTAGTGTTTTATTGTGAGGTAGTACTCAGTGCTAAGGTTCCCCGTATATTGTATATATACTAACCATGGCAAGGTAGTGTTTTATTGTGTGGTAGTACTCGGTGCTAAGGTTCCCCGTATATTGTATATATACTAACCATGGCAAGGTAGAGTTTTATTGTGTGGTAGTACTCGGTGCTAAGGTTCCCTGTATATAGTATATATACTAACCATGGCTAAGTAGTGTTTTATTGTGTGGTAGTACTCAGTGCTAAGGTTCCCCGTATATTGTATATATACTAACCATGGCAAGGTAGTGTTTTATTGTGTGGTAGTACTCGGTGCCAAGGTTCCCCGTATATTGTATATATACTAACCATGGCTAAGTAGTGTTTTATTGTGTGGTAGTACTCGGTGCTAAGGTTCCCCGTATATTGTATATATACTAACCATGGCTAAGTAGTGTTTTATTGTGTGGTAGTACTCGGTGCTAAGGTTCCCCGTATATTGTATATATACTAACCATGGCTAAGTAGTGTTTTATTGTGAGGTAGTACTCGGTGCTAAGGTTCCCTGTATATTGTATATATACTAACTATGGCTAAGTAGTGTTTTATTGTGTGGTAGTACTCGGTGCTAAGGTTCCCCGTATATTGTATATATACTAACCATGGCAAGGTAGAGTTTTATTGTGTGGTAGTACTCGGTGCTAAGGTTCCCCGTATATTGTATATATACTAACCATGGCAAGGTAGAGTTTTATTGTGTGGTAGTACTCGGTGCTAAGGTTCCCCGTATATTGTATATATACTAACCATGGCAAGGTAGTGTTTTATTGTGTGGTAGTACTCGGTGCTAAGGTTCCCCGTATATTGTATATATACTAACCATGGCTAAGTAGTGTTTTATTGTGAGGTAGTACTCGGTGCTAAGGTTCCCTGTATATTGTATATATACTAACTATGGCTAAGTAGTGTTTTATTGTGTGGTAGTACTCGGTGCTAAGGTTCCCCGTATATTGTATATATACTAACCATGGCTAAGTAGTGTTTTATTGTGAGGTAGTACTCGGTGCTAAGGTTCCCTGTATATTGTATATATACTAACTATGGAAAGGTAGTGTTTTATTGAGTGGTAGTACTCGGTGCTAAGGTTCCCCGTATATTGTATATATACTAACCATGGCTAAGTAGTGTTTTATTGTGAGGTAGTACTCGGTGCTAAGGTCCCCCGTATATTGTATGTATACTAACCATGGCTAAGTAGTGTTTTATTGTGTGGTAGTACTCGGTGCTAAGTTTCCCCGTATATTGTATATATACTAACCATGGCAAGGTAGTGTTTTATTGTGAGGTAGTACTCGGTGCTAATGTTCCCTGTATATTGTATATATACTAACCATGCCTAAGTAGTGTTTTATTGTGAGGTAGTACTCGGTGCTAAGGTTCCCCGTATATTGTATATATACTAACCATGGCTAAGTAGTGTTTTATTGTGAGGTAGTACTCGGTGCTAAGGTTCCCTGTATATTGTATATATACTAACCATGGCTAAGTAGTGTTTTATTGTGTGGTAGTACTCGGTGCTAAGGTCCCCCGTATATTGTATGTATACTAACCATGGCTAAGTAGTGTTTTATTGTGAGGTAGTACTCGGTGCTAATGTTCCCTGTATATAGTATATATACTAACCATGCCTAAGTAGTGTTTTATTGTGAGGTAGTACTCGGTGCTAAGGTTCCCTGTATATTGTATATATACTAACCATGGCAAGGTAGTGTTTTATTGTGTGGTAGTACTCGGTGCTAAGGTTCCCCGTATATTGTATATATACTAACCATGGCTAAGTAGTGTTTTATTGTGAGGTAGTACTCGGTGCTAAGCTTCCCCATATATTGTATTTATACTAACCATGGCGAGGTAGTGTTTTATTGTGTGGTACTACTCGGTGCTAAGGTTCCCCGTATATTGTATATATACTAACCATGGTGAGGTAGTGTTTTATTGTGTGGTAGTACTCGGTGCTAAGGTTCCCCGTATATTGTATATATACTAACCATGGCTAAGTAGTGCTTTATTGTGTGGTAGTACTCGGTGCTAAGGTTCCCTGTGGAGTGCGCAGGGATTCTCTGCAGATCCTCAGGTATGGCAGCAGATTTGTCTTCCTTCTTCACATATCCATCCCTGCATAAATAAAGTTAAACTGTATGTAAGAAATATAGCAGAAAAAAATGGTTGATCAAGTTATGTTAGAGCTGGAGGTAGACAGATCAAGCAAACACTTTGACTTGCATATTTGTAAAAACTAAAGTGTGTTTAATACAAAACAATGAATTAGATACGTTCTCAAATACTTTACAGTAGTGCTCAATGCAGACAGACTATGCCAACACTTTGAAATAGATTTTACTAAAATGAAATATGTGATGCAAAATATTATATATATCGTATCCCCACGCATAGAAATGCATGCACCTATATCTGAAGATATAAAAACATATACTTGTTCGAAAACAAGTGTATGTACAAAGTGATTGTGTTAATCGAAAATATTTCAAGAAAAACAACATGCACTTATATTAGAATATGGAGTACTATATTATATTTAAGCAAAGAAAATACAAACTTGTCATTTTTATTTTGCAATAATAAAACAATATATATAAACTTCATGTTTGTATGCAATCACACAGAAATATCTATGAAAACAAGAAGTGGATGACAGCGTTGTTTAAAATATAAAAACAAATATAAAAAAATAAAATTTGAAAACAAGTCCATGCAGCTATATTCAAACATAAAATGATCTCAAAACACCCCCCAAGCATGCTATTTTCACTTATAAATACATGCAAGGTTATGCTCCGGGATACAGTAAAAGCCTGCTAAATATTAGAGATAGAAAGTATTTCATGGTGTCAGCTCATGGTGAAAAATAGTACATGTAGCAGATGATTGTGCATGGCAAAGGTTAAATTCCAGGTACCTTCCAGCTTCGGCAGCTGAGTGTCTACTGATGGCGACTATGCTGGCCACACGCTCCCACGCCTTGGACGTGTCCGCATTCTCCACATCCTCACAGCAGAGAGTCGTCAGACACTGACTGAATATGTTACTCCACTTACGATCGGGACCCACTGACAAATTACCAAAGCTCCTGCAAAAATGTATAAGTTAAAAATCCATGATATCGTATATTGCCTTAATAAATGCAGCTATAAGAATGTATAATTATCAGTAAAAAGTTATAAAACTAACATCTGCTACAGCGTTTCTTATGGTGGATACAAGATGAAACATAAATATAAACGTTTTCAGGCGTGTTTCTAACCAAATAAAATGGTCCAGAAATTGAGAAAATAGTTTGTGATTGAGGCTCAGTTAACCGTTATCCCGCTAAATTAAATAATTTACATTTACATTTGTTTCTTGCTGCCGCAATCCACAACTTGAAGTGGGTGAAAATCACTCATATCTATTTAATTTGAGACCAAACATTTGCAATATTGATGTTTAAACACAAATTTCATTCTGAATGACTAAAATTCAACCTGGTAATGAAATAGAAAAAAATTAACTAGAGTCGTGAATAGCATTTTAAAGGTTAATAGACCTGGAGCCTTCGACACTTAGGCAGATTTAGCGCCGACCTTGAGGGGCAGTGTTCTAAGGGATACTTAAAAAATGCAACTGCTTCAACTCTGAGCTCAGATCACCGAGGATTTAGGCCCTATAGAAGTTTATTATTATTATTATTATTATCAACTTGTGCAAACAAATGTGTTAACTAACAAGACGAATATTCAGATTAAATATAATAATAATGTGATTATTTATAGGGCAGACATATGCAGCCTAGGGCTGCTCATGGCGCCTTACATCATATTATTGGCCTCCCTGGGGAGCATATAGCACTGCAACCATGTGACGCTATATAATGTAGTCTACAGTGTCTATTTCAAAGGATGTGCTGATCAAAATTTATGAACATGTAATGTTCTTAAATTCAGCTCAAGCTAGTTTCTTATTCAGATCAAGGTGATGTTTTCAGTCTTATTCAGCCCGTGCAACCTGCTAAGTAGTGCTTTGAGGCTGAGCAGTTCCAACACTGTTACACATTTATTACTATATATTCAGGTTCAGCAGTGAAGTCACAAATGTACATTTATATATAACAAGACAAGGGTTAAACTTGAAAACCACTAAAATGGTTCCACTACAGTGTACAGTTAATAAACCGGTGCAGTTTTAAACAATTGAAAAATCTTTTCATCAACAGTAACTAAATTAACATAGGCTGCAATTACTAACTTTGGAATGACCCCGAGGGCGTGTGTGAACCCTTTGATCTCTGTGACGTTATCAGCAGACTTGTGAAATGTTCCATTCACTTTAACTCCATCTGAGAAAGTGCCATTAAAAGAACCTTCAATGTAGTCTCCGTTAGGTAGAGTTAATGTACCCTTCAAACAGAAAAAAAAACAATTTATAACTAACTAATCATATACTTATTTAGTACGGGGGACAATTGAGGCAGACTTCCTTCAGCAGATCAAATAATCAAATCAAATAATCTCTTTCTAATTGGAATTTTTTTCGTCATTTTGCCTGGAATAGGTCAAACACTATAGCCCCCAAAAGACACATACTCCACCCCTGGGTGATGTGTGTGCGCAATATGAAAGGAAGCCTCTAAAGGGGTTTCTGAAATCTACTCTGAAAACAACATTGTTAGTTGGCTCAGAGATGTAGGTCAAAAAGTAGGTCAATGGTCATAATCCTCAAAAACAGGTGCTCCGGAAAAGAGCTGTTTGGGTCATAGATATAGGTCGGTCAACATATTCTCCAGCCATTTTGGATCAAAAAGGTAGGTCAGAGATGTATGTCAAAATGTAAGTCATGTAGGTCATAAACTCCAAAAGGCACATTAATATGTTCCTGAAAAGAGCTGTTTGGGTCAGATTTAGTCAACAGATTCTCCAACCATTTTGGTGATTCTGGCTAGATGTGGGTCCCTTTGAGGGATGGTGTGTAGCATGAACAAAAACCCAAGGATATTATGCTTCGGAAACAAGATTGCTATATTCTAAGGCCACTATGTTTGATTTCTCTGTCTTAGATCAGAAAAAATCCAAAAGCTAATGAGGGAGGGCAGTGAAAAAAAACATATAAGAAAAAAAAAATTGAACCTATTTTTGGAAAAGTTAATGAGGGCGATAAAATATAAAACAACTTTTGATTCATTTGAAAAAAAGTTATTGAGGGCCAAGAAAAAAACAAGCAAAAAAAACATAGCTGGAAAAATGTTTTTTTAACTCCTGAAATAAACTTGTTTTCTTTCGGAATGTTTTTTTATCCCCCGGAATTAACTGCTTTTTCAGGATATCGGCAACAATCCAATGCGCGCGCTGGGCAGAAAAAAACCACATGTTTTATTTTTGTTAATGCGCAGAGAAAAAAACAAAGTGGCCTCTTGTGCTTGATAATTAAGCCTTGAGTAGTCATGTGCAGAAAGGCCGTTTTGCTTTGGCACTTACTACAACCTACAGGTATTGTTCCATTCGACTGTTTATTCAGCGAGAACTAATAAACTGTGTTCATGTTCAATTGATTTCACACAATTATGGGGGATATCAGCTGCAGTGTGACTTACATGATATCGCACACCAAGTGTTAGGTGAGGATGATAAACAGCAACTACTCAGCAAACATGACACATCAACCAAATGTTGGACCAGTGTTGGGCCGACGTAATAGACGGTGGGGCCAACATTGGGCCAACATTGGATTGATGTGTCATGTTTGCTGGGTACTACCAATACTACATACCTTTCCATAAAGAACGGGCCCACCAGCAAATTCACCTTCATAGCAGGAGTTGTCTTCTGTTATGAGCAAACCAAATCCCTATGAAACAAGACACACCATCACACAGTAATCACAAACTATGCTCATAGCGGTTGTAAAAGACACAGTAATCACAACTATACTCAATAGCATGTTGTAAAAGAGGATGCAATTTGTACTAAGCATCTGTCAGGAATGAATGAGTAATGAGTTTTAAAAATTGACCGTACTCTGTTGGCAACATCAACACTGTTGTTAAACTTTACTTACTAGTAACGAATATAGGCGCACATTTTTTTTCTCGATAGAAGCATTACACTAATTTTAGGAGTGAAATACACGGGAGAGTGTAACAAAGATAAAATGTAACAAATACTTGATGTTATTGTAATAAAGTCTTTGGAATTGTAACGCAAAATTGATGATAGTTTTTTAGAATTATCAAGACTTCATTCTCTCTCTTTACAACATAGGATTATAAAGACTGTATTCAGACTGTTAGAGACCATATGGGGTTAGTAGATGGCATCTTTCACATCAGAAAGAGCAATGCATAACTACAATCTATTATCACTTGTGTAATTTAATATTGGCCAGTTAAATGCTAAGTGGTCTACTTATTACCAGAGCTCACACATAAAACCACAGTGACTACCAGGGTAGGTAAATAGTTAAAAACTTATATGTATAACCATAGTTGCTACCTGGGTAGGTGAAGCTCACATGTTAAATCATAGTGACTATTGGTGAAGAGATAAAGCTCACATTTTGCTATAATAATCAATAAAAAAACCTGGGCTTTACTTCTCTCAAAATACAAATGATACAAAAAAATTCTTACAGAAACTTTATTATTGATAAAACTGCCTTCAAAGTACATGCTGTCCAGCGTGACAATAATGCCGGCTCCGTGACGAGCATCATCCTGCCATTCTCCCATGTACTTCTCTCCTGTAAATACATCTCACTTCCATAAAAAGAAGAACTCCAACATGAATTATCAGCAAGGCGATCATGTGAAGTCAATTTTAAATTAACCTTTGTCCAGTAGACTCTTTTGCTAATATTTTTTTCATTTGAAGCAGTAAGTGGTAATGCATTTTACACCTCAATATTTATGAATAATAAAACATCCCTAATTTGAATTACACATACTTGATAAACTCAGCACCTACCACAAACTATTTTAAGAAACATCACTAAATAGCGAAGCTATACAGCAGCTTTCAATCTACAAGTGATAAGCAATTGATAACCACAGACATTGTTTGTTTGTTTGCTTTATTATTGCTGTATATGATTATATATGGGCCCTACCACGCGTAAAATGTGGCAGATACATATATCATTGAAATTATAACATCATTCCGCCTGTAAAAAAGTGCCATCTGTTGGGGGCTGGGAGGGGTCTCTATTAGCTGGCTCGATCTTCAGCCAATTCAATGACCACTAATAACATGCTCACAGAGTCACAAGGATTGATATGTAGGTCATATGTGTGTATATTTTCAGTTAGTCACCTTTACAACTGACAACAGCAGTGTCATGCAGGTGATGGGCGATGTTAAAAGCTACACTGTATTTATAGGGTGCTCGTAATGTAATGTGTCCAGTATAAAAGAAAGGTCTATTTCGGGTCCTCCTCACACTATATACCAACGAGCGATATAGTCCAGCAAGTACAGTAACTTTGAAACCATACTTCTTTAAAATGTTCATTTAGTAAAATAATTCCTTTTTTTAGATGTTTGTTTGTCATAAATAGAAATGTTTTTCGTCATTCCAACTTCAACTAAATGAAAAATACAAACCGACAATTCAGGATTAACAAAATAAAAAGATAGCTTCAAAGATGTACCAGTACTTACCTTTGAGAATGTCATCATAAACACCAAATCCTTGTCGTTTATCAGCCAGCCATTCACCTATGTAGATACTGGCAAGATCTGAAGTAATCTTGCCTTGCTTCATCAGACCCTGTCCTTGTCTACGACCCTCATGGAAATAACCCTCATATATACTGCCATTAGCATAACTGAAACAAATTATACATATACACACCCTCACATACACTGCCATTAGAATAACTGTAACAAGTACATGTGATACATATACCCACCCTCATATACACTTACATTAGCATAAATGAAACAAGTAATACATATACACACCCTCATATACACTTCCATTAGCATAACTGAAACAAGTAATACATATACACACTCTCATATACACTTCCATTAGCATAACTGAAACAAGTAATACATATACACACTCTCATATACACTTCCATTAGCATAACTGAAACAAGTAATACATATACACACACTCATATACACTTCCATTAGCATAACTGGAACTAATAATACATATACACACCCTCATATACACTTCCATTAGCATAACTGAAACTAATAATACATATACACGCCCTCATATAAACTTTTTATTTACTTAAGTTAATAAAACAGATTAAAAACCTGCCAAGCACCCTTATAATGCTTAGCAGGTTAAATTTGTGACACTGATATCTGTTGTGACTTTATTTTCACAAATCCAAATGTTTAGTCAATTGAAGCTGTGGACCGTAGTAGTAATACATTACTTAGTGACTGAAAATTAGAATCAAATAGTTCAGAGCTCAAACTTGTATAGACATAAGACTGACCGTATAGACCCAAAGCCGTGCATTTTTCCTTGTTTCCAGTATCCTTCATGTATCTCTTCTCCATCCTCACGAAGTACGGTGTAAACACCATAACTGAAACAATTAAAAACAGTTGAGTGACTAAAATGCTAATTCTGCTGCACCTCACAGTAGATGAGAATAATGATAATACATATCACCAAGTGCTCAAGATCATCAAATTGAAACAATATGTCTTATAAACTCACCCCTCTTGCTGACCGAGTTGGAACTTCCCCACATAACGGCGTCCATCTGGCCACTGAAGTTCACCACTGAAAAAATATTCTTTGGATGCAAATAAAACGGTAGTTGTTCATTGTGCTACTTATTTGCCACATACAACATTTTATCACCAAGATAAATTGTGTTCATTGTTTGTATAAAATTAAACAATATTTACAACCTTACTAATTATAAAGGTGTGACAGTATAAACTGGTACGGGCAGCCACCTTTGTGACACTTTGTTACCCATAGCAAGTAAATTGTCATATGTAATGCTACTTAAATGTCCAAAAATGAGATTGGTTGGTCATAAAGGTGCCTGTCCATTAAAGATTTTACTGCAAAGATATTAGAATGTTAGCCTATTTGACGTAAAATATATTATCTTATCGACTTTCTAAAAAATGGTTGTCTAATCCCTTATCTACCCAGAAATTTAACCAACTTATCAGCTGTGAACAACACCATCTATTCCCATGTCTCAGTACATGAACAAACCCTAAATAACCAGGTGCAACATTTCAAACTAAGGCTCAAAACATGCTGATTGTATAAGGTAGTGTCATTTTCTATTTAGATGATGTATCAGTAGCAGGTGAAGGGCCTATCTTTTTTACCTTCCATTCATTTTTCCATCTTTCCACATGCCTATGTACTTTGCATCTTTGAGTGGCTGACTTTTAGTAAACACATGGCTGGAATGTCTGTCACGGGGAGGAGCCAGAGAGCCGCCTGTCACACCTGGCCGCAACAAATTCTTCTCCGCAGTCAAAAGTTTGTCAATTGCCTGGTTCAATGCCCACAACCACTCCGCCTCCACAGAGAAAATGTAAATATTCAGGTGAGAATATGTTCTGATTTACAAATATTAAACAAGATATCTCAATAGTGTACATTCAGTTTAACTAATCAATGTGCGTGCTGTAGATATGAATAATAAAGTTTCACCTTGTCAGAAGCAGTTGGAGCAACAAGGGTCAGTTGATCTTCGGGAGTTGTTAACACCAAACCGTTCCTGAGAAAAACACACAAGCGCAGCACTGCTTCAACTTAAATACTTTACTTCAACATCATTATTTCCTAGTAATTTTACTTTAAAAATTTTGCCCATCATCACCGAGGGTAAACAAAAATTGGGACAATGTTTTGTGCACAAAGGGGAGGATGTTGACCAAAGTTGAGCCAACATTAGACTTTTAATAATTCATTGGGCACAGATATTGAGATGATCTACAATAAATCGAGTAAATTTATCACTTATGTTTTAAAATTAAAACTCACTTGACAGAATCAGAGTTTTGTATAGTATCCAGCCAAACTGTCGATAACGGATACACTTGATGACCAGAATACTAAAAATGAGAGAAAAACCACATTTATCAATAAATAAAAAAAAAAGATTACCAACAGTAATCATCTTAATATTCTCATAATCAATGTAAAGGGTATTGTGTGGTTATTATTAATTTGAACAGGGTGTAAATGACCAGCAGCAGTACGTTTGAGCCATATGTAAGCCCTATACTATTTAAACCCTATCAGTTTGAGGACTGACTTTAGACGTCGTTCCCTGCACTGAAAAAGTAAAATATTTATAATGGCCGTACACCAATAACATAGGTATTCAAATAAAGCGGAAACAGCCAACTAAGACATTTATGATGATTTCAAATTAAAAACAAACCTTTGGTCTGTTGGTTTATAAAAAATATTTCAGCGCTTTAAGGGCTAAAAGCTAAATTGTGATAATAATAGTAATACCATGTGTTTCATCATGTCATTTGAGACCCTTCTTGTATGATTTAATCCCTACCAGGGCGATTTGCATCTCATCACCGTCAGCTTGAGGAGGATGGTGACATTTTTTATCCAAATTGTAGGTTAAGTTTTATTGTTTAGTTTATTGTCTATTAAGCGGTAGGCGACATGCCTGCGCGCATACATTAATTTGTGCAAACAGACTTAATATCATGTGGGTTACTCACTTATTTGCAATTACATGTAACTACTTAAAAATTATTCATTTGATATCTATTATAGATGGAATTGTCAACCGATATTAATAACATTTGAAGAAATGATCATTCAAGTGTTAAATTACAGAAAATATACTTCTCTAATATACTCACTAATTAATCTTATCAGTACATGTATAGACAAGCAAATCAATATGCTATTGATTAATACCATTTTTATATCACAGTTTTTTTTCAATTCCATTATCACTGCTTTATATTCTTTATATCTATTCAACACCTACATTTTGTGAATGCTTCTAAATATGTGTTAATTAATTATTTTGCCTGGTGCTTCCATTTCTATTTTCTTGTAACTAATTAAACTGTTTGGCATTGTTTTTAGATTATTTACTATTAAGTTCCAATTTTACATTTCCCGATTATTATTGCATACTAAATGTTTTATTTGCTCAGTATAGATATTTAGACGAAATGCTATGCTAAATGCTATGTTCACACAATCTTACAATTGTACAGACTTCATATTATATTGAATTTCAGTAACAATCAACTTAATGGGGTATTGTGGAATTAACATTTTTGTTCTATGCTACATAGCTACAGAGCTCGCCTCAGTGTTTTTTCCTCGATATCCAGGTAATGATTTCTATACACAGAAAAACCGATGCTTCACATACAACACACTCTACCATTATATCAAAATAGATATTTATCAATTTACAAGCACGTCACCTGCACATGAACAAAGATATCACTGAAGAGGAGGAAAACATGAGTAGAGAATCGGCCAGCGGATTGCAGACTCAGAGGGTACTGTTTACTCTCCCGCAGCAAACGTCGTCCTGGTAATCTGAGTACATCCTGTAATAACAGTCATGTAGGAATTAAACAACGAGATCTTAATCAACATGTAAATAATATTTCACCCCCTAAAAATCTAAGCCATGCCAGGTTAAGGCACACTATGCATTTTTAATAATCTATGAAGATGAACAATAAATTATCTCTGTAGTTGTATTCCAATTCCAAACAAAAAAAATTAATTTTTATTTGCATAAAATAAAATTTAGAGAATGCAAAATTTGAACTAAAACACAATCCGATGTTTGTTAGAATTTGTCCCGCTGAATTGCTTGTTTTATTCATTTAAAGCTGAAATTCCTAACACTATTTCCAACTTAAAATGATACTTGAAATAGACATTTCCAAAATTGATTCAAAATTGACAATAATTAATTCTTTGACAAACTATTTTTTATCAATTGTAGTGGTAATAGATTGCACTGTAAGTTAAGCAGATACAAGTGGAGTATTTCCCGACAAACACAGTACATCAAACCAATGGTGCATGAAAGTTGATCCATAGTCGCAGGTGATGGGCCAACAATAACACAGCATTAGTTTACTGTATCGTGTTTGCTGGGTTATAGTGATCTCACCGCTAGCCTGGCATTACAAGTCTCCCAAAATGTCTTGGTTTTTTCGGCCAAGTTATGGTCGGCTGTGGCGGCATCCTTCAGAGCATCCCATTGCTGAGCGATAACTGTTAATGCATGGTGCTCTGCTGTATACTACAACCACAGATAAATGGCGGGCACTTATCATTATCAACATATAGCAGGTGTTGCAGTGCTGGTCATTTGAAAAATAGTGGTGCATGGAAAATCACACTCCTTCAATGAGTGTGATCAAGCAGTATGATTTGCACTCCACTAAGTGTTGCCTTTGTATCTGTACATTGTACGAGGCGTGATGTTTTTCCTACACCTCAACTTTGTTTTAGGTCGTAATTTGCGTCATCTATACATATGTGGGTGATATCAATGTGACCATTTGAATACAAATTGTTTAAAAGCTATCTTGTGGTAATAATAGTTGACAGTGAATGAAAATATGATGCTATGTGAGAGGGTAAATATTTTTTCTTTGACATTATTCTGCGTACAGTCATCTCAGCAAAGACATGTAAAATGAGAGCATAAAACACACTCACCGCAGGGTATTTTAGTGCCAGCTTGCTCACTAGCTTGCCATAGTCTTTCAGGCGTAAGAATGGTATTTGAAGAATTCTCTTAAACATGGTTGCTATGGAATCTGTCTCTATCTTTCGAGGTTCCAATACCTCGGTAAATTTGCCTTTCACGTGTTCAAAGAATGAGCTGAAAAAATAATTTGCCTTAAAAATAATGTAAAAAAGATTAGCAAACAATGTGTGAACAATATGATCACCACCCCTGTACACATAGCTGATCACATAAAGTACAGACTGTGTAAAGTGTGAGTAAAACTGAAATTATCACATAATTCCTGTAGGAACTCTCGATATAGCAAATATGACTGCTGCATGCGAGGTATATATTAGGTACCCTGAAACAATGATGGGTGTAATCATTCAACTGATTAGCAACCTTTACAGGTTATCAAGCTATTAAACATGTAAATGCATAAGCTATCTCTATGCTCTGAAAAATTGAATAACACTGTGTATTATCGGATACTAACTGCTGTTTTTAACCAGCAGAAAAAAGTCTCTTCAATTTTTGTACAATTTTTTGTACAAAAATATATGTAGAATATAACAATAAAAACATGTTATTTGCACTTGTACCTGGCCTTTCTTGTGCAGTGCTCAAAACCACCCATGGCAAGCATGTCAGCGAAGCATTTAGAATAATGTTGGAAGCCGGCCACACATTGATCTGCCTTAGCCAGCATCTGTAGTCCAGGCATGCTCAGCTGATTACGTATTACAGACACCGTCTCTATGTGATTAATCAGCACCTGAAACACACATACTCAGCTGATTACGTATTACAGACACCGTCTCTATGTGATTAATCAGCACCTGAAACACACATACTCAGCTGATTACTAATTACAGACACCGTCTCCATGTGATTAATCAGCACCTGAAACACACATACTCAGCTGATTACGTATTACAGACACCGTCTCTATGTGATTAATCAGCACCTAAAACACACATACTCAGCTGATTACGTATTACAGACACCGTCTCTATGTGATTAATTAGTACCTAAAAAACACATAATCAGCTGATTACATATTACAGACACCGACTCTATGTGATTAATCAGTACCTAAAACACACATACTCTGATTACGTATTACAGACACCGTCTCCATGCGATTAATCAGTACTTAAAACACACATACTCTGATTACGTATTACAGACACCGTCTCTATGTGATTAATCAGCACCTAAAACACACATACTCAGCTGATTACGTATTACAGACACCGTCTCTATGTGATTAATTAGTACCTAAAAAACACATAATCAGCTGATTACATATTACAGACACCGACTCTATGTGATTAATCAGTACCTAAAACACACATACTCTGATTACATATTACAGACACCGTCTCCATGCGATTAATCAGTACTTAAAACACACATACTCTGATTACGTATTACAGACACCGTCTCTATGTGATTAATCAGCACCTTAAACACACATACTCAGCTGATTACGTATCACAGACACTGTCTTTATTAAGCTGCTACAACAGGTTTTCAAGCAAGATTATATAAATAATGTCAATTTTTTCAAAAATATTTATAAATATCTATAAATACTACCCTTTATCTCCGAGGGTATGATATAACATGGAAAATTGTAAAATCATGCAAAAATAATTCACAAAGCAGTACACAGTGATACATTTTTCAACTTTGTAACTTTATAGCTTACCATGTCAGAGAGATGGTAAAATGCTTCAACAAGAACTTCTAATCCTGTGTCAAACATGCTGGAATCCTGTGTCTTAAATGATTCTGTAAAAGAAAACTTACACATTAAAATACAAAAATATGTGTCAACTTGATATACTACACTAAGGTGTTTTATAAAATTGAGTAATTTTCATTCACTGTGAGGTGGGAAGGGTTGAAAGAACAGACAGTGAAAATATGAGCAGTTCTGTAGCCATTCACACATCAGTGAAAATATGATGAAGTATTCACAGTGACTTAGTGAAAATATACACAGCCGACTGAAGAAGAGGTTTATAGTGACTTAGTGAAAATATACACACCCGACTGAAGAAGAGGTTTATAGTGACATAGTGAAAATATACACACCCGACTGAAGAAGAGGTTTATAGTGACATAGTGAAAATATACACACCCGACTGAAGAAAGGGTTTATAGTGACATAGTGAAAATATACACCTGACTGAAGAAAGGGTTTATAGTGACATAGTGAAAATATACACAGCCGACTGAAGAAAGGGTTTATAGTGACATAGTGAAAATATACACCTGACTGAAGAAGAGGTTTCAGAAACATGGCGCTGACACTTTCTAGCTGTGTATGGAATGCTCTCTCGCTGGCGGCAATCTCGTGCAATGTGGCCAGATAACCTGTTACGTTTCTGTTCATCACACATGCACACAGCTCACCTCCGGCAAAAAGCTGACACGCCCAGCCAAGCTATACAATAACAGATCAATACAAACATATGCATGCTAATCAGTACTACACATATTCTAAATCACAGTCATATTGTCAATTGTTATCCTACTTCTCGCTGCAAATGTAAAGATAGTAGTATATTTGTTTTTTTCAACATAATCATCTCATTCCAATAAAAAAAATTGCTATTAAGTTGCTTGGTCTATAATATATAGAGATTTTCAAGAAAAACACACATGTAAAAGTACTAAAGGTGTATTGTCATTTGACTTACCTTTCTCATTATTCCTATCCTATGTATAATACCTTGACTTGAAGATTCTTTCCTGAAATAGCAAGGTTTTTGTATTGATTGTCAATAATACTAGAAAACTATTAAATCCCGTTAATTTGGATGTATAAGGATCATTTCGAATATAAATCTTATTCGATGACATAATTTGTTGATATACATTAATGTATGCACTATCCATTCGATGTACATCCCTTCACAGCAAATTATAATAACATATTATAAATATAAATGAGAAGAAACAAAGTGATACCCTGCTTGATTTCCAGTGTAATAAATATCAGGGCAGAAGCCGGCGCCATCCGACAAAAAGATAGAGAAGCGATCACCTGCAGCCACTCCCCACACACAGGAACTACTCAACAACTACGAACAGAAAATATAAAGATATTAGTATCACAACAGAAAAAGCATTGATAACCTCATTTTTAAAGAACATTTTAGTTGCAGGTTAAAATTAACAGGATATAGATTGTCTCTTCTTATGTACAGGCAAACGTCTTTAAAGCACAAATCAGTACAAATCAGCTATAGCAAGATTTATATTTTCCCTGTGTTAGATATGGATAAGCGGCCTCCACCAACCCTTCAGCCAGTGATGACCTCAGAATGTCGAGTAGGGACTGCATGCAAAGATACATCGAATAAATATATGTTCATAAATGACACATTCTCAATGGACATTTAAAAAAAAAAATATCAGGGCTGGCTGGAGTGTTCTGTTTGTCAGAGACAACTAAATCACAAGACAGACAGCCCATATTGCTCTGATGGTTGTCCGTCCGGACAGCCACAGATTTTCATCCAACAGTGACAGTCACTGACTGTGGGCCGTAACTACTACTAGACTAGTCTAGTTTATGCCCAACCAAATTTTGACCATCATTTTTTTTACTTTTCTGACATCTGAACATATTTAATAATTGTGGTCATGATTAAAATTATAGTTTAACTCCTGTTCTCATTTTTAGACGGACAACTTGAAATTATAGCAGACAACCAAAATATTCATGTTGGTTGTCCGTTGGACATCCAACATTTTGAACCTTATTTCCAGCCCTGAATATTTATCTTTATATAATATTTTTAGTGTTCTGGAATATTGTTCTGAGACATGACATCTTCTAAGACTGCACCAGCAGATAAAATTTGATTTCACTTTTTTTCCCCAAATTATAGAATTTCCTGTGTCTTCAGTGAAGTGATTTTTTAAAAACAATTTTTCCTGTTTTCTCTGTTTCTCTTCGCCCATGGGTGCCCTGACTCTATACAAAGTGTTTAATAATAATTCTCATCATTGTAGACTTCTCAGCTACTACATGTCAATTGTTGAACAATGATTGTGTAACGAGAATATTGATAGCAGATAAACAAAACCACGTGTAGTCACCTAGTGTGTTCACAGGAGTCGCACCTAGCTTCCTGGAGCAGTTCTCACATTCTCTTATATAACAAGACTCAACGAGAATCTGTGTAAGCTCCCAAACATCCTCAACTGAACAACCAGTGACATGCGTATTTTGGCAAATCAGCATATACTGTCAATCATCATTTTTTGGCGGGGGGAATTTTTGTCACCTCTGTGAGTGCATATTTCTAGTGGGCCTGCTATAGAGCCATTTTTAAAAACTGAAGGTGTGTTTTTTAAACGTGCAAGACAATTGCAAGATCTTATGATGCAGTCACTGCTTATATAGAACTATTACTGCCCACTAGTATCCATGAGGTCACAGTGACAGCTACTGTAAAAAAAACACATGATCTCTAGACGCCTGAAGTTCACCCTCTTTTGATACAATGTTGGATACCCTTCTCGAATGCTGATCCTGCATTGAACCATATTATGCTCTCTGCTTTTAAATAAATTTGATTTAAAGGTCTTGCGTTTCCAGGTCCAATGCTGGCTGATTGCCAGACTGATGTCACGGACATTAGGCCAGCATTGAGCCAACAGGTCATATCAGACATAAGATGACATAACTAATCCACCGGTCCCTTACTATATGCGGCCTTATGAGCAGTATTCATGTCTTAGTTCAATCGTGGACGAGATGTGTTCATGACGGCACATGCTTAGTCATGTAAGTTTATGGTTTTTAATTAAATAATGAATAACTGATCATATGAAGCTTCATTAGTTATTTTTATTTCCGTTATTGTAGTATTGGAATAATATGAGTAATATAATAATATACGGGATAAATGTGTTATTGGGTTACCTCTAGTGGCATAGGAGATAAGAGAGGTGCCGTGTCACCGCGCCCAAGCTCATGGTTCTCATTCTGGCCCCAAACCATTACCTTCTCAAATAGAAAAATACATCATCAAATCCAGCAAACACGAGACACAAACAAACAGATAAATATGAAATAAACAAACTAGTACTGAATATAAAATAACTAGCACAATATGGCAGGCTATCTGTGCTCACCTTGCCTGTGGAGATAATTGCCATAGAATGCCGTGAACCGACTGCTATGTCAACAACCCGTTTATCTGCTAACGGCTTCACAATACAAGGCTGTAACCTGTGAAACAAATACATGTACCGGCATAACAAAGCGATACACTTAAACAACGACCTTTAACTTATCAAATAAGTAAGATATGTAGTATACAAACAGTGTAGCTTCACTCATCAAATTTAATTGTTCCCATCATACCCCGAGTTTAGTAATAAGTTGTATTATAATTCACTGTGAGTTGTGAATTCCTACAAAAAATTATCACCTCACAGTGAACAAAAAAGTATATTGTTGAATAAAATATTCTCGATCAATACATTAAATTGAAGCTGGGTAATGTTATTTTCTAGCGAATTAATTGTCTCAACTTTGTCATTTGTGCTTTTTATGACAACTTCAGACAAGAAAATTTCCAGGAGAAATGAGCCTAACATTGCCAAGATTAGCAGATGTTTTGTTTCCAATTGTATATATATACATTAGAGGTAATCGGTTTTGGCACTGTTTTTATCCCTGGTCACTGTGGGCACCCTGTATTTATTATATGGTGATGTTATCTGAACTTTTTTCACTGGTATCTATCTATCTATTTAATTTTTAATGGGATAAACGTGTGGGTAACAGAAGCGAAACACAATTTCAAGTGAATACAAATGTAAATTCCATGACTTAGTGCTTGAGGGTTAATTGTTAAGGTTAACAATAAGTGAGGAATTGACATTGAACAACACATGTGAGGAAAATTACACAATTTGATCAAAAACCCAGGTGTAATATATAAAAAGTCGATCCCTGGGATGGAACGGGTAAAATATTTAAAATGGCCGTAGATCCATAATCCATTCAAATGAAGCAGAAATAGCTAACTAAGAAATTTATGATAATTTCAAATTGAAAAAATTCTTTGGTCTCTACGGTTTATAGGAAACTATTTGAGCGCTGTAAGGGTTAAATGTGCAAAAAAAAATAAAAAATGTAATTTTTTTTTAAAATAATTTTGGTTAAAATATGTCAGATGACCCCATTAGAGTTGGTTAAATGTCTAAAATTTAACTGGTCAAGTTAGAAATATGTGAGGAATTTTAAGTTAATGTTGAGATGTGACTAACCGGTTTAAGATGTCACCGTGCCCGAGCTGCCCAGATGAGCCGTCTCCCCAGCTCCACACCTCAGTGTCTAAGATGATCTCCATGTCATCTGCTATCAGTGGAGCTGTCAACACGGGGATACAATGCATATAAATAATGTAAAAATCACACACTGATAACAAGGCATCAGTAGATCATAGTCCCTTTATGAGAGAGATTACTGGAGTGAGCAATGGTGACTATTACCTTTTGTGTCATCTATAAGACCCGAGGGAAGCGAATTTTTTCGAATCCTAGCACTCTTGTGTTTTTGTGCAGGTATTCCCATAGAAGTAGATCTTGGCATGCTACCATGCCGTGCAAAGTCACCAAGTCTCCTAGCTAGGTAATACTGAAAACATAATATCAACCAGTCATATTCACCAAGTCTCCTAGCTAGGTAATACTGAAAACATAATATCAACCAGTCATGTTTTATAGTTGTATTCACGATCTGTCATAATCCTTATAAACTTTATAGGATAAATCTACCTTACACATAGGGTATTTATTCACACCTGGGGCATTAATCAGAATACCCCCCGAGGCATTAGTGAATTGTTTAATTTACAATAATAATGAAGGAAAGAGTCACCTAATATGATTTGCCTTACCTCTTCCTCGTCGGCTCCTCCAGATATACGAAGCTGAAAGCCCTGAATACTCCGCAGATATTCCTCCTGGCTGCTGAAGCTACTCATTGATTCTGGTCCTCCCATTCCAGATACCATCCCAAATCTAAAACAGACAGTAGGCTTCACGGTATACCGGTAACTCTGATACAGTAGGCTTCACGGTATACCGGTAACTCTGATACAGTAGGCTTCACGGTATACCGGTAACTCTGATACAGTAGGCTTCACGGTATACCGGTAACTCTGATACTGTAGGCTTCACGGTATACCGGTAACTCTGATACAGTAGGCTTCACAGTATACCGGTAACTCTGATACAGTAGGCTTCACGGTATACCGGTAGCTCTGATACAGTAGAACTTGTTATGGGCAACCACCCTTGTGACACTGAAAAAATGGCCTTTCGATATCGCACAGGTGGCTGCAAATCATTTGCTTATAAAAAAACATTTTGATAAATGGCCAAGTGGCTGCACATCGTTAATAAAGTTAGGATTCCCCACATATGTGTCACTAGAAGGTAAAGTTTGAAATAATTCACTTATACCTGTCAATCGAATCCTTGATGTTGGAAACCACATTTTTGGTGAAGTTGCTGACATACTCATGCATAGCGATGGCTTGTGCCGTGGGGACATACTGCATGAAATTCTCCTGAATTTTCTTGACAAAGGGACTTCCAGGAGGTGACGATCCACTGCTCAGGCGTGAAGCCTTTCCTTCATCTTCTCCATAAAGCTGCTTCTGTAAAAACTCTTTAGCTTCGGATTCGTCCAAAAAAGTGCTCCTAGACTTTTTGATACCAGCTCTGCAGCTGCCGCCAGAGAGTTTGCGTTCACGAGGGCTAGCATGGGCTGGTGATACCGGTGTTAGAAGTGATGTTTCCATTTCTCCGGGAGCACTCTCTATACTCAGATCTGCTAAATTACTACACATGATAGATTCTTCAGTGAAATTATGTCTTGTTTGAAGACGTCCCGCTGAGCGATCATGAAGCATGAGAACAGCTCCGTTAGTAGTACCTCCTTTCACTTCATTTTCCAAAACAGGATCATTTTCTGTTCTAGCCACATTATCAACATGGTCAATGCCATCAGAATGATGTTGCTTTCCATTATCCTCACACATCTGTGTATCTGAATCTACGACTTGCTGCGCACCATTTAATTCTTCATTATTAGTTTGTTCAGTGTGATCCTCCTTGTGTGTGAGAAGGGTATCATTACTCTCACTCTCACATTGTACTGATATACTTACAGGCTTCCCCGGTGATAATCCCACAGAATGTTGTGACAATTCTCCTGTACAAGATACAGATGACTTAAGCAGGCTAACACGATTATCTGATGTATCACTTTGTTGAGTAGATACACCAGTATCAGACTGAGTTTCACCAGGAACACTACTGTTACATGCACTACCTACACTTGTGTCTGTTTTATTACTTAGAACATTATCACACCTAGATTCCTGAGAGAGTGTAATATTTTGACACATTTGTAAACCTGAGACATCTTCACTTGTTACAGTTTTGATACTTTCTGATAATTGTAGAGGTTTAGGTTTGTGTTTCTTCACCTCCAGTCCTAAGGGGCATGTGTGATCATCATCTATTATACACGAGTCTGAAGTCTCTGTATATTTATATACATCACCATTACATTCAGTACAAGTCATGGGTCGAGTTTTGTGCAGTTGGATATTATTAATAATTGGCGAGCCAGATCGGTTTGCATGTTGTGATGGTGAGATTTTCTCCAGATGCCTGCCTGCGGGCTTAGACAGTGGAGTGTTGGGCAAACTATGAGCACTACGCTTAAACTTCTGCACCAGAGCTATCGTGTGGTGTGCCCCACAGCACAGACGTAGGACCCGCCTCCCGACCAGATGCTCCACGCGCTGCGGCTCGGGCGCCTTCTCCACATTGCTAAGTCCTAGTTCGACGCCGGACCCCCAGGTCCACACCTCCCCACAGTCTGAGAGTGCGGCTGTATGGCGGGTACCGCAGCTAACACTGCTGATATGTACAGTGAGGTTCTCCGTGCGCAGACGTTCACAGGACGTGGGGGTGTGCTCACTGAAGGTAACAGGTTCTGTGATGGACACCGCCTGAGGATCAGGGTATTTACTGAGGGTTCCCAGGCCACACTGGCCGTGTGTCGAATCTCCCCAACAGTAAAGGCTGCCGCTCTGAAGTACTGCTGCCGAGTGACGGGCACCACACGCAATGTCAACCACAACCTGATCTGCAAAAACACAAATATATTTTAATCCCAAAAACACAATACTGGTGATGCTAATGCGATCCACAACTTCATGTGGTGAAAATTACTCATTTTTGTTTAATTCATGACAGAACATTTGCAAATCTTGATGTTTAAACACACATTTCGTTCCCAATAACTGTGATTTAAATGGCTAATAAAAAGAATTTTAAATGACTATAGTTGTGATCAAAGGGTTTAAGGGCTGACCCAGAGGATTTGAGACCTACCATGTACATTAGACGAAGTGAGTTGAAACCAAGGGATCAAACAAACCTAGTAGGGCTCAAACTGTACAAGTAGGGCCTCGAATTAATATATTGCATGACCAAACATATGGTACATGTGCTACTATTGTATTAGTATTACCATCTAAACTAGCTTTTAACCCCTAAATCACTATTAAATAACGGAAATTTTTACCCATTTAAGTTGTGTTCTGCTACCACGTTACACAACTTCAAGTGAGAGAAAATTAGTGATAAATACATATGTATTGGTTTAATTTGGTGTTTATATGTTCACTCATTTTGTTCTCAATAACAGATTCGACTGCCTTGGCTCAAATTAAAAAGTATAAATTTTGACATTTAAACCCTGCTAGTGTGTGTTAGTATGACAGCAAAAAACAGCAAACACAAAACATTTGTATAACATGTGTACAACGTCGGCCTAATTGTCTTCGACGTTGGTCCAATATTTTACAAATGTCATAAAAATCTTGTGTTAACTGGATATTCTAACAATATATAGTGGTACATGTATTTACCCTGGAAAGCCTCAATCGGTCGTGGCTGGTCATATTCTAACAATATTTAGTGGTACATGTATTTACCCTGGAAAGCCAATATTGGTCGTGGCTGGTCATATTCTAACAATATTTAGTGGTACATGTATTTACCCTGGAAAGCCAATATTGGTCGTGGCTGGTCATTACAATCCCTGAAGCCGCCCAGACCCAGCTGACCATGATGGTTCCTGCCGAAAGCAAACGTGGCTCCTCCAGCTGTCAGGAACAGACAGTGTTTGGCTCCGATCGCCACCTTCTGTATGGCCAGGCTGCCAAAGCTATCAAAACTGAACGGGGTGACATCATCGTAGCCCGTCCACAGGTACAGCAGGCCTTGCTCATCATCCTTTGGTCTGTTAACAAACAACCAGGTTCATACATCTCACCAATGACAAAATTCCACAACTTTTCAAAGACATTCAAAGACCACGAGAACATTTTTCAAAGTTTTATTCTGGTTTGTACAGGATCCGATTTGGATTAATTTTGGTATAATTCATGGTACATTATAAGTACAAATAATAGGTGGCTGTACAGGGAAATTGGTATAATAAAATAAACATGAAAATAATATTAGAATAATCAGAATTTTTTTTTATACATCTGTTCTTTTTTATTGATAATTCATAGTACATTATACACAGTACAGTACAATGTATATGGTGCATGATAATAATGTATAATAAGGTATTTAGAATTCAAAAATTACAATGTGAGACAAAATTGTTTCTTTTTCATTTGTGTTTCATATTTTTCTTCTGTTATATTAATCACATTTTGTACAGAGTGTAAAAAATCTGTGTGTTTGTGCTCAAAAACTGCTAATATTTCAAATTTCCTTTGCCATATATAGTTCTGACTTACATGTAAAGCTTAAATGCTGCATAATTCCAGCTTTGTCGGGCCGGATATTTGTCATCGTGGTTGTGCTTATACAGTGCTCCAAACTGTTCAAAGGCCTGGAATGTACAGTGCTGCCTATGGTACTGTGCACTATAAAAAACCCTTGAAGTCATTCGAAATAAGAGTAGGGCATAGTAGTGCCTTCGGACTTCCTTCTGTCGCGATATTGCCATGATTATGCAGAAAGCGACGAAAAGCAGTATTTACTCACTATTCTTCAATTGCAAAGCTCACTGGTGAGTAATGTTGCAATGAGTTGTGCCAGGCGTGCAGAAAACACAAATTTAGTTTTGGTAAAACAAGTCAGAAGCCTGCGATATATTGAAACTTGAACCAGAATATGGGCCTGTATCTGATTAATTAGGCCTACTGTGGTTGGGTAACAGTTGTGATATCAATACAGGTCATATGTGTACACCAGCAAACAAGAGACATAGAACAAATCTTGGGTTAATGTTGGGCCAGCGCTGAACTGTAGACCAACATCAACCCAACATTGGGTCAATGTATCGTGTCTGAGGACGTTTCAGTGAGTATTTTTCAATTATTTGAAGCAGGTATCTCTACCACAATTCCAGCTTCAAATGACAAACAGTATATTTCTATTTCATCCTAAAACGTTTAATAGTAGTTATTACCACAACTTGGCATCTGCCACAAATTATTTTATTATTTATAGTGGCATTTAGTTTGGTTTGTAACTTTTTGAAAACATTACAAGCCTAGCAGGAGTGAGGTGAACAGCAAAGTACACACTATATGTGTTGACCTTCGTCATGCTTTGTGATCAGTGTAATAACACACATCACATAGCATATATACATATACCCAGCAAACACAGCACATAGAAACAATGTTGGCGTAACGTCTGTGACGTTGGCCCATCATAAAACCAACATTGTTTCAATGTGTCGTGTTTGCTGGGATGTAATGAGCTAAATATTGCCAGCTAATACATAATCCCAGCTAACACGCCTAGACCCAGTGTTGGACCAATGATGGCCCACCGTCTACGACGTCGGCCCAACATTGGTCCACCATTGGGTCTATGTGTCATTTTCTCTGGGATGACAATCACCCTATGTTGGCTGAATGTTGAATCGGCATCACAGATGTCGGACCAGCAGTGAATCAACCTAGTGTCAATATGTCTTATTTATGTAACCCCATGTAATACAGTGACAGGCACTACCCTTTATTAGTCCTCATAGACCAGATAGTATTACCTAGCTATTTCAGTACCAGTATTAAATAATTCAGAGTAGTATTAAAATGTATTCGTATTTGTATTCGAAATAATAGCTGATGGGACACAAATTTCACTCCAAAAACGGTCATTTCATATTATATTACGAAAATCAAACTTGGGATTAATTGTATGTAATACTTTACAAACGATATTTAGACATCAAGCAGAAATCTTAAATGAACGAGTCAACGTTGTATGTCATAAAACTACCTTAAGCGGATAATACGACGTGTATATAGCCCTTTATAAACAACTGTTCAACACTGCCATCCCTAATTTATAATATGTTCACAAAACTAGCTTTGATATTAGGTGAAAGGGAATAGCCTGAAAGGGAATAGCCTGAAAGGGAATAGCCTGATGACCTGTCCCGTGTATTAAATCATAATAGCCATGATTATTCAGATAGAGATTCGTGTTGAAAATCGGTAATCATGGTAATAAAATCAAACTAGTGTGCATCATTTACTTAACAGTTGCTTCCAAAGGGGTTTGCACATCAGTTATCAACTAAAACAATGCGTGGTAACACATGTTGCTCATCGAATCATAATATACAATGCGTGGTAACACATGTTGCTCATTGAATCATAATATAATATCGACCATAGACTAATTTGTAAAACGGATTAGTTATCGGTGGCCGTGTGTGGGGGAAATGATCAATCCACTAATCAAGTGTGATGTTAATAACCAGTAGACATGAGACTGGGATACAATATGATGGCTTGAGATTGGCCGGCGTCACAGAAGGTGCGCCAGCATCGAGCCAACAATGCAATAGCACACCTGCGCAGTGGTGCACGACAATATAAAAATTATGATTTAGTGAAGTATAACGTCCCAGGTGCTTTAATTAAACCAACGCCGGTCCAAAGTCGCATACATAAAGCTATAGATTATCGGGAGGGTCACAATGTTTTGTTCTGATGCTGAATAATAAGGATTGTCCGCCTGAACGAGTAACCAGGTAGCAAAGCAACCCCTTTTTAGATGGCGATGGTAATAATACTAGTGCCCTTACGTATAACAACGGTGATGTCGTCTAGGGATAGCATTATTAAGGGCGCCCTAATGTTAAAAAGTATGCTGATGTCGAACTGAACACAAATTTATTTATCTATTATTTATTGAAACATTTTATACAGGGTGAGCTAAATCTAAGCTTGTGAAAAAATGCCTAAAATAATTAGAGGTGATTATATTGACCCCTGCCTACACCGACAGCATCAGATTGTAGTAGTAGTAGTAAATCATTGCTTTACGTCACTTTTCGGCACAAAACGTCTTTTAAGTGACATTATAATACGATAAAAACGTTGTAGTCAATTGATGAGATGAATGATGTACAGATGATGATGTGAGGGTGGGGGTGATAGGGGATAGTGGGTTATTGAGAGCGTTTTCCTTCGCTCGCCCGATAAGGGGTTCTGGGCATGTCTAGGGGATATACCCCCAGACATGCCCAGACGGCCGGAGACTTGAGTTTCGCTGTACAATTTAATGATGAAACTCTTTTGCATTTCGCGCAGCACCGCTATCCTCGGGTCGGATAGTCCCCAGAGTAACAATAGGAAGGATCACTCCCTCTGGGTAACTCCATTCATCCCACGTGAGAGACCTAATGTCAAACACGCTATTGCCGGTTATTTAAGGCTACCACAGCCTACATCAGCGCCAGCACTGATGCGGATGCTGCATTGGCTCCGCTGTTGAGCGGAGGAACCAGGGTACGCCACTGGCAATCCGCCCGAAGATTATAGCCAGATACGAGGAGGCTGCAGCTGCTCTTGGATGATTGCTGTAGACTAGTGCTTCCGTACAATGCCGTACACAGCACCCAACAGACGAAACAGATCCCTAATGACCCTCCCCAGATGAAGAAGGTATGCAATATGAGGTGAAATGATCATATTAGTTCATTAAACGTCTTTAGTAACCACAAAATTACATGATTATAGCTATAATAACAAAAAAGAAAAAAAATAACTGGTGAAAAATAGCAAAAACGACTTGTGTTTTTCACTCACAGAAATAAGGGCGCCCTGGATAATACTATTGATAGACGACATGACGGTGTTATGCGTAAGGGCGCTAGTATTACCAATATCGCCATCTGAAAAGGGTAACATACCTAGCAAACACGAGACATTGAGCCAATGCTGATTTAACGTTGGTCCACCGTCTGTGGCGTTGGCCCAACGTTAAGTAAGCAGTGAGTGAATGTCTTGCGTTTGCTGGGATACACAAGACCTATAATACGCTTGGCAGCCTGAACAGATTCAACACAATAGTAAAAATGGCAAGCGAACAATACCGCTCCTTTTTTTGCTTCAGATTTTAGATAAGCTATGCTAAAAATGTACAGCGTCACGTGAGATAGAAAGCTATACTGTATACGTGTGGGACTGCTGTCGAGATGAAAAAAATGGCACAGGCTTAATCATGGTAATATTATAATTAGTACAACACATCTATGTATAATAAATAGGCCTACCATTCAAAAAACATTAGCAGGGAAATATTTAATAGCATGTTGTGCCCATAAACTCAGCTCGCCGTTGATATCTCCCTCGCGGTAAGAGGTATACAAATTACTAGACCAGTAATTGATAAACTCAGCTGGCCGTTGAGATCTCCCTCGCGGTAAGAGGTATACAAATTACTAGACCAGTAATTGAATTTTAACCCTTTAAACACTGACATATTTTTGTATAAACCATAGAGACCAATTTAAAATCATCATAAATGTCTTAGCTAGCTCGTTTCTCTTTATTTGAATACCTATGTTATGGATCTACGATCATTATAAATGTTTTACTCTTGCAGCGCGGGGTCGACTACAGACGGCATAATCTGACGTCTACAGATGTCAGATTCTGACGTCTAAAGTCGCTCCCCGCGCTGTAAGGGTAATAGCTTGTACAGGTTTTTACAATCATCTGCAATCATCTCATTACTGCACCAGGAGGTTTAGTCGCCACGGTCCACTTAAACATGATAATTAGCTGGGCATATTTCACTTGAAGGTTTGAAAACGACAGGAAACCCAAGGGCGATGAATTAATGATTGAATAGAGTTCAGGGACAGCAAACGTTGTATATATTTCAGATATCTCTTCAAACTCCTAACCTGCTAAGCGCGACTAAAGTCGTTTTTAATCCGTTTTATTAGCCGTTTAAATCGCAGTTATTTGGAACGAAATGTGTGTTTGAACATCCTCAAACTAAACAAATATGAGTAATTTTGATCCGTGCACACGAAATGAGTGTGTCGCGGTAGTGAGACACAACTTTAAGGTTGTTAAATTAAAGTCCATTTTATCATTAGATCATTTAGCGGATTAAGAGGTAACCATTGACTTGCTACTGGCGGATATGTGCGCAAAAAAATCAACAACAAATAATTATGATTTTTCATTATAATTAACTTAGCTGGGGTGTGCAATAATAAACATAACTCGGCTGCATAACTGGACTGCATTGGTGTGTAAATACACAACGCATAACGACTGCAAGAGTGTGTAAAAAACATCTCGTTATTCATGTTTCAATTATATCTTATATTACACATGTGTATCACTTGAAAAAATGGTAACAGTTTTTAAACTTCGTACGGCAATCTAAAATTAAAAATAAACCCAATGTGACCCATTTGATATAACAGTTTATATACCATTATGCAGGACAGCGTTCACTGAGCCTTGACGAGATTTATGTTTGTGTTCCAGTATACGCAGTGCGTCTGTTTAACTTGTGGGGGGAGGGGACATAACCATTAAAGCCCATGGTCCTTTTCTGAACATTTTAATTAGCATTTGAAACAACGTATTTTTCAGATGTTAATTTATCTATTCACCAAAGTTAGTTATGTCCATTCATCTAAATTTAAAAAGATACAAGTTTTTTTTCACCCACTTGAAGTTGTGTGTCGCGGCAAGTGGGTGGAAATTAATTGATCTTATTTGCCGCGTCGGGGGTTAGCAAGGTGAATACACAGCCTACGTTCACACATGACGTGAGTCAGTTGTGTGAAGGGGGTCGGTGTGTGCAGACGTACTGAGCAGTAATCAAGTTTTCACCGCACGCTTAAATATGTTAAATATGATATCGTTTAGAGACGCTAGCGAGGCTTTTGACCGAATGGCCATATAAAGGATTAACACCTTGTTTCGGGACCCTGTTAGCCCAGAGACGATAAACAGTGTTGTTATTTGACATTGTTGGGTTATTTAGCTTGAATTGCCACCACCTGCCAGTGAAGATGGTCTGTATGTAGGCAAACAGGTGAGTGATCAATACTGCCCAGCAAGGCTAAAAGACAGTAACTACGAACTTGTAATGTAAGCAGTTAGTGCCTTCTGGCAGGGCAGAATACAGCGGCCACAGATGTCAATATTTGTGTAAAGAATTATAGATGAAGCACCCTACATACATACTCTCATTAGGAAAACACGCTGACGAGTGTTAAAATATAGGCTTACATCTCCCACATACGCATAATGTATACGCCACAGAGACGTAAAGTGGTGTAATATTATATCACAATGGATTAGGGTATTTTATGTTCGGTCTACTGGATCTTCCGCCTGTTACACTATCATAAAGTAGGTAAGTAACCAAGCAGCACCCGAGGTTAGCTGGCAGATCAATGATATGTATCAATATACCAAATTTATATGAAAATATTACATGACAAAACTTACAAAAATACACATGAATTACGCATTTAACGTCAATCAGACAGTTTTCATTTAATATTTATCATTAATATAATGTTAAATCTTACAATTGTAACAAGTTTAATATACAACTTCATATTGATTGAAGTATGCAATACTAATATTCTACCGCATGTAAAGACATTCAGTTGTAAATGCATATTACGAGCCAGCATAACACAAGTTACCCCTGAGCAGTAATTATACACAAATTAATTGCGCTCGTCATAATGTGTAATAGTCCATGAATAATCACAGTCATTTACCTTCTGACCCACTAGACCTGTACAGTCATCTACCTCCTGCCCCCACTAGACCTGTACAGTCATTTACCTCTTGCCACACTAGACCTGTACAGTCATTTACCTCTTGCCCCACTAGGCCTGTACAGTCATTTACCTCTTGCTCCAATAGATCTGTACAGTCATTTACCTCTTGCCCCACTAGACCTGTACAGTCATTTACCTCTTGCTCCAATAGATCTGTACAGTCATTTACCTCTTGCCCCACTAGACCTGTACAGTCATTTACCTCTTGCTCCAATAGATCTGTACAGTCATTTACCTCTTGCCCCACTAGACCTGTACAGTCATTTACCTCTTGCTCCAATAGATCTGTACAGTCATTTACCTCTTGCCCCACTAGACCTGTACAGTCATTTACCTCTTGCTCCAATAGATCTGTACAGTCATTTACCTCTTGCCCCACTAGACCTGTACAGTCATTTACCTTCAAATCAACAAATCGATTACCAGAATATACCAGTGGCGAGCCGCAATCCTCCTTTCCAAACTAAATAGTCTCTACAAACACCAATCAAAATTGCCAAACTATCGGTGTATGATACCTACATATTTCACTGGGATAGTGCCTCAAGCCCCACATAATGACATAATATCTGAGAAAACTGAAAAATCACTGATTCACACCCAGTTTTTTTTAAATTCTGGAGACAATCATTATTTTCACTGGGGTTATCTTCCATAGAAAGTCAAAAAGTCGTCTATGCCACTGACAACATCACTTACAAGCATGTAGAGAGACATGTCGGTATGCTTATTATTCTTTAAATGGGTGAAAAGTATTCAGATTTGTCAACACTGATTTGTCAATGCTGATTGGAGACCCATTTCACCTGTAAACTCAGCTATATTAGCGCTTTCAACGCGGGACCCGACTTTAGACGTCAGAATCTGGCGTCTTAAGTCGACCTCCTTACTATGTATTCAAAATAAGCAGAAAGACATTTAGTGATTTTACGATAATTTCAAATTGAAAATAATCCTTCCATCTCCATGGCTTATATATATCTATAGGTTTTATAAAATCTTAGAAACGATTATAATGACAATTGGGGATTAACCTGTTAAATGATCAGTCACGTGTGATGTGGTACTTAAATCCCCCTTTGAAAATATCGCCATTAGACTTATATAGATGGCTATATACCATGTATACATGGCTTGTTCGTTCACAGAAAGTGGCCGTGGGAAATATTCTGGTTAACTTTCACGTATTGTGTGTGACATTATTTAGGTGGGCCTACTATGATTATCTGAGATCAAATCTCAACGCGCTCAACCAGCATTGTGTAGGCCTACTGGTCCTACGCCCAATATCACGAACCTCGTTTTTTGTTATTTAAGAAATATTTGCTGAGGAAAATATATTTTTTCCACTTCTATTCAACTTTGCGGCAACTATTGCTGACTTTACATCGCCTGAACTTACATACTTTGTCATGTATGATGACTGGCGCAAGTCATTCATCATTAGAAAGGATTATGCAGGTTGAACTATTTTTCAAACAAAAATTATACCTGGTGTATAAACGGCGAAAAATGTGGCTCATGATAGTGGGCGTATCCCATCAAACACAAAACGTTCACCCAATGTTGGTTCAATATTGATCCACCATCTGCGACGCTGGCCTAACATTGAACCAACTTTGGGTATATGTTTCGTGTTTGCTGGGATGACATGTAACTTAGTCATAAAATAATGGTGTTTAAATGGAGCACACACATCGATGGCTCATTTTATCTGGAATCAAACAAGTAGGTATCCAGTAGCGGGACCTTGCAAAGACAAAATGCAAGGACTTTTCAAGGACAACAAGAACATTTTTACAGAGACAAATTCCAACAGTGAAGACAACATTAATATGAGTATATAATGATTTTATAGCTTTGGTGTGATACTATAAAAAAAATGGTGTGACACTATAAAATGCTACATACATGTATAATAATACATATTACTATGGTATTTACAGGCAGCTTTGCTGTGATACTATAAGATCATACATAGATAATAATACACATCACTGGGGTGTTTTCCAATGTGGATCTTTTGTCAAAATTTAAGGACTTTCAAGTAACTTTTTGCTAAATATCCCATTTTCAAGCATTTTCAAGTCATTGAATAATTTTTGGTAGAATTTAGGCACTTTCGAGGTTTTCAAACACCCGTACCAGCCCTGCAACAGTTATCAGGTTATCCCTCGAACACTACAAATTCATGCTCCAACATTAAAACACGACTGGTTGGAATGTTACTGGCAAACAGTTTAATTTAAGTATCACGTGTGGAAATCATCCTTATCTTTTATTAGGCATATTGTAATATATCGCAGCGGGAGAACTGTTATTACGATCAACAGGTATATAATTGGTTAGTCTAGGCACTGTGCCAGGTGGGCAAAGTAAAATGGTAGGCGTGCCATTTCCTTCGCCCCCATTGCATTATTTTGAAATTTATCACTGATGATCGTGCTGTTTGCTCTGAGAGGGCGATATATAACTTAAGGACAACAAGTATGTAAAAAACGGTAGAGGTCCCGGCATTTATTTTAAAATAACGTGCTACATCAAAGGTATTCACTTAACAGTTTTGCAGTGGAATCGAACTATCCATACTTTTCTTCGATTTGTCAGATATTGTTTGAGAAGAAAGACTTACCAAACACAAATATTTTAGTTGTATTTTTTTATAGCGACATCAAATGCTAATTTTCAAGTTTCTTTTGAATCATTTACCGACTAGCAGTGTTTCCTACAGACTCGTGGAGTTTGGGGAGGACTTTTGGGGGGAGAGAAGGAGGTCAGAGAAATGAGTGCACTTTTGGGGGGGCCTCCGGGATATCCTTGGCAGTTTCCGCGGCTAAACATTAAATCAACATTGGGTCAACGTCTAGTCGGGTGCTCATCAAAATAGACAATGCACTGTATTGTTGTTTGGTGACTTGACCTGTGTTAGCAAACCGTATCTTGCCGACCTATAATTACCATATTATATAAACAACCGACCATTAATATGTGCAACCATGCATCAAAACATAATTCATATCAACAACAAAGCTAACTCCGTTTAAATGCCAAAAATATGACATTGCGCTGTTTACCCTTAAACACATGTTGGTTTAATATTGGTCGACATTGAACACATGTTGGTTTAATGTTGGTCCACCGTATACAACGCTGGACCAACATTGAAACAACATTGGTTCGATGTCTTGTGTTTGCTGGGAAGTTAGTATATTAACCCTTTCAGTGCGAGGAACGACCTTAGACGTCAGAATCTGAAAGAGTAAAATATTTATAATGGCCGTAGACACATAACATATGTATTCAAACGCAGCAGAAAGAGCTAACTAAGATATTTATGCTGATTTCAAATAGATAAAAACACTTTGGTCTCCATGGTTTATGCAAAAATATTCCAGCGTTGTACGTCCTTTACCGCCAGTAAATTAAAATTACACAACGTGTCAAATTGCATAAAAACTACACAATTTAAAACAAATATATGAAAGCATAATCATGACGATAGGAGACCAAAGGAATATGAATCGTCTTGGGTGGGTCAAATGAATATAAATTGTCTTGGATGGGTCAAATGAATATGGATTGTCTTGGATGGGTCAAATGAATATGGATTGGCTTAAGTGAGTCAAAGTAATATGAATTGTCGTGGGTGGGTCAAATCAATATGAATTGTCTTGGATGGGTCAAATGAATAAATTATCCTGGATGGGCCAAAGGAATATGGATTGGCTTAAGTGAGTCAAAGTAATATGAATTGTCGTGGGTGGGTCAAAGGAATATGAATTGTCGTGGGTGGGTCAAATGAATATAAATTGTCTTGGATTGGCCAAAGGAATATGGATTTAGCTTAAGTGATTCAAAGGACGATGAATTGTCTTGGATGAATCAAAAGAATATGGTCGTGGGTGGGCCAAATGAATATGAATTGGGTCAAAGCAATTTATAAATTGTATTGGGTGGGTCGAAACAATTTATGAATTGCCTTGGGTGGGTCAAAGCAATTTATGAATTGTCTCGGGAAGTACAAAGAAATTTATGAATTGTCTTGGGTGAGTCAAATGAATATGGCTTAATTATATAATTTTAATTTCACGCACTTGAGGACGTATCTCGCTATTGCAACGTACTTACATCTGTACAATTTGAATTTAAACATAATTATATCAATCTGCCAAACTCATTGCCAATTATCCTTCAAATTTTATTGTTTGCCAGCATGTCAGTCAAATCCAACTCTACCATTAAATATATACAAAACGCTTGATTTACAAAAGTTGATTGTTCAAGTTATTTACATCAAGCGACAAACGTTTCCTAGGAATTCCTAAACAATCAAGTGTCTGTGATGGAAATGTATAAAGAACAGAATGAATAGCGCGGTAAAAGAGGTGGTATGTGGAATATCGTATACTTGTATAAAGAACAGAATGAATAGCGCGGTAAAAGAGGTGGTATGTGAAATATCGTATACTTGATTTAGACTGGTGAATATATTTAGATACTAATCAAAGTACTCAACACCTAGATATAAAGTTATAAATGTGACTAACGTTATTTGTTTTGTTTCAGATTAGAATGAAAAGAAGCATTTCGCAGGTGGAGGTTCTAGTGATCAACATGACTATTACTAAAAAGGATGAAAGGGGCAATTATTTGGAAGAGACTACCAAATAAATACATAACAGCATTGGACAGCACAAAAATAAATGATTTTAATATTATGCAATAAGTAGACAATATCAATTAGTCAAGATGTATGAGAGTGATACATTGGATAGACGTAGTGTACGTAGCTTACATAGTACACGTAGCATACAGACGGCGTACAGCAATCAGTCCCTGCGTACACTTCGCAGCTATAAGATAGACGTTGACAGACAGAGTCTCAGTGCTCTACATCTATCAACACCTAAAGAACTCATCCTCGTACATCCGGGAGCCGTGGAGTTCAGGAGGCAGAAGAATGTCGACTCTGCCATCTCTAACTTCCTGATCACGTTTGACGAGAAGGACCACTATAAGCCTGGGCAGACCATCAAAGGTCAGGTGGAGATGGACGTGTGGACAGAGCTGGATGTCAGATATGTGGAGTTCTTGTTGGTCGGGCGTGGTACGGTTAGAATGTTCACGGGAAGCTCTTCTAAACAGATCAAATCGTGGGGCGAAGTCTACCTGGATAAACGTATTCTACTCATGTCCCCCTCTCCCGGTGAAACTCATCTCTTTCTCAAACCGGGACGCTATATATCCAAATTTTCATATAAGCTTCCAAACAAACTAGCTCCCACGCTTAGTCAGTTGAATCTTAGAAAATCTGTGTCTTTTGACATCTCGTACGCGGTACAAGCTAACGTGTGTGACAGTCTCCATAACACGGATATCCCCAAGCACGAGCAGTACGTGCGTGTCGTCAAATCCTGCAGGAGGCTGTTTACAGTAGGCCTGCTCCATGACTGGTTCAGCATACCTGGAGCTACAGACCCTGTGATACACGCGGAGCAGCTACAGCTCTCATGTGCTCCATCCACAGGTGAACCCACCTCTGTACTCGTCCATCTCAACAGAGGGGTGTACACACCAGGTGATACCATGAAGGTCAACGTGGAAGCCTTCACACCTAATGGTAAAGGTGTCAAACGGGTGGAAGTACTTGTGGAACAACACATCAGGCTCACGGACAAAGTGAAGATGGAGACGAAAAACGTCCTCGTCAACATCAAAGACAAACTGAAAAACCGAAAAAAGGACGAGCAGAAGAACATGCTGACTAGAACCTTCTCAATCCCCCTTCCTGCAGATTTAACACCCTCTTACTTACCAGGGTGTCACTTGTTAAAGATCACCTACACTATGCACGTCACTACGCAATTCAAGAGCTGCTCTGGCAAACTGGTGACCACGCTCCCCATACATATTCTCCAGCAAAGCAGAGACAGCCAAGTCACACAAGAAGACGGCAGTATGCCAGTGTTCTCCAAACCTATCACGCAATACCCTAACTTTATCAACTCCGCCTCCGACGATGAAGTCGACCATAATAACGGTACGGTGGATATGTACAGTGGTACGACAGGAGGCCGAGGTACGGCGTACAGTGGTAAGACAGGAGGCCGAGGCATGGCGTACAGGAAGGTGGATGATCAACAGCAAAAAGCGGAGTACACCGTAGACTGCTGCAACTGCTGTGTATCACTTTGCGGCCTGGGTCTCTTTAAAGACTAAGACCTCCAGCTTCAAATAACGAAAAAAATACATTATTTGTGAAAACAGCACATATCCCAAATTGAATTATTCGATTGGCTGTCGTCAATCCTGTCAATCAAATATTTATGCATGATTGACAGAGCATCTACCGCTAACAATTTTATCCATTTTATTGCCATTTATTTTAATTTTAAACCTACTTAAAAACGTATATATATAAACGGGCCTAGCATGACAAGGGTTACAGGTAAATACCAGACCACGTTAGCTAACCCTTAAAGTGCAAAACACGACAATAGTCGTTTTTAATCAAGTTTTATAATAGGATTAAATCACTGTTATTGGGAACGAAATGAACGTTCAAACATTAAGATTTGCAAATGTTTGGTTTTAAAATTAAACAAATATGAGTAGTTTTCACCCACTTGAAGTTGTGGGTCGCGGTAGTCATGGTAGGGGAGACACAACTTCAAGTAGGTGAAAACTAAAAATTGTTTACATTATTTTAGCACGTTAAGGTTTAAAATACTGTAACTGCTGCGTGTGTGGCACTTTCCCTTCAGTTTATTTTCAACGCAGAAATATTCTCCTGGTTACCTCAGAATCTCCGCATATTTACAAAAAACATTAGAAACGGCGTTGTATGCGTGGCCTACTGCAAATAATAATACATGTTTGATAGCATAAGGAATGTATCCCACGGAAAACCGTAATACTTTATAATTTTATGTCTACTCTATATCTACGATATATATACACGTGTAATCCAAATCACATTGATTTTAGATTTCAATTATCGATCAGTTTAATTTCTATACAGAGATAATTTATCATGATGCTGGCAAATCGAGTATTATGAACGTCGATGGAATTTAAAATAATAATAAATATTGCATAGTGTGGCCTGTATTTTAGTTTAATAATTTTATATATGATTTTGTGTAACGTGTAATCATAAAACGTGGAATCATTATATATTGAAAATGTTTATGATTAAAAATGTTTACGAACATCTGTATAAAAAATCACATAAACTGATTAACTATATTTTTGTTACTTATACAATTGTATAAATGATTTTTAAGCAATTGATACTTACCTATATTGATTAATAATATAAATGAAATCATAACTATGATTAATCTGCTATAAAATCGTTTTTTATTGTTTTGAACAAAATTGTCACGTGTTCAGTTTATAGATCATCACATATATTTTCCCGCTGAAAATCGGTATCTGCCACTCCGTTGTAACTTAAATTTGGTGCATAATACGACACTGTTGAAACTGTTGTTTGTAACAATAGTAGGTTTGAATCAGTAGGAATATTGGTAAATCTGTATCGTTAATCATTTTTTTACAATCATTCATTGATTTCTCAAGAGCGTAACGTTTAAAAACATAATGAACAAAAAACCATGAACTGGTATCAGGGTTCACCACAGTGCCGGCACTGCCGACCGGATGATTTTTTTTTTTTTCAAGTTTCGTTTTGTGGTGTCCTTCCATTTGCGTTTTAAAGACGGCTAATTGTCTGATTTTGTAGTTTATTGGCTTTTAGTATCAGTTGTCATCAGATTTTTTTTTTTAAGAAAAAACGTGCCAGGGCAACCACACATGCTGCAAATTTTAGTCAGCAGTGTAAGGGTTAAGCTGCTCGCGCGCCAAGTTAATATTTTTGAGAGAACAACCAGATGATTTTTTTTCTGTGGGGAACCGTGCTGGTATGGTATGGTTAATCATGTTAATAGGTCTATAAACATGATAAAGAGAGCTTGTGCAACAAGGCCTTGGCCTATTTAAGCTAGTGAGAGCTACGGCAATAAAGATGAGAAATTGAACACGGAATAATTTCCATAACTTTTTCGAGAATAGCAACCTAAAGAAATTCTAAGCAACGCAACTTCTTTTTATAGCCAAAAAATATTTTTAATTTCTTAGAAATGTACGAGCTAGAATACGGTCTCAGAACTGCAATGCTGTAAACAGGGGTAGATAGACCCTATCGAGGATATACCCCCTGGGTTCAAGAAAGCTGAGATTCTGGCCAGTTTAGCCCAAGGTGGACCGGAGCTGAAATATATATTAACGGATTAAGAGCGGCGCGTTAACCCTTTAAACCCTAATGATGCATCAAAATATAATTGTGCATCTCTGAAGTATGACTTTTTTTCTACACATAGCTGGTTTTCAGAACGAAAATTTTCATGGAACTGTTTTAATAATAACATTTGCCACTACAAGTCATCTTCACCCACTACAAGTCGAGAATTGTGGCTTCAAGTAATGACGTACGCCAATCAATCAAGTCAAGTCCTGCTTAATAATCGGCCTGTCATTGAACTGGTGTCTGGCTTATCTGAAAGAAGGGTTTCAATTTGTCTTCGAGTTGGAACATTCTGACTTCCAAGTGTAGTATCGTATGTGTGGTGTGTGGGAATGAAAAGTGTATATTATAAATGTTTTTTCAAGAGCCAATAAAATTCATAGAAAAATATAATATTGAAATAAATGAAGGAGAATGAACATCTAATCGCCATATTTCAGCAAGCTTTAATAGCAAGGATAACGAGATCTTAATTAAGTGCAATAACATTAATATTTTACGAAATACTCGGATAAAAACCCAAACCATTTTGGTTGAACACATGTTTAAATCTAATGAACACATCATACATTTGTATATGAACAACGGGGATGCATAATTATCAGTAAAGGAAACATCCTAAAACTTTCAAACTCATAGTTTCCACATTAAATTTTAATAGCAGTAATATGGATTATGAGGAAGTCTTCCTCATAAGGCAGTTTTGCCATTGAGTGAAAATAGTTAAAGGGGCACTGGCAATGGCTTGTTTTGGTCAAATGTATGTGTTAAGATTTGAAGTCGCGTAACTTTGTTGTTCAATGATGGTAATCTGGTAAGCAAAGTAGGTCTACACATAAAGGCTGTATAAACGAACAGTAATGAACTGAACGGACACACATCCTAGCAAACATGACAGGTTGTTTTAATGCTGTCTCTATAGTAGTATAATGGAAACATCATTTCCTGTCTATAAACCTAAAGTCCGGCATCAAAGGCCTAATCGCAGACAAAAAGCTGCCGATACCAGGTAATGGAATAAGTCATACCACCAACGTTTTGTTGATATCGTAATGACAAAACGTGAAGTTGTTTAAAAACAGTCATTAGAGATAACCATCACATGTACCGCCTTTAAATTAAATATTATTATTTAAACCTGGCACAATAAAAAAAGTTTAGGTAGAATAATGGAAACTAGAAAAGGAGTTTCCGAACTCCGAGGCCTGGTTTTAGTCTGTTTCAGTGCTATAGACAAAAAATCAGTGTATTGGTCTTCCTCATGGGTCAGAATCCTAAATGTCCCGGATATAATTAAAGAAAGAACCAAGGAGACAAGTTCAAATATATCTTTGACGCGTATTATTTCCACCACCATTGCCGGTGCTGGCCAACATTCATTTAATACTTGCCTACGATGTACCTCGTACAGAGGATGTAGGTCTACCCACCAAATTCCAGCTCAATGTTTGGCCAGCGTTGCAGCCCATTGCTGGTTGAATGCCGGTCAATCGTCTAAGAAGCTGGTCCAACACTAATCCATTACTGGGTCTGCTGTATACTTTGCGCAAACACGTGACATTCACCCAATGCTGTTTCAATGTTGACCCACAGTGTTCGACGCAAACCCGTCATTAAAACAGCATCGGGTGATTGTATCGTGCTTTCTGACTGCACTGCATTATGCTGGTGACGTTTTCCATCCCAGCGCCAGAAACACCAGATAACACGATACATTGGCCCAATGCTGATGCAATGCTGGGCCAGCGACTGCGACACTGGGCTAACATTATTTCAACCAAGACCCTTTAAACCGTTAACCACAAATATAATCGTAACTATTTTTTTTCTGAACACTTGTTAAAGACAAAAGTACTTAACCTAAGGCCCTTAAACATTATGTTGAACATGTAATTCAAAAGGACTGGTGTACAGAAAAGGGAACTGTTTCCCACACACAGCACCCCTCTTTCCTCTAAATAGGACACAAACTAAATAAAATTAATAGTCTACGGCTTACCCCCGAGCCTAATGAATTACAACTAATATTGAGGAACTGTATATACTAGGTGAATTTCAGGTACAGGGCAGCTGTGGGGAAGTACATTTATTTGTCCAATGGAATAACATTGACAATACAGTAGTAGTAGGGACAATTGTTTAATACATTTGTTGGAACTGCAATTTCAATAATAAAAATATTTTTTTAATATCTATTAATTTAGAAAACCTTGCTGCAGAATAGAAAGTGATCTGCTTGCGTGTGCCTTTTTGACTACCGGGTATTAATCATAAATTGTACTATAAGGAGTATGTATCTCCAATGACACTACCTATCTATGAAAGTTAATATATTGTCAGTTGTAAGTCCAAAGTAACTGGCCATAAGCATATTCCTTGTTGATTTATTCCAAGCCCCAAGTAATTCTTTTTAGTACTACAAACCTGTCTTTATGCAAGTTTAGTGGAACACAAAAACATTTGATTTTTACAACCTTTATAATAATAAATAGGTTATATAACCTTAAATTTAGTTCGAAATAAACCATTTCTTATCAGAGATCATGAATGGGTACGGACATACATTTTTCAGACATATATGATGTTAGTCAAAATTAACAAATCTTGTCTTTGGTATGTGCAATATACATGTACAGTGCTCGCATCAAGAAAACGAATACAAAAATTCATGTTATATATATCAGTATATATATTTATGCATAAAAAATTCATGACAGATCAATACTAAATTAAATGCATTTGGCATAGGTTAAATTAAAAGTGAATATTCTATAGAAAATAAACCAGTGTAATCATTATAATAGATAAGTAATAGACTATTTTCTATCACTTGACTATCTATTGGTATTATTATCCACATGTATTTAGTATTACTATTACAGTGAAATTGTTTGTATTAGACTAATTATTACATATTGCCCTGTCTGGCACATATACATCACCGGAGGCTGAATGGTGAATTAACCCTTAGCCCTTACAGTGCGGGGATCGAACTTAGTCGTTAGAATCTGACGCCTATAGACGTTAGATTCTGACGTCTAAAGTCGACCCCCGCACTGTAGTGTAAGAGTAAAAATATTTATAATGGCCGTAGAGTCCATTGACCCATAACATAGGTACATTCAAATGAAGTGGGAAAAGCTAACTAAGCCATATTATGATGATTTCAAATCGAAAGAAGCCCTTTGGTCTCCACGGTTTATACAAAAATATTTTAGCCCTGTAAGGTTAAAGTGTTAATCACGTCTAGAGCCGTGTTTAATCTTTTGATCAACATGATTAAAGTGAAATGTGAATTATATTTGCTAAATTTAGATTTATTTTGATTTAAATTGGACAAATATAAGTCATTTTCCACCCTTGGAGTTGTGTGTCGTGGTAGCGAGACAGAACTTCCAAGTGGATAGAAATTTTAATTATTTAATTTAGCGCTATAACCTTTTCAGTGCGGGGACCGACATTAGACTTCAGAATCTGATGTCTAAAGTCAATCACCGCACTGAAAGAGTAAAAACATTTATAATGCCTGTGGCCATTCTCCACACATAGATGTCGCTCAAGTCAACCCCGCTCTCTATAATGTCTGAGGTCAGAATGGCCTGTGGCCCAATAACATACATGTAGGTATTCAAATGAAGCGCAAAGAGCTATAACTAAGATCTTTATAATGATTTAAAATTGAAAAAGACCCTTGTTTTCCGTCGTTTAGACAAACATATTTCAGCATTGAGGGTTAAGGGCTAACAGACAAGCAATGTATTGTTAATGCAATATGTGTGTCACTAACATTATAAAACTGTAAAAGCTGGGCAACCTTTTTAGAAAAGCATGGACACCTTCATAAGACCAGTCAGCAGAAAACATGATGTGTTTATTCTGGACACCTTCATAAGACCAGTCAGCAGAAAACATGATGTGTTTATTCTGGACACTTTCATAAGACGAGTCAGCAGAAAACATGATGTGTTTATTCTGGACACCTTCATAAGACCAGTCAGCAGAAAACATGATGTGTTTATTCTGGACACCTTCATAAGACTAGTCAGCAGAAAACATGATGTGTTTATTCTGGACACCTTCATAAGACCAGTCAGCAGAAAACATGATGTGTTTATTCTGGACACCTTCATAAGACTAGTCAGCAGAAAACATGATGTGTTTATTCTGGACACCTTCATAAGACTAGTCAGCAGAAAACATGATGTGTTTATTCTGGACACCTTCATAAGACCAGTCAGCAGAAAACATGATGTGTTTATTCATTCATTCAGCATAGACCATTTGTCTGTGTGCTACATAAATATGAAAATATACAACAAGTATGATGCGTGCAAGCGAGGGTGAGCAGTACAAATATATGATAATTAAACATTTTCACTTTGCAATCCAATATGTACAAAAGCAGCAAGCAGAAAACATACCTACATGTAGGAAAGTCTTGTTGCCTACACATAAAATCACAAATCAGAATTCGGACTAGTGGTTCTCAAGATATACCATTTGAATGAAAAACCAATTTTATCAGATCAATAGATCATATTATTTGAACTAATCAAACAGAACGAAAAACCCTGGCAGAATATTCAAATAAGCTTAAGGTGTTTATCGTGATGTGTTTATCGAATGGCTGTCCAAATAATTCTTGTGATTTATAGTGACCACTTAATTCACCAATAAACTGCTTAATTATTGACCAGAGCACTCGATTGTCATGATTTTTCAAGAAATTTCTTCATCATTACACCTTTCAACCTTGACCGCTCAATCACAGAAACAAATATATATTCAAACATATCATGCATATTACAACAATAACCATGTCCTCCGCCAGCGACAGAAACTGCACTCTAATCATTGTTCAATGTCATTATAAATATCGCACCCTTAGTTCTTACTTAAAGGGTGTAACAGGCTGATACACCCTTTAAGCACTAATGGTTTGTTGTAAGTTCAGCAAAAACCTCACTCATGTGACACATACATGTATCTCTAAAGAGTGAATATCAATCAACAGGATATTACCTATTAAACAAGATCTGTGTGCATGCTGTGGATCGACTGAATGCATAGATACATTTTATTTAAAGGGTTTCCGCCTGGGGGGGGTCTGGGGGGGTCCGGATCCCCCTCTCAGCACCACAGGGGGGGGGGTTTTCCCTCCTTGTTGGCAAAGAAAATGAAAATATATTCCAGATTTTGCTGTCATTTCAGCTAAAATAGGCCATTTTAAGCACTCAAATTTAAAACTCTGATTTTTTTTCTCCTGGGGAGGACCCCACACCCCCCACCCTTTTTAGACCCCCCCCCTTTCAAACATTTTTGGCGGAAACACAGAATTATTTAAAAATGTTAATTTAAAAACATTTCAAATGGTTAATTTTAACCTTTAAACCCTAATTATGCATTAAAGCATCAATTTACATCTCAAAATAACTTTATTTCCTACACCAATGGGGTTTAGAACGAAAGTTTTCATTGAACTCAAGGACTTAGTCAGAGACCCGTCCAGCCATCTTTTGGATGGCCAATTTTCGGCCTGGATGTAGAAAAATATTGCCAGATTCCACCAAATTGCATTGTGAGAGGACCCCAAACCCTGTCCTGGCCCTACAATAAGTAGATTTTGACTCCCTTTTATCATTTTCTGGCTAAGTCCTTGATTGAACTGTCTTGATTTTCATTTGCCACCCACTTCAAGTCATCTTTATCCACTACAAGTCGACAATTGCAACAGCAATTCATGGTTTGTAGTGGATTAAGATGATAATGGTTATCTATTTCTTTCCAAGAAAAATGTATCAATTTAATTTACATGAAACATTGTTTCAAATATCTTGACTCATGTAGGCTATACCACTAGAAACAATCAATTTAAAAGGTTTCCTGTTTAACAGCTACGTACATACCGTACACTGTATATCAAGGCTTTTATTTCCAGAGTGATATTTGAAAATATAGAGTGCATCACGTCAACATGGTTAACAACAGTTATCAATAAACAAAGAAAAATCCATGGCAAACAGGAAACAAGTTATAGCTCTAAGACTAGCGTACAGATGGACAGAAAGATTTAGGGTAGTGCAGGGCAAATAGCCATTAGCCGCTATTTTCACAATAAAATTACTACAATCCTTGTCATTTCATGGTTAGAATCATGTACATTATATACACAGAGAGATATTTAGTGACACAGATAATATCACCCAACACCAAACTATATGGTATATATACAACACACTAAAACTAATCTGAAGATTTGAGAGATGAAAATTCATGAAACTGTAGGTTTTATACAATTTTTAAGTAATGAAATAAACAGTCAAGTGATTTTATTTTGGATTTTTCATGTCATATCAAAGAGAAGAATGGATAAAAACAATAATCTCTCCTTCTAAAAAATCAGCGTGATTTAATCTAGATCGAAGAAGATTGTATTATATTAGCAGTGAATCTGAGGATGGAGAAAGAAAGGCACAACAAAAAAAGGAATAGTTAAAAATAAATAAATTCTCACCTTCCAAACAGAAGTTTTTCTTTACTTTCATTTCTGTGTTTACTGTAAATGAGTCTTATATTAAAAAATAAATTGAAATGATTAAAAAAAAATTAATCTGAATAAAAAAAAACTAATATTAGGTTTGAAAATTATAACTTAAAAAGACATAATCTTGAAAAGACTAGAATAACTACGGCAAATCAAGTTAAACAAAAATGTCTGCATCAGATTGGAATGGCTTCAATAACGACCAAACAGCTGACCATATCTATCTGATCTAGCAATGATCTTTATCTACATATTGTTTCTCGAAACTCTTTATAACTACCCATGACACATATATATGCATTAAAAGGCATATTTTGAATAAAAATAATTTCATAGGGAATGAGACAACCCAATGTAAATGTATAGTTTTCCTTCACTACCAGGTGGGAATTAAGCGGTACTGACAGTCAGTACTGCTATTCACTGTGAGCACCTGGCAGAGATGCCAGTGGGTCATGGGAAAAAATCTGGATTTACTTTTTTTGAAGGCAAAAAAAGCCATTTTAGGTCGAAAAAAATGATTTTTAGGTCATACAGTATCATTAAAAATCTGTAAAAATCCGGGAATTTCTGGCGTCTCTGACCTGGTGCTCACAGTGAATGTCAATATAACAGAGAATTGAGTTTCCTGGTCAATATCATGGTTAAATGGTTAATTCTATATGTTGAAAAGAGCTACAGTTCAGCAGTACATATGTATCTTCTTACACAGATGAGCTTAACCACATCTATTTTTTACAATTGTCCTAATGGTTTATCTAATTTCAATTAAAAGCTGCTAATTTGCCACTCTACAAAGTGGGTATAATCTGATAATAGCTTAAACCCTTTAAACTCCTTTGTCACAATCATTGATCTACAACTTGGCATATATTAGTTAAAATTATTACAATAAAAAAATACTTTAAATAAGGATCCAGGTTTATACATATGGCCAAGTACGAAATGTAATACTTTATCAAGGTTTTTCATTGCTCACAAATCTCTGATTTTGAATGACACAGTTATGAGACAAGTATTCCTTACAATGTGTAATAATTAGACTGACCACTTGCAGGCCATGGAATCTGTCATACATGCAATGCTGTGAGGATTTTGGCTAAGTGTATCACAATCTGATGCAAACATGCACCACTGTCATTTGCTAGCCGTTTACACTTTTAATACAAAAATGTAATGCTTTATAGTAAACTAGCATATGGATACAGCAGGGGGAAATGTGCATTGTGCACGTGAAATGATATGTGTGAGACTTGCAAAATGCATTTTGCTTATTTTCTTTATGTGTGAAATATATTTCCCTTGTCATGCTTGTGGGGGAAATCCAATGCCCCTATTTTCCCCAGTGACCGTGATGAAAACTCCAGTGAAAAGGTGTGAAGGGGAGTAAGTTGCCTCATGAACAGGAATTCGCTTTCCATCCCCCTTTATTTTCCCCTCCAAAATTGTACAGTACTCAAAATCAGCATATTGACAATGAAAGGAAGCATAAGTTTTGGATTAAATCACAGATATTTGAACCACCTATATAATCAGGAAAGGTATAGTGCACTCATATTATACAAACAATCAGGGATGGATTCTGCCAATCTTCTAAAAGGGGGAAACAACCGAATAGAATAAATAGGGATAAAAAAGCTTCTTTGTGAAATATTAAAGGTTTTAAGACCATGAGTAAATATTCAGGGAGGGGGGGGCGTAAATAAATTTATGTTCACCATGACAGTTTCAAGCATTCCCCACCCCACTAAAAAAAAGCAAACTTTCCCTCGCCTAAGACCAGCAAGATGAGCACTAAGAGTGCACTCAAATAACGAATGTCACCCCAGTTTGCACACATCTACAGCACATCTTAGGCAGTGCAGTGCTGTCGCTTTACTCCTATATTTTCTCAATCATACACTCTCGAGAAGATCTCTGGAGAAAACGGTGGGAGAAATTTCCATCAACTGTAACATCAACAGTAGATGCTCTTGTGTTTCTGCTAGCTGCTCGTTATGATTACATGTTTATGAAAGAAGTGAATTGCGGCAAAAATAATAAAGACCCTTCTCACCATGGTGGCAATTAGAAATACCAGATCTATTTAGGCTACTTTTATTGTCCAATATCTATGATATCAGAAAAAAAATGAAAATCACAGACTTTCTGGAGGACTCAAATACCACTTTCAAAGATAAAATGCACTTTCTATTTTTTTACTATAAAACACACCTTTGCATCCCTTAAGCCAGTAATTTTCGCAAGGCTAGCACTCATCCAATCTTTAACAAAACATTTTATATTGTAGACAATGTGAATACGTGTTTACATCACATATAAGCTGTTACTGTAAAATTTCTAATTGTAGCGGCGGCTTTAATTAGAATGTAAATTCTCATTTTCCAGTGCCCATTCCTAAAAGTCCACTTGCGGCTTCTATTGGAGGTTTTGTGTGAAAAAGTAAATTCCCAAGCGTCGATCACTCTGAGGTGAACTGCCGGTAGAGCCCAACCCTCCATGTCCAATGGTCAAATAAAGAAGTGGCCTATGCTTCAATTTAATGCCTTCATTAGTCCGAAAGTTTATAAACTTGTTTTGTTTTTTGCATATCGCTAATTAAACATTTTTTACGATACAATAGTATTTCATTGTTCAGAGAACGTAATAAGAAGATATGCCATGATTAATTATATAAATAGCAGGGTAATGTCTATAACACATGTGAATATCTGCAGTAATTCAGTTGAGTGTTGGGTTGGTATACAGACATCGTGGCACCGTGTGAACACCGTCATGATTATGTTATACACAGCCTTGTCAGTCGGCAAGCACACCCCTCTCCAGTCTTGAATGCGTGAACCTGTCAGTCATGTTATCCCAGCAAACACAAAACATTCAGCCAATGTTGGTATAATGTTGGCACCATTGAATCTGCATCTCAGTTGACAGGCATTGCCAGTAACACCTCCCCTATCAGCTGTCTGGCGTGGGAAAAAACTACATTGACACACTGTTTATGTCTGCCAGTGTCTGGTTCACAAACTGCGATGCTGGCTTGACCGTGAAACAACATTTAGTCGGCTCTTTCTGTTTACCTGTATCATGTGTATGGGTCCCGTGGGTTGATGACGACAAATAACTGTTGGAGTGTATATAGCCTATATATAATGTAATTGTCATTTGTATTTTACAATGGATATTTATGTAGGCCTACATATATAGGCCTACGTAAACAAATAGCATAAAATCAACCCAAAACGATTTTAATCTGCTATACCAGTAAGTAGGCTTAACATGGCAACAACTGTAGATCAACACCTCATCGATGTCCTTTCAAGATACCGATAATTTTAAATAGATTTCCGGCTTAAAAAAAATCTCAAAAGTCGCCCTGCGGCTTCAATTAGCGGTTTTCCAATTAGGAAACTTCTGTCAAAAAACTTGAAATTTTTTAGAAAGTTTGCGGGGCGTCTTCTATTAAAGATGCGGCTACAATTAGAAATTTTACGGTAGGTATTCCCGATAATCATGTGTTGTAAATATAATAAAGCATTTATAAAGTACAACATGCTCAATATTACTGTCATATATATATATGCGATGTGAGACATTAAAAATGGACTCAAATTTCAATAAATGAACCTGGCTTAGATAAAACATGAACAAGCCAAAAAACCACTCTGATTTTTGTACAAGTGATTGACAAGATATGGATCTATACACAGAAGAAAAATGGTGATCCTAAATCCTGTGCAACATCTAGATTTTGGCCCCAAAGGCAAAGGTTTAGGATTTATTACAAAAAAGTGAATTTTAAGGTAGAATTATTCAGAAACTATTCTTCAGAGATGTCTAACATACTGAATACCTGCTGTCAGTGACCCAGGGTATATATGGTAGAAATTGTAGACATGTATGTACCACTGACACTGTCAGCATTGTATATGCTTCTGAAGTTGCTCCGAGCTATTGAGCGACAGTATATTTGGCAATTTTCTTAGCCATGATTCTGCACTGTCAATCTCATGCAGAATATCTCTCAACACGGAAATGTTGGCCTTGTTGGCATGAAACAAGAATTTTTCATATTAGGTCTACATGTCAGATGGTCTAATTTCCAAGATACACAACAAAATTGCACCAAATTTTCAAGGATGTTAGGGGAAGATGAAAAAAATGATCTGAGAATTAAAAAATTTCAACTTAAGTGTTTTTTTTAGTCTAGACTGTGTAGAGTGAAGTAGCCTTGGCCGGTAGCAGGTCACTTCGTACCATGTCCACTTCGTAACCTACCACTTCGTACCACAACAAATAATAGACCTACCAGTTCGTACCACCTCTACCTACCAGTTCGTACCACTTTTACCTACCACTTCGTACCTACCACTTCGTACCATTTTTATTTCGCGAGATGGAGTCTATTAGAAATCTTATAATAATAATGACAGTAGATATATTATAACAATAACAATATTAAATATATATTTTCTAAACTCCGGCAGTAGATTCACACTAGTTATACCTCCGTTTTATAGTTATCAATTCACGGGAATCTACATGAATTTGAATGGCCTGTGACATATTATAACTTAGACAGTTTTTAATAAAATATCAAGTGTGATATATCGTTGGAATCGCTTAGTTTATTACAATCACTTTGTTACAAAAACGTCGTATTTTCTCCTTTTACTGTGTTAGAGCTGAGTTGTGAAGGGAGTATCCTCTCTTAGAAGGGGGGGGGGGTACTCCTGCGACCCCGGAGCTGATGACACATAATGAGTTGTGAAGCTAGGAGTATCACCTCGGAGAAAAAAATGCATTAATTAATAATGACTATAGTAGTGAATAGCAGTGAAAGGGTTAATCTTTGAGGTTTATTTCTCGAAATGTGGGGCCGGTTTTTATATGGCACAACACATATATATGACACTAATATTGAGCATGTTGTACTTTATAAACGTTTTATTATAATTTATACCACATGATTATCGGGAATAACTAACGGCTTAAACGTGATGTAAAAAAGAATAAAGATGGATGAGTGCCGAGCTCATCTGGTGATGTAAATACCATTTTTCAAATTAATTAATTAAGTAGGCCTCTAAATCGGTCTCTCTCTACATATCCAAAGGGTGCCAGCCGTGCGAGAATTAACGGCTTAAGAGATGCAAAGGTGTGTTTTCATGAAAATCCTTGTGGCAATTAGCACTGATTATAGTAATGGGCTCAGACTGTTGACATTCTGAAGCCAAATACAGTGCTTCAGACATTTTATTAAATAACATTTCTATTTTGATAGTCTGTTTTTTTTCTGCTATCAGCTAGTAAGGAGTATATTATCAACTGATTATGAGTATAATATGTCTCATTGTTGAAATGATTTAAGCGCTACGAACAGTATCTACAAAACAGTAAATTATAAACATTTTATCAAGCGTGCACTTTATCACTCGATTACGATTTCCTAATTATAAGCTGTTTCATAATAAAGTAAGACATGCTATCTTGTCTGTGGTTTATTCAACATCATATAATAAACTGTTGTAGAGTTAGTTCATGTAGAGGTTAAGTGACAGCTTAAAACCCTTAAATCGCTAAGCGCGACTATTGTAATGTTCACTCACTTGAAGTTGTAGGTTGCGGTAGGAAGACACAATTAACGTTAAGTGGGTGAACATTTAAAATATTTAATTTAGCGGTTGAGGAGATTAAGCTGTCATCAGCTTGCGAAGGTGAGTTGTGAATCCCTCCAACTGATAACCTACCTGTTAGGGATTAATAGCTCCGAGCCATAGGTGTTGTGTGTGATAGCTGACGCTGTCATCGGCTTGCACGGGTGAAAGCTGTGATCTGAATTTTAAACACTTAACAGGCCTACCTGTAACGTTAGTAATCATGTAGTAATCGATCTTTAAATATCAAATTTAAAAGATAAAGTCTTACACCTGTATATCGTTGACAAAATATGATGTAGGCTATTAAATAAAGTATTGATGTAATATATGATGAAATACACACAGAAATACATGACTTTGACAAATACATATATATCTCATAATAAACACGTCTAAATAATTAAGACAAAGACATATATTTATTTATGATGATTCTGAATAATTGCCAATCTGCAGAATGTAATCTATACATATGGGCTTACATATTGTCATATATATATAGCATAACAAACATGTCTAATATTAATAATAGGCTACTAATTAAGAAAAAAACATATATATTTTTTCTGGTACGAAGTGGTAGGTACGTTGGTACGAACTGGTAGCTTTCTTGTACGAAGTGGTAGGTACGTTGGTACGAGGTGGTAGCTTTCTGGGACAAAGTGGTAGGTTACGAAGTGGACATGGTACGAAGTGTCTAGAACCCGCCTTGGCCCTTGCCTTGGGCCTTGCCTTGTTCTTGTCACAATGTCAGGCTTGTGGACAGTATAGTGAAAGTTGAACCGTTCAATTTACACCTCTATCACCAAAGAGAAACTTACACCTTGGGTCTTACGTCTTGCGAAGACATTTCCAAATATTTGTAGCTATCACAGATCGATGTCTACTGCATATTATCTTGCCTATTGACTTTTCTTTGCAGACGAAATGTTGTTGATGTTTTTTCACGCCATTTTGGAACGGAAGCGGAAATGGGAAATCTAACCACTTGCGCGTGCGTTTTTACTCTCTATGTTGTCGGAAGTCAGCCATAGCTTGGCAACACAAAAACAGCGTCGGTGAGAAGCATGAAAAGTTAGCAGACAAACTAAACTTGCTTACAATAAAGTGCCTGTTTTTACAAGGTTCTCAACAATAACATGTAAGAGAAAACAATTTCAAAAGTCTATAGACTAACACTGTTACTCACCGTCAGATTAACTCGTAGCCGTAGGGCTTATCGCATGTTTTTCGCCTATTTCAATTTTTATTTCTCAATCAATACTCAATTCTCGGCTGATTTTCATGAAAATTTGCGAGCCAGGGCACCGTTTTAATCTTTTATCATAGCCTCATAGGCCTGTTTGTTTGTTTGTACGAGCTCTGATAAATAGCTCATTTGCATATAAGGATCGTTAACAGGGGTTAAGATTTAACGAGTGGGTCGAGTGCTCGTATCCTCCCTATATAGTCATTATACACTAATAGTAATACAGGCTATAGCTAGCCTAGGGCTAGGCTAATAATAGGCTGTAGCCTGTATAGGGAGGATACGAGTATAGCCTAGATCTACATGTTAAAGACTAGGTCGACTCTAATGATGAATGGCTTACACAATTCATCATACATGACAAAGAAAGGAGCGGGTGATGTAAAGTATTTTTTGCCAAAAAATGTCACCTATGCTGCTGTGCATGACTTGGAATGTTGAGCTGAAAAAAATCAATTGTAGCCAATAAATATTTTTTTAAATAAAAAAACACGTGCTTTGCGATATTGGGAGTACGTATGACCTGTTAAAATGATAACGCTGCTTCATTTTTAACCTCACCTACTGAGTTATAACAAGATTTTACTGTATAAATGTCATGTTAAGTGTTTAATTGTTATCCAATGTATATTGAATTTATTTGCATAAAACTATGTGCTGAATTGTTACAGAATCATGTCTGGTCGTGGTAAACATGTTAAAGTGTTTGTGCGAGTTCGTCCCACAGCTAAGTTTGCTCATGGCATGATAGACCTGCAGGATGATGATAAGGTAGAGTATAGTTATCTGAAGATAGTAGTAAATTGTACTAGCTTTGGAACAATTTTTTTGAAACTTATGATCACATACTGATGGGTGGTAGCTGGTAGCATCGGTCCCTGTTTATGGTCTGGAGTCATTGGTGTATATGGATATTCTTTCGACTATGCCAGTCTAGTTCTCTTTCAAGACAGCATATGTATACACACAAAATCATGCCCAGGGTCTTCTAAATGCCAGTCTCATTTAAACACATGTATGATGTCAACATTTAAGGACTGATTTCACCACTTTCTTCCCAACCTCCCCCTGTTGTGACACACAGCATAATAAAACAAAGCTGTCCTTTTTAAAACAAACAGGTCAGAAAATGGAATGCTAACCAATGACTTTTTGAGCTATGCTCCTGCTGAGTAAAAAAGTAATCATCACCCAGACTTCCCTAAATAACTGTGTCCATCCGAAAATCATATCACACATAAATAAAGCAATGTGTCCTTACAAATTATCCAAAAAATTACCACATTCCTGTAGTTTGTTTTTTATTTACCAGAAAACGAACACAACCATATGCTATTGTACAATCCTCGTTAAATAAATATGTTTATACTAACACAACCATAGGACACATTAATTTGTGTCCTCTCCAGTCAGTATCCAACCCCCTGGGATTTCAGATTCATTTAGGGTGGCAGCAACATTGATTTCTATGGGGTTCTACTGTAAAACATGTTACATGATATAAAAATAAACTTAAGAAATATCTATTATATCATAACATTTCTTACAGTAGAGCTCCATACATATTTTACAATAATTTATTTTTATCCAAATTAACAGATATATGATTCAATATCCTTATAGCGGTGTTCTCATGAACCGTAATTCAGCTGAATTAGTTTTACGATGTCCAGCCACGCGTAGATTATAAGCCTGTCTAGTTTAATATAGATCTATAAACATCAACATTTTTTTACAAACATGTCACTAAGGTCTGCCGATAACATGTGAACTGTAGTCTGCTGATAACCCTGTATCATAGAAATTAACAGATAGTTCATTAAGTATGTGTATACGTTTTTATATTGTATTTAATGTTTTCAGACTGTGAACATTCATGCCCAGCGAGATATGCGGCGTGGTGTAGTGAATAATCAAGTTTTAGATTGGTCGTTTCGTTTGGATGGCCTTCTACATAATGCAAGTCAGGAACAGGTTTTTGACAATGTCGCAAATGATGTGGTGACTTCAACAATAAGTGGATACAATGGTTTGTTAGAGCTGTATTATCATACGGTTATGTTTATAAATTTGCATTCTTAAGCATACAAAAATGTAATTTACATAGTATAATATTTAATTACCAATTGATAGTTGTTCAACTCAATCACGTCTATAGGTGTGTTAAACAGCGCGTTAAACTGGAATTTGTGATTATAATAAGCTTGATTAAGTCAAAGAAAATTGAAGTAATTCTGCTTACTCTTCAGGCACGGTGATGTGCTACGGTCAAACTGGAGCAGGTAAAACATTCACTATGACGGGAGCCACTGAGAACTACCAGCACAGAGGAATTCTACCACGAGCCATATCACAGCTCTTCAAGCAAATAGATGAACGTCCTGACGAAAAGACAATGATATGGTGGGTATTATCAACCTGCTATAGAATAAATTTATTATCACAGACTATCGGGGTTATTTTGAGAGCAAGACAGCTTCGGCAAAGACATGTTCAATTACGGGTGCAGATGAGCAAATCGTAAAATAGACAGTATGACAGTCAACACGTACAGCATAAAAGGGTCGCCTGCCTGGCAACATAGTTATTTTCAGGGTTGGGGCCAAGTACATCAGCACTTATACTTGCCTGTACTTAAGTACATTTTTTCAAGTAGCTTGTACTTTATACTAGTCTTGAGTTTGAAAAATGTGCTTGTACACAAGGTACTTGAACGAAAGTACATTGCACACTGTTGCAAATACATCAGTTTTTATTACTATTATTTTTTCTTATATTTGACTTCATTATTTATAGAAAATAGGTTGAATAATTTAAAAATTAAATTAAGTTATGATTTTATCTGATTATGTCTACTACACAATCTACTACACAAATTTATTCATTTCTATTTTATAATGTATGAAATGGGCAAAATCGATGTTATTTTACCATGTATTTTTGTTGACTATGTTTCAATCAGATATTAATTTGTGTTACCTTTTATAAGAACCTCTTACAAAAGGTAACTCTTTGTCCCATCATGTAGAAAAATAAAAATAGAATTTCACATTGCCTAATTATGTGTGACTTCATCGGGAGAGCTAAGGTATTAACCCAACTATTTAGTCTAGTTTTCATTCCCACCAAATTCCACCAGTGACACACTATCAGATTCAAATTGGCCGTCACTCAGATGTAAACAGCTTTCTTTGTAAGTGTGATTTCTATTCCAATGTTCTGAAACTTGTGACACATGGTCACCCCAGAAACTCGCCAGACGAGTTAAAAAATGTCATGGACGAAATTCAAAATCGTCACCACAAAACCTTTTTTTATTTCTCTTTTTAATTTTTATTGTTCTCTGGTTTATTTTACAATTTTAAATAACTAAGCAAGTTCTTTGGGGCTGAAGGCTATTCCCATCTCTGATGATTTTTTTTTGTTTTTTAGGATTTCCTATATGGAGATATATAATGAGTCAATGATTGACTTACTCACTACACTACCCGCCGCAGCTAATGGACACCCAGGAAACCCGATGACTGTTGTAGAAGATGCCAATGGTGTGCATGTTAAAGGCCTGTCAACACATCTCGCCCAAACTGAGGAAGAAGCACTTAATTTAATGTTTGAGGTTTGTTATATACACAGATTGTACACTAACTTAATGTTTGAGGTTTGTTATATACACATATTGTACACTAACTTAATGTTTGAGGTTTGTTATATACACATATTGTACACTAACTTAATGTTTGAGGTTTGTTATATACACATATTGTACACTAACTTAATGTTTGAGGTTTGTTATATACACATATTGTACACTAACTTAATGTTTGAGGTTTGTTATATACACATATTGTACACTAACTTAATGTTTGAGGTTTGTTATATACACATATTGTACACTAACTTAATGTTTGAGGTTTGTTATATACACATATTGTACACTAACTTAATGTTTGAGGTTTGTTATATACACATATTGTACACTAACTTAATGTTTGAGGTTTGTTATATACACATATTGTACACTAACTTAATGTTTGAGGTTTGTTATATACACATATTGTACACTAACTTAATGTTTGAGGTTTGTTATATACACATATTGTACACTAACTTAATGTTTGAGGTTTGTTATATACACATATTGTACACTAACTTAATGTTTGAGGTTTGTTATATACACATATTGTACACTATAAACTGCTCCATTGTTAGCTAATATTTAAATTGACAAAGTTTCAAATTCCCAGTTCCAGCACTATCTTAGCCCACAAAATTAAGTTGAAGTTGTGTCTCGCTGCCACGACCCACAACTTGAAGTGGGTAAAATTACTGATATTTGTATAAATTGAAGCAAAACATATTCCAATCTAACATTTTTAATGTTCATTTTTTCTTCAAATTTTAACGTTTGAATGTTAACTAAAATGGCGATACCCAACCAACACAAAACAATAATTTGCATCACATTTATACAATGTCAGCCCAACGTCTTCGACGTTAAACCGACATTGTATATATGTTAGACAAATGTTTTGTGTTTGCTGGGTAGTGATGCTTAGTGGTGTGATGATTAGCCTTGTCCTACTACGTCGGCTTTATGCATAGGTTTTTAAGGAAGTTCCAAACTAGATAAAATAGACCTGCAATTTGTGGTCAATGCTCATTTAATCAAATAATCTTGTTTGAAACATGTTTATTTTCATAAACTTGAATCTTATCATCATTTGAAACTGGAAATTGCTTTAATAATTCTAGCTTCAAATGACTAATAATACTAGCTGACATTTTAGAAGTACAAGGATTAACATTTAAATATCTAAATCGCCTCATGATTCCGTGTTCTCTACCATCCTAACTTTTAGGAATACCTATATCCCAATAAACGCCCACTCCCCTGATTTGAAAATAAAATCCAGGATTATGGTACACTACATCTAGACAATGAAAAATAACTCTAATAAGTGCCCATCCCCCTGTAGCCTCAGGGGGTATTCTAATTAATACCCAGGGTGTTTATTTTAAATACGATATGTATATTTTTCCAGGCTTTAGCATTCATTTTTTTAAACTTCAATGGTCAACATCTGCTTATGATACCCACATTATAGCAGCTCAGACATATGTGATTAGGATTCATTAGGTTCTGTAGAAGCTGTACAGTAGTTGAAGCTATATGTGCACAACCTGTAGTTTAAGCTGTAGTATGTATACATCTTGTGTAGTTGAAGCTATATGTGCACATCCTGTAGTTGAAGCTGTAGTATGTGTACATCTTGTGTAGTTGAAGCTATATGTGCACATCCTGTAGTTGAAGCTGTAGTATGTGTACATCTTGTGTAGTTGAAGCTATATGTGCACATCCTGTAGTTGAAGCTGTAGTATGTGTACATCTTGTGTAGTTGAAGCTATATGTGCACATCCTGTAGTTGAAACTGTAGTATGTGGACATCTTGTGTAGTTGAAGCTATATGTGCAAAGCCTGTAGTAGGAGCTGGAGTATGTGTACATCTCGAGTGGTTTTATATCTTATTTCACCGGAAGAAAACACAAAATCACTTTCATGTAGATTATCATGTTTCTAGTTTATTTTATTCACCTGATCATTGTCTTTTCAGGGTGAAACCAACAGAGCAATTGCAGAGCATTCCCTCAATAAGCACTCATCGCGGTCACATTGTATTTTCACAATTTACGTTGAGGTTTGTAATACTTAATTAGGCTTTATTTTGAGGGTACACTCATCTGCTAAAACACACACTTAGCTCCTATTATTAAATTTCTGTTCCAAATAAAATTAACAAAAATTTTGAAACAATTAAAATCGTTTTTGATTAGCACATCAAAAACTGATTTACTGTGTGAAATATTTGTTTTTTAGCAAAAATACAATGTTTTGATCCCAACTTTAACAAATTTTAACTCGCTGTGGTGTGATCCCATATTGTCTGGTAACCTTATCATTCCTCGTTTACTTAGACAGAAGCAAAAGTTATTTTGTCTAGTAATATCAAGTAAGCTGATTGCAAGATTCATAATGTTCTTGAAAGTCATCGAATTTCAACAGATAACATTTTGCTGCCATTTTCCCGTTCTATTTTCCAACCTCAGAGGCCATGAGAAGTGTATAGGTTTTTACTCTGTGCCTTAACAGAAATGGTTTAGTATTGTATCGACATTTACAGTATACATTGTATATTATATATATGTGTGTGGTATTTTACTTTAAAATTACATGTATGCTAATTTATTTTTATTAATTATTAGTCAGTCCAAAATTCGAAATGATACAAAATCTTTTAAATGTTTGAAAATCACTGTTACATTTTTTGGTAAATCTTTAGATTATTTTCACATGTTTAAATTACTTTAACATGTTCAAAGATGTATACGTATATACTTGATAAATTATTTTAATGTCACGCTGCTTATTGCCGCTTTATTATTGTCTTATAATACCTTTTGAAGATAAGGCCAAGTGAAGTATTCTGGGTGAATAATATAAATATATGCACAATTATCACCCTAGATATTACTTTCCTTCAATCAAGTGTTTTTAATTATCTTTAGAATGCGAATCAATCACTGACCAAATTTCTCACCTTGTTTAAAATGGCTCCACTTATACTCAGTGTTTCTCAATTTTGGCATGAATATATCTTGTTCATTTTCATGATGAATCAGACCTTGATTAGAATGAAAATCACAGTTGCACTAATTAAGCATGCAGACAGTTAACTGTTATCTTGTTCATGTGTCACATGAGTTTATTTTCTTGTTCATATGTCACAAGAGTTTTAGAGTATATTAGTGCACTCTTACTCACTCTTGGATTTCTTTATAAGCAACATTAAAAATTAATTTTATCCTCTTTGATAATTCGCAAATTTGTAGAAATGCTCTCATTATTTTCAAATAATAAGATTAGGTTTATTAATTATTTGAAAGTGTTTTGTAATAGACCATTACCAGATTGAATGATTTAAAGCATGAATACCTATATTTCGGGGTATAACTTAAAGAAACTGTTTCTGAACTATTGCATAAATTGCAACAGAAATTAAATTGTAACGTTGGTGATTCGGCAAACAATAGACTAGGTGTGTCAGTGAAGCTTTTAGTGATGACCTTTAACATGACATTATCATGAACCCCAAACAGTCAGTTTTAGCTTAGCTCATTGTCATCACTGTTTGCTATTTTGGTACTGTTTTCAGATGTCATATACTATGCCTAATTCAGTTATTTTATTTTTAGAGTCGTTCTAAGGTTCATTCTGATGCTAGGTATACCATGTCGAAAATCAACTTTGTTGATCTGGCCGGATCTGAAAGACTTGGGAAAACACAGGTAAATTAGTCATGTACTGTTCCAACACAAAAACATACATTTATGTAAATGACTAAATAATAAATAAATGTATTGCTCTGGAAAGGAAGCCACTCCTTTCACATGTGTTGTTTAACATCTTCACCACCAAGGACTTTCTTTTCGTTTTCATTCATTGTGAGGTGAGAATTGCTACAGCAACTCTCACCTCACAATGACGTGTTTTTTTTATCCTAAAATTATTTCATTTAAAAAAGGTGGGCTATTGCAATTAAAATTTGACATATACGACGCCTTCAGCATTAGCATTTCCTTGAGGGTGCAATAACTTTAAAAATGTCCCGTATTCAGCTCAAATTTGTTCTGCATGTTTATAATAACAAATTTTTGAGCAAGTGCAAAAGTGGCTGGGAAAAAATTAAAAGGTGAGAATTGCTACAGCAACTCTCACCTCACAATGACGTGTTTTTTATCCTAAAATTATTTCATTTAAAAAAGGTGGGCTATTGCAATTAAAATTTGACATATACGACGCCTTCAGCATTAGCATTTCCTTGAGGGTGCAATAACTTTAAAAATGTCCTGTATTCAGCTCAAATTTGTTCTGCATGTTTATAATAACAAATTTTTGAGCAAGTGCAAAAGTGGCTGGGAAAAAATTAAAATGGCCGATTTATCATACAAAGTGGCTGATCTATTGGGATTTATCACATTTACGCCATTTATTTTTATAAGTTCATTAAAGGTGGCGGGCTATTGTCAAGTTTGCTTTTGTTAAATAATACAAAAGTGTAGTGTCCTTACTGTGACGGATACTATTTATTCTTCAACAGAATCTGTTTTCAAAATATGTCATGTGAGATATAAATTAATGCTAGGTGATGTCAGCCGAATCAGGTAATGGTGGTGACAGGGTTAAATTACTTTACCAACCGGGTATTCTCAATCCTTGAAAAACTAAAGGAAAATTACCTCCTCAATGATCTAATTCGCAATACATTTTAATTTTATTGTTTTGTAGTATTTTTTAAATATACATGTTTTTTTAATATGCTCTGTGGTACATATATATGACATGTTCTTACCTAACTTGATTAATTTTATTTTCTCCAGTCGGCAGGCAGAACACAGCAGGAGGCAATGTATATAAACAAATCACTATCATTTTTGGAGCAAACAGTTATTGCCATCGCTGATCGACGACGGGAACACGTGCCCTTCAGACAAACAAAGTTAACACATTGTTTGAGGGACTCTATCGGCGGCAATTGCAAAACTGTGCTGGTAGCCAACATCTGGGGGGAAGAGTCACAGCTGGAAGAAACGGTACACTTCCTCTATATGTAATATAAAACAATTTACATTTAGTTTCAACATTCGAATAATTATACAATTTAATTTTTGCTATAGGCTATTTACCACTGTATCTACTACTTTATGAGGTGACAGATAACCTTTTCATGTCCAATGGTGTGAAATATCACTCAGAAATAAAATACTTGTGTGAAATGTAATCAGAAATATTATTTTAGATTTCAACATTGCGATTTGCGACCCGTATGATGTGTATCGCCAGTGAACCTGCCGTCAATGAGCATTACGATCCTGCTGTAAGTTATCTTTATCATGATTATTGTCTGGTCAGAATCTGATGTAAATTCGATCCCCTCACTGAAAGAGTGAAATATTTATAATTGCCTTAGACCAAACATGGGTATTCAAATGAAGTGGAAAGTACTAACTAATACATTTTTGATGATTTTATATTTAAAAATCCCTTTGGTCTCCATGTTTTATGCAAAAATATTTCTGCATTGTAAGGTTTAAAGACTGTTGGTGGAAAATGAATGTCGCAATAAAAAAGGTGTTTACACGCATTTCTCAAGCTTCAAATGACAAAAAAAAGTTTCCCCACATCGAGGTCGGTGTAGGATGGACATCAGGGTCTGTGTGGGGGCACATCAGGTTTAGTCTGGGGTGACGTCGGGGGCAGTCTGATGTGGACATCGGGTTCGCTGTGGATTGAACATCAGGGTTGGTGTGGGGTGGACACACATTTTTTCATAAATTAATAGCATTCCCAATTCTGGGTAATATTTAAACCTTGTCCTGCTAAATTTGCTGATGCAAATTCCAGTTTTAAATGACGAACAAATATTTTTACTTTTAAAACAGACGTATGGCAAATTGAATTATTTGATTAACTAAGCATGTATGACAAACATTTTCCCAGGACAAGGGTTAACTCATGCAAAATTTGGCTAATAGATATAAATCTGATATAAATTATTGCTAAGAAAACAATTAAGAGAGTGTACATAAAATCTAAACACAGAATTCACTCACCTTGGCTGCAGATGATGTTTTTAAGTACAAGTGATTTGCCTTTTTTTTTTTAAATATTGCATGTGTAACAATTTTAAATTCAGCCAAATAAAGCTCAGTTTGACCCAACATAATGATAAAACAATCTTTCCCAGAACACTATTTTGATAAATATACTTATGCCACATTTGGCTGCAGATAATGGTGAAGAAGCTTGAAGGAGAAATAGGAGCCTTGAAACGAGAGCTGGCAATGCATGATACGTTAACCAACCGCAGTCATATATCATATGATCCATTGTCTGAACAGCAAACATATGAGATTCAGCAGCAAGTACAGCAGTATCTACAAGGAGAACTAGATGAAGTGGATGTATGTAGTCAAGAAAATTATTTCAATATAAACTAATAAAGTGAAGGTTTTCGCACAACTATTTTTTATATATCATTTGAGGTTCAATTTATATCAATCAAGGTTTAATTGCTATTTGTTTTCTTATTGAAATGTGCAGAAAGAGATGTTTGCCAAGCCAAATTAACTTATCATCAACAGATTTTTGGGCTGTAAAATAGGAGTCTGTGAGTGAAGAAAAATGAAAATATAAAGTGACTACTGTATAGCACATTTTTTCAATTTATATCAATCAAAGTTTAATTGCTACTTTTTTTCTTATTGAAATGTGCAGAAAGAGATGTTGGCCAAGCCAAATTAACTTATCTTCAACATATTTTTAGGCTGTAAAATAGTTTGTCAGTGAAAAAAAAAAGATATAAAGTGACTACTTTATGGCACATTTTTCGGGAGATCGCTTAGTTTTTAACAATTTTTTAAATGAATTACAAATTTATTCCTTCACTTATTTTAGCGGGAAAAAAACGTTGATGCATTCATTTTTTTATCCTCACACTGGACCAACAAGCTTCCATTACATAAATCTGTATTTTTTTTTACTTCATTATTACAATGAGTGGCAAATCCTTTAACCATCAATTTAATGTGGTGTGGCCTGAACAATTTCTTCCGTATTCGGCTATATTAAAAATGAAATTTGTGCACAAATAAATTTCACTTACAAATGACGTTTTATTTTTTAAAATTATCATTCCAATCTAATCTTCAGTTCTGATCTGTCAAATCCTTTATTGTGTATCCTATCATCTTTTTTTTTATTTTTTCAGGTTGTTAACATTCGCCAAATACAAGGAGTCTTTGAAGCTTTTAGAGAAATTGTTGGGTATGTTGTGTTACAGACATCAATTTCCCATACTTTGTGTTGCCTATTTTATAATTACCTTTGTCTGTGTGTCCGAGGGAAGTGTGTCCAACAGCTGTTTTTTGAAAACATAGAAACGATATATTCCTATAAAACCTATTGCTCTAAAAAAATTCTATTGGTCCATCTCCCCCTCCCAATAGCTCAAGTCAAGTTAAAAAGAGAGGGCTGCTCCATAATAATTGCCTTTTTGAAGATATTTTTTTCTTGGGAGGTAGGGGTAATTAAAAACAAAGCTTATTGTATTTGGCAGGGTATAGTATGCACCTGTGTACAGTACAAAATTCAATAATTCAAACAGTTGTCGTCTGACAATTTGCAGATAGCTAGAAACATTGTTTTACACTTGCTCCGCCAGTTTTTGGTCTTGTTTGTTTGTCACACTAAATGCCTGTCCGTCTAATTACTTAAAACGTAGTCAGCTGATCTAAGTGATCTGCATAAAGCTTTCTCCAGAGGTGTGTTTATAAATTTTATGAATGAATGCAATACATACTATATGTACCACTATACATTTTTAAGGCTTTCTGTATAAATGTCAGAATGTCAGAAGTGGGAACAAGCCTTCCCTACTAGGCAGTGCCTATATCATATTATGTCTTATCCAGTGTCTTATCCATTGAATTATGAGCAGCTCAGATTACAATCATTAATTTCGGTTTGCAGTCACTGACTGATTGTCTAACTTGAATGTTTCTATTGTTTTACTTTAAAAATAGGCAAATGGAAAAAGACACTGAGGAGAAATTCCGTTCACGCTACACACTGATAGACAAGACAGATCCTTCGGCCATTTCAGCCGCTCAAGCCGCCGGTGTACCTATCGGTAAGATAATCACAACCTGTACCACAATGTTACCAGACCACAATGCATATGCCTACTTCTCTGTTCTCAATCACATTTGTAACGTACATTACTGTACCTTTTTAACTTGATTGATTGTTGCTCCTATAAACATGAGTTTACTATTTATTTTTTTCACACACCTGAACCAGGCACTAACTAGTGACTATTAAATAAATATTTATTTCAATATTTTTCTGATTCATTACTTGAAACCCGCAGTGAATCTGTCAACCAAAAAAGTATATTAATGATAAAATAAAAGGCCTCAACGCATTGAGACTTTTTTATTTTATCAATATTTTGACACCATGGTACCGGTGCGTTTCTCTGTCAAACTTGTATCGATATACTTCTTCAAAAAATTATTTTTGTTTTATTATATTATTATATTAGTTAATTCCCATTATTTCACAGGAGATGACGGGGAGCTGGTAGGGGAAGTGGATGGTGCCAGTTTTGGTGTAGGTGTTGCTCCTGCTGGCACTCGACCGGTGCCATCTTCTATTGTCAATGGAAAAAGGAAAGATAAGAAAGGCAGCAAAGCACGAGTTGAACAAAAATCTGCAGGGTATGTGTTTATAATGGTAATCACCCCAGTGTTTCATCTAGGATTCAGAAACAGCATGAGCCTACCTACCTACCATTGGGTCAATTAGCTATATACACAGGACAACCAACGTGTCATTACCAAAAATCCCCACCCTCCACAAGTAAGACTAAAAACAGATTCCCAGAAGTAATAATTATATAGTTCGCATGTCCACTCTATGTTATGTCATAGGTTTGAACGCGCTCTGGCAGTGTATGCAAGTCACAAAGGCCAGAGTGAGGATGAAGATGCCTTGGTGCTAGGTGACAGAGGGGCCTCGCACCTCCTGCATATTTTAAAGACAGCATAATGCTGTGCCATGCTAGAAAAACCTAGATGAAACCATTCTCAAAATTTGTTTTTGTTTTTTGTGCTGCTGTCAAATTGTATTTTAGAAAAAAGTGTAAAATTAGTTCTATTTGCTAATATAAAATATATCTGTACATGTTTCACTATCACGTAGAGGGTCAATTGTTCTTTGTGTTTGCAATATTTTCTTTGCGCTGCAACCTCATCTGTCACTTATCAAGCATCTTATTTGAACAACATAACTTAATTAGCAATTGGTGTAATAACTTTTTGGTGAGTTCTTAATTTTTGAACACTTACAGCTCTGCCCCGAGTCCTGCTTACAGCTCTAAAGCTGATGGGAGTGGTGGACATACACCTTCTGGGGAGAAAGAAGAGAAGCGAGAAGAGGCCGGCACGCCCACGAGCGTCACTGCCAAAGAAGCTTTACCAGCCAGACCAAGGTCATTACTTAACCCTTTTAGTGTGGGGATCAACTTTATTGTCGATTCCCGCATTGAAAGCGTAAAACATTTAGAATGTCCGTAGACCCATAACATAGCTTTTAAATGAAATAGAAATCATTTAGCTTTATTTACCTCATTAAAACTATTTTGTACATACAGCCTATTGTATTTTTCCTGATTAAAGCTTCGCATGTATAAACAAAATAACAATGATCAAAATGTTAATACTTAAAGTTATTATCTTTGCACTTAATTTTTTTTAAATTTTCTGTACAGGCAAAAACCTAGATTTAAATTTCATTTACAATCGTGTTCCAGCACACCTCCATCAAGAACGGAAGCCTTCGAAGAGTTTAAGAGTGAACGAGGAAGTGAAATAAATCGTATTCTAACTGAGAACAAAGGTTTGTGGCGTAAAACAATAATAATCACAAACATTTTTGAACAATTATTGATGAAGCCTTGCTTACTAAGATATCAAGAAACAGTATTTACATTGTGGTAAAGTGAAAAATGTAAAATATAACCAACCATATTAAAATTTTAAGTGTCATAAATGTCCATAACCTTGAAATTATGTCTAGTTACTGTTAACCACAACTTCAAATTGGTGAAAATTACTTAAAAAAGTATACACTGTATCTCAGCTCAAAATTTTATCAATCTTGCGACCTTTAAGACATAAATCCTCTTTGAAAAAAAATTTAAAGCTAAGGAATTTTTCAGAAAAATATTTCACATTTATTGAATGTTTAAGTGCTAGATGTGAAATAATGGTTTTTTGAAAAATGTATCAGTTTTACATTTTTTCATTGCTCCTATTTTATATCAACACCCTATTTCTTTCGCTAAACAGAAATTCTGGAATCAAAGAAAACCTCATACAAATCTCTGGCACAGCAAATAAACTACACCAAGACTGAGATAGATAAATCAAGATCGAAGCTGGGCCAGATCAAAGAAGAACGTGAGGAACAAGGTAGAAATGACTTTTATTCCAGAAAGCACCAGACGTTGACCCAATGTTGTTTTGATGTTGAGCCGACAGCAAAAATGTTGTGCCAACATCAAAACAACATTGGATGCATGTCTCGTGCTTAACGAGAAGACTAACCTAGAAATGAAGTTTTAGTTGGTGCTTATCAACAGATTTCCACTCTCTATATATTATATTTATATTATATTTTTAACCCCTGGCCAAATTATCCTACAATATTTCAATCATTACTATGTCAATAGTGTATGCTGGGACAAAGCCTATTTCTATCTCCCGCCGTCACCGAAGGTGCAATGGAGGGGCCTTTGATCGGCTTACCGGTAAGCCTTTGTCCAGTATATCTTCTGGCGCCTAAAGTACTGGTATATGTGTTACTAACAAATAGTGGGTGAAGTGATATATAAAAATTAATTGTGTTGTTTTCGTCATGACAAAATATACCTATATATTACAGGACCTATGATTAATGAGGATGGAGATGTGATTATTACGGAGGCAGAGTTCTTGGAAATCAAGAGGCTGCAGGACCTCAAGAAGAGTTACCAGGACGATTTTGATGAACTGAAGCACCTGCGCTCAGAAGTTCACTATTGTGAAAAACTTGTCTCACAATGCCGACAGAGACTTGTTCAAGGTCAATATGATGTCACATTGTTGTACATGTATACTGCTATACATGTATATTGAAACTAATTACTAATTTGTGGGGGGGGGGGTTTTCTTGATGATCGCAATTGTAGAATTTATAATGCCATCAGTAGCCATTGAATACATTTTCCCTAGTCAGAGAGGGTTTGACTGGCTAGCACCTGGCTTTTCACTAACACTATTCACAATTTTAAGTGGATGAAAATTATTTACATTTTTCAAAATTGTTGTTTTAAATCGTGGTAATGTTGGTAATTGAAGACACATTCGTCCTTTGCTGAAAAGGTTTAATGTATAAGCCAGATAGAGACAGGTTAATGACTGACTATGATGACGAGTGTACAAACATGTTCATGACTGACTAGACAGGCTTTATTGAAATATTGGGTTATTATTTTTTACAGAATTTGATAACTGGTATACAGAGAGCTTTTTGGCGGAGCCGGAATTACAAGCGAGTGCGGATGCCGGTGTTGGTAATCGTTCAGGAGTGTATCCACCACAGAGAACAGATTCTATTGTGAGTATTATTATGTCCACTGCAGTATTACTTCTGGGTTTGCAGTAGCATTGATCAGAGTATTCACTTCTGTGTTTTTCATAAGTACAACTCTTCTTGTAGAACAGAATCTTTTAAAAAAAAAAATTCCGGCCTTTTTCAAATCTTTTTTTCCAGCCGTAGCAAAATACTCTCAATGAATATTTAAAAACAATTATGGTAGATGTATCTTTAAAGGTAACCTTGTTGAGAAAAAGGTCACCCAATACAAATACCATTAATATTATAATGGCTCGAGTCGTCTGCAAATGAGATGCATTGAAGTCAACGATCACCTATTCAGTCTACTGGTTCTATATTCTAAAACATGTAGCTGCGATGAAATTGAGACCACAGAACATTATATATTTTCGTACCCATTATATACGGACGCTAGAAATGACATGTATTCGTCTCTCTTCCAACTAGGTCTGTAATTTAACTAAGAAATCTTGCTTCATGGCAGTGATATTCAAACCCTAGCTTCCAATAATTGTAAAGATTGTAAAGGTAAATTTTCCTTCTTAACATGACCACTTTATTTTACTAGTAAACTTTACAATTATGATATTTTGTCTTTGTCACTACCACCTACACCCACCACCTCCCAATTTAGATCTATGGCGCTATTAGCATGTCTGTGTCTACCTGTGTCTGCCCTCGTTTGACAGTTCCACTACTCGTGATTGAGAACATTGACTCCGCGATAAGAACTTCGAAAAAATGTATGTATTGTTCTTATCGAAAAATGAATATGTATAAACCAATTGCTGTCTTACATTATTATTATTTTTTTCCCGTTTTAAAAGCTTGAAGATGAGCAAGAGAAGTTTGATCGTCTACAGATGGCACTGCTGATGGAGAACCCAGACTCTGCAGCCTTCTATAATGCCAAAATGCGTACAGAAAGAAGGGTAATTATATTTAATTTATAGTTAATCATCGTGCTGCTGAATTGTTTGTGAATATTTTCATTCATTTTTTCCAGCTTCAAATAAATGAAAAATAACTTTCTTTAAAAAAAAAAATTATTGGATTATTTAACCATCTACCACTAGATATGTTACAAATTTAAGTGGTATTTTATTTGTTCTGAAATTTTCTTAAAAACATATATATACAGTCTTAGCAGCACACAGGTTAACAGTAAACTGTGGGATATTCAAACCGACATAACACATGTTTTCTAGATCACCTTCTGTTTACCATGTACACAGATGACAATCAATACCAACCTTCGGTTAATAATATAAATCCCACAATGTCCTTGGAATCAAAAGAGCTATAATACATGTATTTCCTGTTCTCTTCACTTTTTCACCTGTTATCAGTCTCGTAAAAAAAACTACCCAGTTTTATAAAATACCCAAGTATAATTAGATTGGAACTATAAATGCTGAATTTAAATGGATATTGACATTTTCTATTTAATTATTTTGAACCCTTACAACGCTGAGATATTTTCGTATGAACCATGGAGACCAAAGGTTTCATTTTAATACCTATGTTATTGGTATACTGGCATTATACATTTTGTATTATTTCAGTGTGAGGATTGACTTATGACATCAGATTATGACATCATAAGTTGATCCCCGCGCTGAAAGGGTTAATGAAAATATTGTGGATGAGGCAGAAATAACAGGTAAATGGCTAAGATTAGTAGTGTTGTAATAAGCTTACTTGTAATAATCTGTGTTTTTTACAGAAAACATACCAGTCATCGATGTCGCAAGCTCAGCCGTCTATGTCGAGAAAGCCTGGCACACCTGTCCGCTCGATAAGAGCACAACCTCCACAGACCTTAACAGTCCAAAACTAAACATTCTGAGACCATATATATATATGTACATTCTCAATTATATTTCCAACCAAATCAAATGTCATTAAAATTGATCAAATAGTTTCTAGTAGATGCTTACCCAGCAAACACAAAACATTTGTTTAACATTTATACAATGTTGGACCAACGTTGAAGATTGGCCGATTGTGTATACATGTTCTACAAATGTTTTGTGTTTGCTGGGTAGTTAGTCGAATGATTCAGTGTTTTCTTTATTTGAAGCTGGTTAGCAGCTCTTGCTTCAAATGAAAGGAAAATACTAAACAACCATTCCACAGGATAGAGGTTAAGTCAACTGTTCTAAAGACAATTCTGCAGAATAGGGCTTATGTCAACTGTTCTTTGCCCTCCATGAACTGACATAGTTTTACATACATGAGGCTAAATACTGAAAGTGTCTATATAATAAGTGACATTTTTCAAAAACTGCTGTAAAAAAAGGATTCTCCAAAAGTCTGTGAAGTACATATGTCTCCTTACAATATCAACTTATTCCACATAATGTCAAATGTTTGCAAACTTAAGTTGTGATTATTTATATACATCCTTGATATTTATCATAAAACTGTTTATGTTATAGAAATATTTGTCAAAACGAATAAGTACACAGTATTATTACAGTAGTATTCTGAAAAAAGTATTGTAAAAAGTTAAATCTACCTTCAATTGTGGAAGTATATTTACAGGATAAAATAATCGCTTGTTTTTGTATTTCTACTCCATAATGAAGATTATTGTCACATAACATTACATGTTTGACTTCACTAGTAAAGGGGGGGTGAATTTTAAAAATTGCATGTTCACCCAATTATTTCATGAGACGTTGCCAAATATTGACCATAAATATGTTGATATTATGAGAGAGTCCATCAAGATTATCAGAACCTCACTGTGAGAGGAAACAACCTGTATTGTTATGACATACAATTTTCACAACGTGATTTGTTATATTGTTTATAGAGGTTTTCTGAGAGCACATTTCTAACAAATTCAAGAATTATCTGTACAAATCTGTATGTTAAGTGATTTTAACTGTGATATGTAAAAAGTGAGGAAGGTATTATTTAAACCAGTATAATTATATACCAGTACATATATGATAAAACAGCCCAAATGAAGAGAATAAAATATGGAGCATGTGTTTTGTGAAATCTTATCTTCAATGTACAATAGTTTAAAAGTGTGACAAGATATATATTTTAGAATGTCACAATGGTGAACATGGGCAATAGATATCATTGACTTCACCTTTTTCAGCCCTCCGCATCATTGATCTTCATCCCATGTTACATCATATTACAAGCAATCTGTGATATTAATTTTGTTTTTGTTAAAAGTTGTTTTATATTTGCAAGGCTAATATCCTGGCACTATTTTAATTAACATTAGGGAGAAAATGATAAACTTTCTATACAGTGTAGCTGAGCCCATTTTACAGCTAATGTACAATTTCATATCATTCTTCTTCACACATTATACGAGCAAAATTCTGCCATTAAACAGCCTTTTCTAAAAGTGCAATTAACTTGAACCTACATTGAGTCATGACAATGATTGAAATTAAATATTTTCATCTTAGGCGGGTAGTGATTCATCATTAAGTGATGTGAACCTTATTCATCCAATTTTACTCACATTATCTTTGATATTTTAGTTAACGAATGTAAATCTTTAATGTACCCATTTAAAGTAAATGCCTTGTAATGAACGTACATATTAATATAGTATCAACTAAGCGTACATGTTTTTATGTTCAGTTTATAAGGGAATAATATTATTCAACCTTTACGATATATTATTGACACATACGGGCCTACCTTGTGCATTACGTGTTAGATAATGTATCATTTACATTAAATCTGAATTTACCACTCGCAATGAAAGGTTGTGCTTATGTCATGTGTTGAATCAATAAATTATTTTTAAAAGTTTACTTGACAATTCGCGTCATTTCACTTTATGTATGCGTGCTCCATTACTCATACATGTATTTTATCACTTGATATAGTTCATGTCCCTTAACGCATGCTGCATTACTCGTAATGGGATGATTCAATGTTGTTTCAACGTGGGAGATGTTCACTTTGCCTCAGTAAGATTTTTAGACAATGTTGCTTTCACGTTGGACCGACGTATGGGACGCTGGTTTTTTCTACACCACCATCTTAGAATTGATCATTTTTCTGGGCAAAAAAATATGTGCCACGTTTTGAAGCTTATTTGGCATAACTCTTTTCCAACACATCTTGTTTAAAGGTGTCATTTATGCATAAATCCAATGTAGTGGCCACTGCCATATTGCCAAAAATGGGCCATCTAAAAAAACTTTAAATCATTTGTTATGATACTATACAGACATGGCTCCCACACTTTTTTAAATGCAAAATTCAAGGACTTTGCAAGGACATTTAAAAAACTTCCCAATCTTTTTCAAGGACCTTTTTTGTGCATATTAACAAAGTAATTCGCGGGTTACAAAAATAAGTATAGGACAGAAGCTATGAAAAACGGCAACTTTGGAGTTATTATTAGACTACTCTATTTATCAAATTTCAGATAATGCATATCAGTGAAATTACAATATCGTAGAAAATATGAAATGTAAGCATACATTGTCTATCGATATTTAATTCAAGGAATTTTCCCATTTTCAAGGACCCATGGGAACCACGTACAGAAAAGCCTGACACTATAGTGTTTTAGGCAGACATTATAATGTCAAAACCTCTCGTTTTAATGCAATATGCTGTCTGACATTAAATCATTTATTGCTATGATGCCATGTGTTGACATTATATTCCAAAATTGTAATGACATTTCTTTTTTTTCAAGGTCACAGACTGCTATGGGAAAAAAATTGTCATCGCTATATCTCCACATCTACAATTTGTTTTACTTCCATATTAATACCAGTGGTCCATATGATGAAACTCAAGGTCAAGTTAAAAAAAGATGGTGACCTTCTCCTAATTGTCAATGTCATACATGCTGATAAAGAATAAACGTGTTTTCCTCACGATATATCCACACCTACAATATGATTTTCTTCCATATCAAATACCAGTGACCCACATAATGAAACTCAAGGTCAAACACAAGGATGGGTGACCTTGACCGATTTGTCAAGAGGCTGATAAATCTTGGCTCATAGGCTTACAATTTGTATCGCTTGTAATACCCAAACTATTTTAGCATTCCGAAAATTACTTAACTTATTCGATTGGCTTTCCCGTCCTATCTCCTTGCTGGCCCGGATGTGTGCGCCTCTGAGCTCGGTCTGCTGAGGACTTGGTCGTTATAGAAGTTTCGTTGATTGATTGGTTGAACAAATAGCGGACAATGTTGAAAAAAACCTCTATGCTTGCTTAGCAGGAAAATCTAATTGTTTTTAATGAATATATGGTCACATACAGTATTAAATAATATTGATTGGTAGTGAGAGCGATACATCTTATTCTTTTATTATTTATTAGACAATACACAGACAATAGAGAGAGAGCTTCTCAGTCAGCAGGATACACTGACCCATTGTTGGTTCAATGTTGGTGCATCGTCTGCGACGTTGGCCCCACATTGAGCCAAAATTGGGTCAGTGTATACTGTTTGCTGGATAACGTTGATCCAATGTTGGTCCATCGTCTACGACGCTGGCCCAACATTAAACCAACATTAGCTGCTAGCAGCTGGTGACTGCTATCGCACATATCTACGGTCAGCTAGTGACATCTGGTGATTGATTACAAGATTTCCGTATTAGGCCTACATGGTTTGTTGTAAATTAGGTAAATATTCTGTAAAAAATCTCCATATTTCTATTAATCATTTATTATTAATTTATACTCGATGTAAAAAAGCAGCAATAAGTAAAGTAATTGTATATTGCATTGGGTTTGTTTATACGTAGGCCTATCGTAATTGTTAGTACAATATATTTGCTGCACCATAATAATTTCTACGTGAAATTGCTTATATTTCTGTTATATTTGTATTATTTTCGTGTAGTTTTTACATTTCAAATCACCCGCTCAGAGCGCCTGCATTTCATGTTAGTATACTGACAACATGAAAATTTATTTTTATATATAATTCTGCTATGTGACAGGGGTATTCAGTTTTTTAAGCATGAGCGAATTCGGTCGGTACACAGCAAACAGGAGACGTTTACCCATGCTGCTGTAATGTTGGGCCAGCGTCTCAGAAGATGGGCCAACATCATATCAATATTGTGTGTATGTCTGGTGTTTGCTTGGTCTCGCAAAATATTGATCCTTTCCAGCAGGCACGAGAAGTTGACTCAAAGTTGGTTAACCGCTGGTCCACCGTCTACGACGTTGGACCAACGTCAAATCGACATTGATTCAACGTCTTGTGCCTGCTGGGAATTATTACGAGATGAGCCCCTATCCCCAACAAACTCAACTCGTTAAAACAATATTGGTTCAATTATTGGTCAGCGTTGTAGAAAGTGCGCCAACATTAGCCCAGCATTGGTTCAAAGTCAATAACCCCATGCTGATTCTACATTAACCATTCAATCGCTAAGCACGTCTGTAATCGTTTGAAATGTGTTTTATTAGGCCAAAATATTACTGTTATTAGAATTTAGTGTGTGCTCAAACATCAGCCCCTTGAAGCTGTGGGTCGCGGTAGCGAGACACAACTTCAAGTGAGTCGAGATTGGTTTATCTTAGCGTGTTAATATGCACGTTAAGGGTGAGAGCAGTATAGGGACAATACACTTAATGTATGCATTTATATTACTGTAGGCCTACATAGTATCGAATGCCATGAAGAAAATAAAACATTATTTCGGTATACGTGCACGTACTGATGAATGAAATCTACAATTTTGCACGAGACATGCACAGTTAAGACCAGTTTAACAACAAAATGTATGATCGCTTCTGGTTATCACCGTTCATTTACAGTCAATACATGTCTGTGTACACATTTGTAATAAAGCGATAATAAATCGATAATTTGGACTTTTTAAGGGGGGGGGGGGTTGAATTTCGTCGAGTGATAGTAAAGATATGACAGATTTACTTCCATGTTCCATGTTTACATATAATAACTCCCACTGGGGTCATTCATGTCGACAAACCAAAAAATCGGCTGTGAAATGAAGTGTTTTATTAGTTCCAAATGTGTCATACAACGAGATATTTATATGTTCAATACAATCAATTTATCTTGAGTGAAATTTAAGGTTGGGATCTTTCTTACTTAAATATTAGGGCAGAAATAGACACCACCTATGACCGTGGTCGAATGAGGCCATGCTTATGTTGGAAACGGTCTTCGATCGTCTTTAAACAGGAGTCCCAAGTAAATAGTTCAGCTTTTGGTCACGGTATGGTATTGAAAAGGGTGTATTTCAGTACAATTTCATTTGGAACAGTGCGCTATGGTAAATAAATAAATATTCACCCACTTGAAGTTGTGTCTCGCTATCGCAACCCACAACTTCAAGTGGGTGAAAATTACTCATATTTGTAATAACATGAGACCATATTTGCAAATCTTATTGTTTAAACACACATTTCATTGACGATAGCTCCTTTTGAACACATCTAATATGGAAACTGGACAGCCGTTACCAGCCACTGGTCAGCTCCTAACAAAAATACATGTACAATTGTCCATTTCACAAGATCTCAACTAGTAGCATGCGCATCTATATTGACACGAAAAAAACAGCACATGTAGCCATGGTGTTCCATGAATGATACTGATGATGAAAACAGTTGTACTGCATGTGCAAATCCAGCGGCACAATAGTTGTCATTTAACCTGATAATAAAACATATCAACAAGAGCACACTCGACAATAGCCCGCGCCCATTATTGAACTAGTCCGAGAACTGGTTACTAGCAACATGCAGTACAAATTTGAGCAGGATACATGGTAAGCTTTTGAAGTTATCGCGCCCACACGGTAAAATTAACGGCGTAACATGCGATAAATCTGCCACTTAACATTTTTTTCAGCCATTATTGAACTTGTCTGAGAACTGGTTATTAGCAACATGCAGAACAAATTTAATCAGGATGACGACGTCAAACTGCAATTGCAATAGCCCCCATTTTAAATTAAAATTAAAAGACGTGCTAAAAAACGGATTCACACCCTGGGTGGTATGTAAGAACAATGGTGCAGTACTGATGATTGTATTCGTGCAACACGCGAAAATGACGATGATTCTAAAACTATAACCAACTTGGCGATTTTTTTTTTTAAATATGTTACGATATATCATCATTTTGCGTTGCCTATTATCAAGTTTTTGTTGCATTACGTTACTCTCTCAGTGCAAGGACCGACTTTAGACGTTAGAATCTGACGACTTTAGACTTTCTGATTCTGACGTCTATAACGTCGATCCCCGCACTGAAAGAGTAAAATATTTATATTGGCTGTAGACCCACAACATACAATAGGTATTCACATGAAGCGGAAAAAGCTAAAAACTAAGACATTTGTGATAATTTCAAAAAATAAAATAAAACTTTGGTCTCTTTGGTTTATATGAAAATATTCCAGCTCTTTAAGGGTTAGCACTTTGTTGCAATAGTCATTAATATATATATTACACTGGGTGAAATGTGTCAAGCTGCATTGCACCACGATCATGTAAAACAAGAATAATAAACCCGAGTCTGGTGGTGTTGTTCACATCTTTCCCGGAGCAATCCAGCGCTCCTTTTCGTACCTGAACTGTCTGACTTGGTTATCAGTCATTGCCTGCGGCTGCCACCCGCTCTGGACCAGCGCCGTACGCATCTGAGGGAAAGGGTCGTTCTTGACTTTACAGGAGAACTTCATTTTCAGCCTGACATTGTCACCCGGAAGGATAAGCATTTTGGCGTTTCTGTTTGAATCGTGATAATCACCGCCTTTACTGCTCGCTTTCTCGTGATAACGCTGCAAGTACATGCACAACATTACGTGAAGATAATGTACTCGAAATTGTGGTTGAAAAGATGTATCTGCCACTTTGGGAAGTGGTAGATACAACAGTTCTGAAATAGCTGTAATTTAGCGATATTAGTTTTGAAAGATAATCTAAACGTGCTACCAAGGAGGTTATGACATAAAACCTCCCTGTTCCTACTCACCACAGGCACTGTAATTTGTTTGGCAAGAACTGAGGACAGACTTTTTTCTAAATGCGACGCAGGTGACAGATATTATAGAAAAATGACCAGCTACATGTTTGGGATATGTGTTCTCGGAAATTATTGCTAATACCACACCAAGGTTTTTGGCTGATGCAGACGGATTTGTGTCTTGAGTCAAAATTAAAGCGACACAATCAGGATAAAATCATCAAAAAATAAGTAATTTTTGGTCATAAGATGTGAACATGTCCATGGATAAAATTGCGGAAGTCTTTTAAATTTTGGGTTGCTGTGGCAACGTAGCAAGTGTGCCAAAAGCTCCATTTATCAGTTATTCCCATATTTCTTACTTTGGACATGCATGTCCGAAATTAGATTTCGTCCTTATGTCTCGCTTAACTAGTAAATACGCAGCACAAAATTTTTAAAAAAACTTATGCAATGCTAGTCTACGGACATATTTACATCTTATGGCCATATAAAGAAGCCAAAAAAAATATAGATTTTTTTTATGATTTTAGCCTGATATATTCGTGATCGTTTGAAACCGATAAGAAAATGTGAATTGAAGTATCATGGGCATACAGATCGTGATCTAAGTCGCAAGTGGGAATAATAGCGGTGAGTGGTGTAGTATATGATTCTGGTAAAATGCTGTGGTCCCATGCAGTACGGACGCTTGTGGAACTTCATGTGAATATCTATCTATATCGCAAAGATTGTTTTTAATTCTTAATTATTTTTGTAGGACCTACCTAATTTTGTCATGGTCACATAAAACACAAACTGTGTATTTGAAAAAGTCACTCATAATAATACTATTAGACAGTCTATGGGGCCTACAAATACAGACAAATTATAAATTCGGATTATTGCTACAATATGCTGTGTATATTGGTCATGGAGAACAACTGAATATTGGATGAATAAAAGGCCATGATAACTGAATCAAATCCCAGGTAGATAGACCCTTTAGGTCCGAGGAGGCAATCTGCCCCTTATAATAGATGGTAAAACATAACCCTTTCACTGCTAATGAAGAATGTATAGTCGTTTTTAATTTGTTTTATTAGTTGATCAAATAACTGTTCTTGGGAATAAAATGAGTGTTGAAACATCATATTTGCAAATGTTTGGTCCCCAATTAAATAAATATCAGGAATTTTCACCCACAAAAGCGAGACACAATTTCAAGTGGGTGGATATTAAATTAAAAAAATTAGCGCTTTAAACTGTTAAAGGTTAACCATTTGACCGCCAATCATGACTAAACAATTTTTTTTAAATCTGTTTCATTACCTTATTAAATAATGTAACGGTTTTATAAGATTGGTGTGCAGTCAGCAAGTATTGCAATTTGTAAATATCAAATTAAACACAATATGAAATACGAAAATTGTAGTTATATTAGTTTCTATTAATAAGGTGGAGACCCTCGTACCTGAATCAGTTCTTTGGAGACTTCCATATTAGCAGACGTCAGGGTATGTGCCACATGGTCAAGCGGGCCTGTGACGGTGACATGACGTAACGTGTTGTCCATGGTGTCCCACTTCATGGTCATGTCCACTACACAGCCACGTGACATGGACTGACATGCCATGCTGCGAGGTGCCTCAGTGTCAACTGTTCAGTGCCTCAGTGTCGACTGTTTAATATCCCAGTGTCGACTTCTCAGTGTCGAGTGCTCAATGTCTCAGTGTCGACTGCTCAATGTCTCAGTGTCGACTACTCAGTGTCGACTGCCCAGTGCCTCAGTGTCGACTTCTCGGTGTCGAATACTAAGTGCCTCAGTGTCGGCTGCTGAGTGTCGACTGCTCTATGTCTCAGTGTCGGCTGCTCAGTGCATCAGTGTCGACTTATCGGTGTCGAATACTAAGTGCCTCAGTGTCGGCTGCTGAGTGTCGACTGCTCTATGTCTCAGTGTCGGCTGCTCAGTGCATCAGTGTCGACTTATCGGTGTCGAATACTCAGTGCCTCAGTGTCGGCTGCTGAGTGTCGACTGCTCTATGTCTCAGTGTCGGCTGCTCAGTGCATCAGTGTCGACTTATCGGTGTCGAATACTCAGTGCCTCAGTGTCGGCTGCTGAGTGTCGACTGCTCAATGACTCAGTGTCGGCTGCTCATATTTTCAGTGTCGACTGTTCAATGTGCACTTTCCACGTCTCAAGTACACCTGAATATATAACACCGCGGTTGGACCTGTAACAAATTGCATACATATTCATTGACCGGACAAGTTTATATATTCTCCAGTTTACAATGACAGACGAGTGATTCAAATCTTCACACTTACACCAATAATAATATCCACACGTTCTGCTGATGGTGATACTGATACGCGTTCAATTCGTCCCCAGTTAAAAAGTTGAAACCACGTTTAACGTTTATCCTGCTGATTTTTTTCAGACTATTTTTCATTCATTTGAAGCAGAAATTGCTAACGCAATTTCCAGCTTCAAATGACGAAAAATAATAATATTAATGGAAAAATATACATCTTCAAAGTGTAATTGAAAATATACATCTTCAAAGTGTAATTATTAGATTAACTAAGCATCTGCCATAAAGTATTTTGGCAATGCGAGTTAAATTTATTGGTCTGAAATTGTTTGAAAACGGATATATTCGATCCCGGCAGCATGAGGGTTAAAATACAGAAAATATGATTTTTCATAAATTTGAAATCATTAAAATAAAATATACCAATAATGTACTTACAAATAACCATGGATTTATCCACCCTGGCGAGAGACGCTTACACAAGATAATAAAGAGAAACCTGTTGCATTAGCAGTTCTAGTAGCCCATGTGCTGGCAGGTTACACGGACTCGTATTGGAATGATTGTTATAAAGCACCAGACGGCATATATTATTGTTCACTTCATCAATAATGAGGGTACTTTTGTACGATGCATAATAACTGCTCGATGCCGTGGATACACGTTTTAAACATACACATTCACTTACTATAAATATAATTCAATTTGAATAATGGGAAATTAGGCTTTAAAGAAATAATCCTTGTTCAAATATTTTAGAAGTCTAAAAATACTAACTGTATTTGTATGATGTGGCAGTAGGTGTTAGGCCTATTGTATCACCGTGAAGCAGATGGCACCCGCATATCTATATCCGGCTGCTATATATAGCCCATTATAAATATGGATTTTCTAGCTAACATCTGTGTTTTAATCAATAACATTCGGAAATGATGCTGATTATAGTTTAGACCACATAAAACCGACTGAATATAAAACGCACATCCAGAAGTCGATCCTTCCCCTGATTTTGTTGGTGAGTAAGTTCCTTCAACAAGAAATTGACGGACGTGTGTCATTGCGTACAAGAAGAAGTATTTATTTAACCAGAATAAAAATGACGTGCAAAATAAACATAATTATGAGCAGTGTGTATTGTGAGAACTCCATATTAAAAACAAAAAAACGATTGTTATCATAGAGACCACCAGACTGACGGCCGAACAGACGGACAGACAGATATTTTATTGATATAAATACAAGTCATTACAGACTTATTTGTCATAGAAATATATGTACATGTATATACAAGATGGTTAGTTTGATAAAATCACATTACGTAGATGGATGATGTGTGCTACTGTACATGTACATAACCAGCAAACACAAAACATTTGTATAAAAAGTGTACAACGTCGGCCCAACGTCTTCGACGCAGGCTCAATATTGTACACATGTTATACAAAAAAATGTTTTGTGTTTACTGGGTACGAGCAGATGTACTGCCAGGTATTGAAAATGAAATGAATCGGGCTTTAGGCGACCTTTGTGCACATATAGGCTAAACTGGGCCAGGAGAACCTCCTGAGGATGGTGAGATGATTGAGATGACACTGCCCTCCAGACACAGGATTCGAAATTCGAGCCCTGGCGGTCTGAGGCCGAGCACGTTACCTCTCGGTCACGGAGGCTCTCCACAATACTGACTTTCACACGTGGATGGAGAAGAAACATTTTTAGTTTCTTTCAAACCGCCGAGTCCGGGAACCGAACCCCGAACTCTGGCGTGAAAGGCAGTGGTGCTAACCACTACCCTAGGGCCCCCGCCCTACTGCCAGGTAACTATCAACATTGTAGTATTGAGAAATTGGATAAATAAGTTTTAACATACCATTTCAATCATGATAAAAACATATGGTTTGGTGAAATAATCTCGTCTCTGACTCTATCTCAATATTTGACAAAGATATAATAACTTTGGTTATTTTATGGTGGCCATTTTAAGTTTTGCATGGCAATGATGTCGAATAAATGTACATGTATTATGTGTCTTATTGTATTCCTTGACGAAAATCAAGTCTCTATCCTAAATATTGAGGAAGATATGATAACGTCAGTGATTTCATGGCGGCCATTTTAAATTTGGCGTTTTCAAAAATCAATTAAGGGTGGGAAACACACATCCGCCTAGATATCGTTATAGGTAGGCCTATATAATCAAAAGAGAAAACAGCCAAAGCAAAGTTACACTAAAAATATATATATATAAATCTGTAATTAGCAGCTAATAGATTGATCAGTAATCAATGAAAGAAATTTAAATAATCTGGTTGGAAATTGGGAGATGTGGAACATCGTTTAGCACAATGTTTTATTACAGTTTCTGTTAGGAAAATATGTCTAGAATTCAAAATCTGAAAAAATAGCTCAGTTGGGAAAAATGATTGGCAAAGCCTTTTTTAAAAAAAGCGGCCGTTTTGCTCAAAGCCGCATATAAAAAAGATTCAACTTCATTATAGTGTTTATATAAGCCTATCTCATATGTTCAATACGTATTCGTGTCTAGTTCATTTCTCATGAACATTTTTCAGGTGCCCCCGACATAGTGGTGTGGCCACAAAACACACCAGACACACTAGACAATCCATGATGACCGCATTTTGTAAAGATCAATATTATTATTATTTTATTTTAATATTAAATTAATATTTTTTTCGACAAAGTTGAAGTAGATTTACGATGTCTGGAGTCCCCATTGGGGTTATCAGGTACGTCCGACATAGTGGTGAAGCTAGAAAACATCGTAGACCTCACATTGATTGTATATAAAAGCCATTTGTTGTCAAGTCCAATCACTAAATTGATATCATTTTTTGACTGAATTTAAGCATTTTCATGACTTTGGTGTCTATCTTATAGTTTTCAGGTACGCTCAACATAAATGTAGTGGTGTGACCAGGCGCGGATCCAGAGGGGGGCGCAGGGGATGCACGCCCACCCCTTTTTGCGCCAAATTCTTTTAAAAGTCGCCTCTATCGGCCTAAATATGCCAAAAAAATCGTGGGGGCGAGCCCCCGAACCCCCTGCGTCCTGGTGACCAGAATTTTTTTTAGAGCAAATTCAGTGTGATTGTCCATCAGAGTGTACACTCATTCATTTATTCCTACACGCATTTATTTATTCATCACTCATTCTGTATGTAATTATAGCATGATTGATTTTAGTAGTATTTTTGTGACAGCCCAGTAAACACAAAATATTTGTATGACATTTATACTACGTCGGCCTCACGTTGGTCCAACATTGTATAAAAGTTCAAATGTTTTGTGTTTACTGGAAGCACTATGTCAGATATACCTGGAACCCTGGTACATTTAAATCATTCATCTACTATCAGTTAATCACATTTGGTTTTGCGGTTATGTACATTATTTCTTGTTATTTATGCATCATTTCATGTAAGTCTTTTTTCAGTTCAATGATCATAATAGTAATAATGTGAGTATTTATATGGCGCACATATCCAGCCTAGGGCTGCTCATGGCGCCTTACATCATATTATCCATGGTCATTTGACCAGTTCATTCATGAGCCATTTCAACTCCCCGGGGAAGAAATACAGCTTTGCAACCGTGTCACGCTAGTAGCTTGTGGTGCAACAATTGCCATCTCTGTCCCACCAGGTACTAATTAACACCTGAGTGAAGTGAAGCACTTGAGGGTAAAGTGTCTTGCCCAAGGACACAGCATTGATACAACAATGTCCCAACGTTGAGCGGGGTGAAACATGATATTTCTCTGAAAGTCCTGCACCCAGTGAGACTTTAACTCGCACGGCAGGCAGCGACTAATTGCAAAGTGCTATGCTCTATAACCATTGTACCACGTCCCTCTCTGCGAGAAGCTTCAAAAGTATGAAAAAATCATCCTGGGTTCTGGCAAAAATAATCAAGGAAGCGTTAGATAAATCGTGTCCCAAGAGTAAAGTTAAAGATATGGATTTCTTCATAGCCAAGCAGATTAGTTGATTAATTAAATTAAAAAGACAAATCAGACGAATAGCACAAAAAACCCAGGACCCAGAACATAAAAGACTTGCCAACCAACTAAAAATAATAGTCGCCAAAGCATTAAAAAAACGATAAGGACACCTGGTGGCGAAAAAAACACAAAAGACCTTGACGAGGCCAAAGATAGTAGAATGCTCTGGAATACGGGCAACAGAATTAGTCCTAAGAAATCCCAAACGACCAGCAATAACCCTGTAATCAACTTAAATGGGAAACCAACTGAAAATGATAAAGAAAAAGCAAACGCGTTTGCTAAAACACTTGGAAAAATTCACAATACCCACCAGGGAGCCATTTTCAACGACAAATTTAAGAAAGAAGTAGACGATGCAATCACTTCAAACCACCAACTCTTCAATACATTAGATCATGAAAAAGAAGAAATTGGCGATGATAGTCCAGCAATGAGAGAAATAACTATTGCGGAAATCAAAATCCAGCTAAGTAAAACCAGAGGACGCTCAGCGCAGGGAGCTGACGGGATTAGGTACCCAGTTTTAAGACAATGCCCAGATATCGTTTTCGAATACTTGGAATATATATATAACATCTGCTTAAAAATAGGTTATTTTCCATAAGCATGGAAGCAGGCTACGGGAATTATGATCCCAAAACCCGATAAAGACCCAAAAATAACTACAAATTACAAACCCATAAGTTTATTGAGCTGCATAGGTAAATTATTCGAAAAAATACTGGCGAATAGGATCAGAGGTGAACTTGAAGAAAATTCATTCTTTAATATCTGGCAGTTAGGATACAGAAATAAACGATGCGCGATGGAACATATACTCAGACTTACAGACGACACTTTAATAGCCCACGAAGCAAATAGAGTAGGCGCTGCTGTGTTCATCGATGTAGAAAAAGCATTTGACTCTGTATGGCACAATGGCTTAAGACACAAACTAATGACAGGCGACCTACCCAGGAAAATAGTTAGATTAATGTCCATTAATGTCCATCTAAAATATATATTAATGTCCATCTAAACGCCGGAACGCCACAAGGCTCGGTCCTCAGCCCACTACTCTTTTTAATATATGTCAATGACTTACCTATTGATCCCCTTAATAACCAAGTAAAGATTTCACAATTTGCAGACGACTTAGGCATGTGGACATTTGGTCCAAATAATGTGTATGTACAATATAGAATATCGAAGACATTAAAAGACCTAGAAGCATGGTGCGCAAAATGGAGAATAAAATTAAATCCCCAAAAGACGCAACTAATTATATTAAAAAGAAACGGGAAAAAACAAAAATAAAAATAAAAATAAAAATAAAACTTTTTGGTGAAGAAATAGAACACGTTGCAGAAGCTAAACTACTTAGGGTCACCATAACAAAAACGATGAACTATGGTCAACATATCGACATTGCCATTGCTAAATTAAATTAAATTAAGAATTAACCTCTTAAAATTACTTAGTGGTACAGACTGGGGATGCAACCCGAAAACAATAATGAGGATTTACAAAACATATGTGAGACCAGTACTCGAATACGGCGCGATATATATATATATATATATATATATAGTTATGCTTTCCGCGGCCCAAGTTCACTTAAAAAAAATACAAAAAATCCAAAATAAAGCAATACGACTGGCCTTTAGAAAACCGATACATACTCGAATTACAAACCTACATGAAATGGCAGGTATTGAACCCATCCGCGAGAGATTACAGACATTATCCAATAAATTCATACACTCGTTAGAAGAAAATTCGGAACTATTCAAATTACAAAAAGAACTGAATGAAATATTCAAAAAGCGAGATGCAACATCTTATTTAGACAAACTAATGGAGCACTACAAATAAAACTATAAGCAAAACAATTGAAACTGCAACAATACGTCAACATAACGTTGATTCAACGCTCGACATCAAGTAATGTATTCACAGCGACAGCATAGGCTGCTAGATGGCCTCAATGTATGAAAACAACAGATAATGTTAATCATATATTAAAGTCGTATGCACTCCATAGCATAATACACAAATAAAATATATGGTATGAGTCAGTGTACCATGAAATTCACTTTTGAACTGTTTAGAATCGAAAAAAATCGAAATCCAACGTTTTTTAATTATTTAGAACAAGCCACTTTTAGTGCTCACAAGAGGCATCATGTAATAAAAGAAATGTCTCTTGCAGACCATTCAAAGAAACCCAAAATTAAATTTAAAACCCCCACTATTTTGATACAGCGCAGGAGATAGACCATAGATAGCTAGTGCCGTGCCAGCTGACTACAAGCCATTCCGATATATAGATATAGAGATCACGTCAGCGATTATTAAAAATATTATCTTTTATAATTATGTTTTCTGTCTTATTACCTTTCTTCAAACTTCTATCCCCAGCATCATAAAACAAGTCATTAAATAGCAAAAATGGTCGGCTATATGGAGTTTACTCTACGGATTAACTAGGGCTCCCTAACTAACTAAAAACCTGGGTTCTGGTCACAATGTGAATAATAACATAATTTCTGGTTGCATCACCTTGCCCAATATCTCTGAAAACACTATGCTTATAGTAGCAACCAACATCATTCTGTTTCTATCCTGTAAAAAAAATATGTCAATTTACATTGAATTTTGAAACGTTCAAAATGCTTTCAGATCACATCACTATGTTGGACATATATTAAATGACTATGCAAGACCCCAAATTACTTTTCTAATTCTATTCTTTTGAAAAATATATCAATCTATTGATTTGACTAAAGGTGGTCATATTAAATTGTATCCGCAATGTTATGAATAATATTTTTTTGGTCATATCACTACGTTGCTATACTTGAAAACCCTGCGGTAGACATCAAAATCACGAATTTTCATTAACGAAAATAATATCAACGTATCGTTTGACCTTACACAAACAGTGACCATCATTTATTTTTACC